>VWYH01009552.1:15133-251138 GCA_013399365.1 Pampusana beccarii | reverse complement strand
TATCCTTTTTGTCTTTTTTTTTTTAAAAAAAGTTTCCATTTGCCACTGCTGAAACTTTTATTCACTGGACTTTTTCCCTAAATGCCAGAAAACTAAACTAGCCATCCAGTGAACTGGAAATGGATGCAAAGGCCATAACTAATGCCAGAAAGGTAAATCACTGTGACAGTAGTAGTTTGTGGTCAAGATGCAGCGCTCAACTTGAATAGCAAAAGAGAGGATGTAAAATGGCTCTTGTTTTGATTAAGTGCTTGGTTAAAAAGCTTGGAACTAATAATAAGTTGATTTTAAATATGAAACCTGAGGTCTGAGTTTGATTTCTGTTTGATTCTCTTCGCTGTTTTTTCTGGAAAGCTAAGTTCCAGTCTTTTATTCCAACATTACTGGTTGCCTTTTCTTGCATTATATTCTCTTACATGATTTCTTTTTCATATGGCTGTCTTCCTTCAGCTGTCGGCAAGCTTCAAACTGCTGACTCTGGTTCTCACATCAGCATGCACAATGCAAGGCTCAAATGCATCTCATAAAGTGATGCTGCAAGCTTGCACCATTCACTTTCGGCAATTATAGAAAGAAGATGGGAGGAGGGGATGATGGACCAGATTGCTTTAAAGCGTGTTTACACATTTTTATAAATGTCTAAGGGAAACATGGGAATGCCTTTGACCAGCCAACCATCAAGAAGCAAAAAAGCACCGAGAGATAGGTATGCATATGGAAACACAGTATAGTCATTGAACACAAAGGTTAAATAGCCAACACTGATCCTTCCTCACCAAAAGAAAAACAAAGAGCTCAACAAGAAACAACCTTGCTCTAGTAACTGTATCCAATCCTTTATTGTCAATGGGGACCTATCAGGAAAGCAAACCAGGAGAAGCTTTGATACACATATAACTCCGCAGAATTAAACAAAACAAACAAAAATTCCTATTTTCCTTGTCTAGCATAAAGGTCACCCTCCAAAGCCGGAGGGGTTTCATGATGCTAATGCACGTTCTTGCTGTGAATGACTAATGTGCGGAGTATTCTGTTCACTGGTCTCTAGCAGATTGCCATGCAGAGCCCAATCTAGTAGGAACTCCATCTATCCATCCATCCATCCATCCATCCATCCATCCATCATTTGTGTGGAGAAAAGCCATTTGAACACTTGCAAATTCCATATCTGCAGTAAACAAAGGAGAAGCATTACACACACCTGGGATGTAAAACCTGCACTGTGGTAACTAGTCCATATATATGTAAGGATGTTGCAAAGTGAGGAGGGCTCAGATTAGCCCCATAGCTAGGCAAAAAGCAGAACATGTGTCATTACATACACAACACCCAAGCACTGGCAGGCAAGCCCAGAGATGCAAGCCTGGGGCTTGCAGGGTTTGCTAGTATCCTCGAAGTGGCAGATTTTTCATTTTCTCTGGGGGACATTAGCAAGGACAAGAATTTTTGAAGAGTTGTCACCACCATCAACTATTAAATATTTATTTGGTTGGAGCTATCAGCATCAGGAAAGAACAATTCAGTCAGGGTGTTTGACACATAATGCATGAAGCAGCTGATAACCTTGAAACTGTGGCCCCAGAGGCAGCCCTGCCTTGAGAATTAAAGCATTCCCACAGGACAGAGATAGAATTGAGCTGAGGGAGGAGACTGAGAGCATTACTGAGAAGGAGAGGGAGCGGGGTCTGCATTGAGGGGAGACCAGGGAAAAACGAGTTCGTGCAGGTTCAGCCACGCAGCTGCTGAAGTTACAGGAAATTTAGTTAGCAACATGGTTGAAATTCAATGCTGAATTGGCACCGTGTGTTTCTTGTAGCAGTTGGCCGTGTTTCTGTCCTATCAGGCCTTCCCCCCCAGTGCCCGTGTGGAACTGATCTGCTCCTCCTCCTGTGCATTTCTCAGGAATCTGGTGCAGAAAGCTCTTTGCTGGGCATACAGAACCTCAAGTTACCGCTACTGGGCCAAAGCATCCTTTTTTGGATGGAAAAAATCCATCAGAGAGGGCCAGGAAAACTGTGTGGTTTCTGCAATAGCTTTCTGTCTCGCAGTTTTGAACCATTCTCCCTCTCCTGAGGCTCACAAGCCAGGTTTTCAGCGGAGCAGGATTGCCACAAGTTCTGCTTCTGGACACTACCTTTTTGGAGGATCATTTTAAGAGCAAAAATACATTATTATTAATTTGAAGCAGATTCCCGGCTGGTGTCCGCAAATAGGAGCTCAATATTAGGGCCCCAGTCACTACAGATTCTTCCATTTTCTGGATCCCTTATGCTGCCCAGAGGGTAAGGAAAAGGAGGGAAAACTGTAGGAAAGTGGCTGAAGTCCAGGTCTCAGAGACTTAACATTTCCTCATTTCAAATTGCAACTAGCAGTTTTACATCCATTGAGAGTTTGGACCTTTCCTGGGGAGTGTTATTTTTGCACAATGCAGGAAAAAAAAAAAAGGTGTGTCTATTTAGGAAAAAGCTTCAGAAACATTTTAAAGTACTTTTTTTTTTCCCTTTTACCCCATTTGATAAACAACAGTCACCAGGAAAAATGGCTAATTCAGTCTTCATGACCATTCATATATCCCCCGATAGATTTTTCAGGGATTTTTTGCTGTTTTGATAGGTGAACGGCTGCAGTTTTGTGCTGTTAGTCCTGGTACCTACATAGCAACACAGACATCCACCATGCACTGTGAAGTTGCTTCTGTCTCATGAGGAAGAGGACCGAGATCAAGGCTGAAGGTGCTGTTTTACCGATACATAATTTCCTGGTGTACCCACAGCAGCCGTGTGCAGCTCAGGCCTCCACATCTTAGGAAGGGTGTAGCAGGGTTAAAGAAAGGCAACTAAAACAGCTGAGAGGATGGAGAAGCTGCTTTATGAAAAGAAACTAAAAAGGCAAGTACTCCTGTTTGGAGAGAAGACCAAGGCTTAATATGATCAAGGTTTGTAAAACTATGGAGACTGTAGAAAAAAGCTGAATACAGAGATATTCATGAAACCCCATAATACAAGAAGCTGAGGGTGAGAACACTCAATGAATCTAGTAGGTGATCCATTTAAAACAAATTTTTTTAAAGTCCATCTTTACACAGAGGGTGGTGAACTTCTGGGCCTTCTTACCTCAAGAGGGTGTGGAGTCAGAGAGCAACAGTAGGTTCAAAAAGGCATGAGACAAATTCATGGACAACAGGTTCGTACACAGATACGGAAAGGTGTACACAGGTATATACCCTCTAGCACCCCAAATATAACAGCTGTGATCACTGGGAAAGTGCAAAGGGGCATGAACTACAGAAAGTGGCCAGGTTCACACACTCTCCCTGGATTTCCTGCCATTGCCAGAGACAAGGCAGTGGGCTGGGTGGGTCACTGAACTGACCAGTGCGGCATTTCTCATGTTTCCTTGGAAAAACAAAACAGCAACAACAACAAAACCCACAAAAACAAACAAACAAACAAACAAAACCCTAAAAAAAAAACAAACCAAAAAACCCCACCCCAAGCAAACAAAAAAACCTCAACCAATCAAACAAAAAACCCTGAAAAAAATACACATATATATGTATACACACACATATATATACACATTGTGTACCATACAATCTCCAGTGGCCTGCCCATTCAGATTGTCGCCAGAAAGGACAAATGTAATGGTGATTTCTGTCCTCTGGAACAGGAATAAGACAATTCAATAACAAATAATTAACTGCCACAACACAGGACACCTGAATTTTGGCAGGTGTCCTATAAATGAAATTGAATGTTTTATTGCCAGTCCCCTTAAGGCTTTTAAGCTTGCACTTCACAGAAATTTGTTTTGAATTATTTTCGAACAAATAACTACATTAATAGATTTTAGCAGACACTTTAACTACTTGCAGTTCTCAATGGGAAAGTTAGATGAATTAAAAATCAAGGCTTTTACAGGTAGAGAAAGATGTAAGTGATATCAGGTTACTGAGTAAAAAGGGATCTCCAGCTGAAATCCTGCAATTATGCAAGGTGGGGCTCTTTTGAAAGGTCTCAGAGGAAGACGTGCTGTTCTCACAATGAAAATATGCTTCCAGCAAACAAATTAGTGCCTCTGTGTTGCTGCACATAAAGGGAAATAAGTGGAACTCCTTTGGGAGTATTTGTGAGGAAAAAAAAAAAAGAACAACACCAAAGCAGATGCCCTTGGAGAGACTTGTAGACCAAACCCACAATCTCTATGAAGGAGCAAAATGGAAAACAGGAAAGAATGAATCAGTCAGCCCCTGGGCCCGTTGCTCTGCTGTTGAAGCAGTATCTAAATGTGCAGACTGCACAGCTGCCGTGTATCCTCACTGATGGACACCTCTCTAGTCTGTATATTTTATTAGAGCTTACTGCATCCTTTCTAATGATCTTCACAGCAGAAATATGGGTTCCAAGTTGTTCTTATTCACTTGAGACATCCCACTGGCTTGGGAGTGTACAGGCTGGCCCTCCCAGCTGCATGCTGCAAGGCAGGAGCTTGTCATTATTACTTCTCTATAAAATGTCATTCTTTGTTGTTGTCATGGTATTTTACCAGTTGTATGAGTAATTAGCTCCCTGTAGACACGGTATTGCCAACCCTAACAGTCTTTAATGGCTTAATTATCAGAGTCTTAAAATAAGAAGCATTGTGGTTTTTGCTGTCTGAGCCATTGCATCTCGCCTTTGCTCTTGTCCACGTTCAAACAAACTTGGTAAGAAGCAATCGAGCTGAGGGGCTCACCACATCAGTTCTCTGCAGAAATGCAGCTTTAAGGAAAACCACCAAACACTCTGCGTCTTGATACACACCTTAACAAGATAAACCATCCTCATAAGCACAGATTCAGCCATCTCCTCCAAAACTTACTTGTGGTCATCCCATTTGTAGCTGATAGGAACCCTCTGCATCCCTCTGTGACTTCTCTCCCACTCCTCAGTCCCAAGTGTCGGCCCAGATCTTAAAGGGTGTTAAAAAACCTTATCAAGATCCTCTGCAGGCACACAGATTTTGTTCTTGGAGCCTTTAGGAAACACAGTGTGATATAGAAGCCTGAACCTTACTGACTTTCAATGTAAAAGTGATATTCTGTGGTAGGTATAATGGAAACAGAGGAAAATGTAAACTTTTGGATCAAAATAAGAAAGAAGCATCAGTTCATCCCTTGTCTTACAAACAAGAAATGCTTTCAAAAACATGGGCTGCATTCAGTTCTTTATTGCTGCCTGTCCCTTCTTAAGTAATAAAGCTCTACACACTCAGCATATCTATGTGGTTTTTTGTTATAGAGACTTCTGTCAAATACTTGCCCAAAATTAATTTTAGCTTGCTGTCAGTATGTTCATTATAAGCAGATTGGAACATGGCCACCTACTTCATAAACAAATCAAAACAAAGGGGGAAAAGAACAAACCCTGAGTCATACCCTTGTCCTCCTGACAACACTGAATCCAATGTTACGTGCTACTGCCTTAGTAAGGGGTAAAAGCAGCTAATCTGTCTTTGGACTATATAGCATGACATCGAGTTGCTGTCCGGTTTATTCACAGCTCAGCAGAGAACCAGTTGCAGATAAAACTAATAGACCCCTTACCTCCCTAATAAGCTCAAATGTCTGCCATCTCTTCCAGATAATTCATCTTTGTCTGCTGTAACGTACACGTCACCTGTACCCCACTCAGGAACAGTAAACATTTACTCACTGTAATGAAGAGGATTACCTCTGGCAGATGGATCACTCTGACTTTCCTCCTCCCTAAGTAAAACACAGTTTCTCTTTTTTTTTTTTCCAGATATGCTATTTCAGTACTTCATCCAAACACTTGGCAGAGAGGCAAGACACTCCTTAAAATTCCAAGACCAAGCTCCTCATTTTATTTAGTGTTTTTGTAGGCTTTAGTTAAATAAATAAAGTGCTTTACAGCGCTATGGTTTCAAGGAATTTTCTCTGCAATCTTTTAAAAATGGTTTTGCTTAATTTCCTCTTTTTCTTTTTTTTACCAGTTATGTAACACAAACCTTTCATGAAGATATTTCTGTTCTTGCCTGCTGTATTTTTGCAAAGTCCTCCCAGAGGAGGCAACTTGAGTTACTTATGGTCATATCACTGACCTTGAGTGAGCCTGGCACCTGTGACAGCAGGAACACTGCATGGTCCATACCAGCCCTGCACTTACTTTCACGCAAGACCAGAACTAGCACGAACCGCAGCCATGTAGTAGGCTGAAATGCGCAATAAGGGCTTTTCAACAGCACTGTGGAAGAACTTGCTTGTCCTTCCTGGACACTTGGTAGGGAATTCTGGGCAGGCCATGGAGGACCATGGGTGGTCTATAGCAGTAGCCTGCAGCCACTCTATGAAGCAGTGTCATATGACCACTTGACCATCTAAGCCAACCCATCCAAGCTACAGAAGGGTTTTGTGTGCAGATGGCAGCTAAAGTAGGGCAACACCTGTGATCTAGCTCAAGTTAACATTGCAAAGAGAAACACTTCTGCAGTAACACATAAAGGAAGTTTGAGAAGCCATATGGTCAAATGATGACAAAGGAACCAAGTGGTGACATTGGGATTATCTACCGTCAGCCCCAAATGGGATGTGCTTCAGTGAGTTACAGATGAGCACCCATGTGGCTTACTTTAATGAGCTGCAGAATGGTGCAATCATGTTTGTCTGTGTTGCAGAGGAATTAGGGAAGGCTAATTCAACAAGGCAGGATTTACAAACCTTTTGCAATCCTTTGGGTGGAAGGCACACTGTTGCACCTGCAATGTTTGTTTCCTGTTCTCAATATTACCAGCACATATGCACGGGTAGCCTCAATTTCTGCTTTCTCTGCAGTGACAAATGTCAGTTCCACTTCACCAGCACAGGATGTTGGCACCATCTGTGACACAAATCCTCTTCCTAGCCTGTGTACCTCAGCATGACACGGCGGGCTCCAACATGAGAAGGAAAGCAGCCCTTTGCCTCTGGTCCCTCACACCAGCGCAGCCACGCGTCAATTGCCCAAGCAGTGGGAGTCTGACACATGGAACTGCACCCCGGGACACCGCTCTTCCATAGCATATGAGATTGGAAGGAGAACCTGGGATCCTCCCTAGTTGCACAGACAACCTTGGGAGCTGGGGTGGTGCTTATCCCTACTTCTTACACAATTGAGTAACACTCATTTTGCTACTAGCTTGTCTTTGCTACTTGCTTGACTTTTTATTTTCGCAATGGCTTGTAGCCATCTCCTGGGGACATGGTCTGTAGCCTCTGAGCTTCGTGCGATTCAACAGAGCAGTTCCATTTTCCTAGTCAGGACAGCAGAAATGGTCACTGGTGCAGCAAGCTGGGCCCTTTTCAGGCAGAAGGCACCAGCCTGCCATGTACAGTGTAGAAAATGGGCTCTGCCCAGGGAGCACATCTTGCCCCTGCAGGCAGTGGAAGGATGCCTCACACATCTCTGTACAAGGCACTTTCTGCATAGCCCAACAGCAGCATGCTTTTTTGCCAGTGACATGAAACATCACTGTATAGTGAGCAAAGGGAATGGTAAGGATGATTCCTGTGCTTTAAAGGGTGCAAGGAAGTCAGCACGTGCTATAGGAAAATGTTAAACAAAGAAAATGTCAGATGTGTAGGATGATAGGATTCAACTCCCATGGCTGGTCTGTACATAGCCCTGTGATGCCTGTCAGTGCAGACATTCCTCTGCTCCTGACAAAAGAATCAGGTATGGCTGCCAAAACAGGTGAGGAAAAGGAGAAGTTGTTGGTGTTCAGGGTTTTTTTGTGTTTTGTTTTTTTCTTTTTTTAATATTACTTCGACATCTGAGGACCACAGGGTCATTTTGAGAAGATCCTGCCCAAAGGGTGGTTGGTGGGGTTTCCTGCCAGTCCTCCCCAGGACCACTCGTAGCAGCCCAGTGCACTAATGGTGTTGCTCTCTGGGTGACCCAACTTCAACATCTTCGCAGCAGCGCAATGATTAGCAGCATTAGCTCACAAACGCTGAATCCTAACACCAGTTGTGGCTCTATGCCATGCATGATGACACCTTCTGGAAGCAGGCAAGCTTCCTATGAACTTCTGAATGTTAAAATCCTCTCAGAAAAACAAATAGGCTTCGGAGAAAGCCCAAGGGCATATTTCAGAGCACTTTGGATTTTAGCCTGTTTCAGCCTCTACTGCCAGCTATCCATCTGCCCTGGTAATGTACTTCATTATGCAGCTAGGTAATGAGCCTACAGCTCCTTTACCGGTGGTATTATAATTGTGAGTGGACAAGGAGACAAACTTGCTATGTGGGACTCAGGGGGGAAGGACCATAAGGAGATTTTCTCATTTTTCATTCAAACACAGTCAGAGTACATATCGTTCCAGTGAAGTTATCCCCATTAGTAAGAAATATGTTCCTTTTCCTCAGCGTGGGGAAGCTGAACTCTGGTTCAAAGGACTTGCCGCAGGGGCTCTCAGAGGTGATGTTTCACTGACATGAAGTATCTCTGGAGCTGGCCATGCTGCCTCAACAGAGCATAGGAACAGGCAGATACATCAGGGCAAGAGGAACCTGCTTTTTCTATTATGTTTTCCCTGCACATTAAAAAGCAGAGATCTTAGATACAGAGCTCAGAAATGCTCCAACTCCAGCAGTCACAGCTTGCCTTTTATTCATGCCTGGAAACTACTCAGCTGGCACAGGTGCCTTCTTAAGGTCCAGCCAGCATGGAGGGCATACAGCAGGACAAAGCTTTGGCCAAATGCCTGCTCCTCTGCAGCTCCTCCAGCTTCCACAGTTCCTCTTAATACCCAAAGAGATCCCTGCAGGTCCCATTTACACAGGTCAGCCTTTCCTGGGCTGCTTTGGGAATTTCCCCTTTCGCAAGGCAATGATAGCAGGAGGCACATTCCTCCATTATCACCCTTTATCGTCCTCCTCAATGGGTAGAAACTGATCTTTGTAGTGGTTTATGGCTTTAAAAGCTATTGTGCTTTCAGTTAATTCCTTGATTTTAGCTGCCTGAGTCACAGATGACCTGACTGTTTTGATTTTAGTGGCTTTTATTTTGTCTTCCTTGGAATGGTACTGCCCAGTGGTAGGCAGTTTACCATCTAAATGGGCTAAATATAAACGAGTTGTTGTATCTTGCAGTTATGGTGGGGAAAGAGGATTTGTTTTATTTTGACGAGTAGTCTAAATATTGTCATATCAGATTTTGGCATTTCAAATGCAGAAAGGGTTGCCTTTGAACTCCACCCAGCTACTGAGAAATGGCACTTCTGCTTTACGTCACCATGGCACCATCTTCTGTAGATTTCTAATAAGGCTTGGATCTGACCTTCTGTGAAATAACAATGTCAGAGTAAGTTGACTGTTTCCAAGTTCATTTCTCATGTAAGTGCTTGCCTTAGTTTAAAAATAATAGCTAAGGTGATATTTTAGTAATTTTACATTTCTCTTTGATTATGAGCTTCTCATGATTATGAAAGTCAACTGTAATATAGTCATGGGAGCACAATTATACAATGCTGGTGTAGCCAAAAATTTAAAAAAAAAAAAAAAATTATGCACTTGCTGTATTTCTGGAAGCAGGCAAGAACAATAGAAGCTGAAAACTGTCAGCAACTTCAACAATAGAAATCAGAGCCTTCAGGAGAAGCAAGTCAATACTGAGACTTCCAGAATGAGAGGTTACTCAGAAAAAGAGCTTGATCACAGTGCTTTTCTCCAGGGTACATGCAGACTGACCCCACGGGCAGCTCAGGTCTCTTGACAGTCAGCAGCACTCCAGTTTCAAGGTAAGAATCTCTTTTTCTTACACTGTAGTGCTTCAAATGGAACTGAGTTTCCTCTAAGCTTTATTCTTGATGGAGCAAAATAATGGCCTAATTGTTGAAAGATTGGCTATTGGCCATAATAACTTTAAAACAAACAAAAAAAAGGAGTCTGAATTATAAAATAGACAAAAAAGCTTATACTCAGGCTGGCTTTCATGCCACTGAACAGACTTAGTGTTAGCTGTGGCTCTGCCTTTAAATATCAGCTTATATCCAGCACCATCAAAGAGACACCCCCCTCAGAGAGCCCAATTGTCCAGCAGAACCACTCTGCTGGGGAAAATGTTGAAGAACAATGCGCCGGCAGAAATGAAAGGCCAAACTGCTGTAGCTGTGTCGCTTGAAAAATAGAAGCCCACACTGAAAGAACAAGGGCTGCCTTGGACTGTTTGGATAGCCAATACCACACCAACAGCAGGAGACAAACACAAGGTGCAATTCTGCCATCAGCTACCCAGGGTAATAGATTACAGTGGTGATCACATTACCAAAGACCCATTTATGCTATATTCTGTTTTTCCATCAGGATAAATAACTGATTTGGTTCATTTTTGAGAAAATAATAACATTTACTGGCTAATCTGGTTAATAAATGTTGCATACCATGTGTATGCATCCAGAATACTTTATCTCGTGAACTCATCATAAGCCCTTTGAACCTAGTTATGTCCTCATTGTTTGTACACAATAGATCTTATATCTAATGACCATCACTCTTGAGGCAGATGTTAAATATCAAATGCCTCGAGCCATGATGAATGGTGACACAGGCACTTAACATAACCTGCATTTATACCCAGAAAGCTCCACTACCCATTCACCCTGGCTTCTCAAGCCTCAGAAACTAGAGACGGGCTGTTGGCGTCCTTGGCAGGTACCTCATATATAGCAGCATCTCTGCTTTGCCAGGCTGGCCTGCTATTGTGGAGGGTTTGGAATGTCCTGCTCAGCAGGGCAGCATCTCACATACATACTCACTCAACCCGTTTTTTTTTTGTGTATGTGTTTTAGCAAATGTCTCACAGCACTGGTATTCTTTGCACTTTAAGAGAGAACTATCTTCATCTGGAAGGATGAAGCCTGGGACTCTTAAGTTTTTAGATTTTCTTTGACACTTTCAGGCTCATTTTTCATAGGAAGAGTGAATAACCTCCACACTCATTTTCCCCTTGTTTTTCCCTCAGCTCAGGTTGTCCTTTGTCCTGTCTAAGCTAGAAACAGAATCAGCAAACATGCCAGAGCAAGTTCCACCGCTGTTTCCTCAATCCAATCAAGCAGAGTTTAGTCCTACTGAGAACTGCTCTAGCCAAACTGCTTTAGACCTGTGCTGAAGGCACCAATCACTCTCAGACAAAGCAGGAGGCTCCTCAGTGGCACAGCTTTGTATCCTATATCCTTTAGCCATCCCTGCAATTTCCCCATTGCCCCATCCCTGACCCTTCCCGGTCTTTTCCACACCGTTCCCTTCACGCCTGTGAGGGCAAGTCCCGGCAAGGGCAGGCTGGAGAGGACGGCCGTGCTGGTGGGGCTGGCTGGTTCCTGCCTTTGGCACGGACCGGCGCTGAGCTCTGGCTGCCGACCCGCCAGCGGTGGGCTTGCGAGGGAGCGTGCTTGTCTCTCATCTACCCGCGTGCCAGCGTTGTGAGTTATCCTCCACAGCTCTGAGACCTCTGCTCCCCTCAAATTTGTTTAAAGTCAGCTTATGGATGCAAGAGCTATGAGTGCCTGCGTGTGAGGGGCAGGGAGGGTAAGGCTGCAGAGACGTAGTTGTGTAAGCATAGTTTACTTAGGAAAATAGTCTAAAAATAATAAAGCTACATCATCACATTCTTTCACAATGCTTCAGAAGAACTGGAGTGGTGCTTGCAGCTGCAACAAATCCCTATTAAAACCAAATGGAAGTAGGTGAGGATGGAAAAGCAACCTCTGTGTCCTGCTTGCTCTGACAGGCAACGCCGGACTGGGGTGGTGGAGCCCCTCACCCCATCCTGCCCCACACATCCCCACTTATACACAGGCTGCAGCACTAGTGCTGAGCAAAGTCCTCACCGCTTCGCTTCAGGGTAGCACGCAGAGACCTTGTTATAATAAAACCTCTCAGCTGAAGGGCTCCCCTGCCTCCTAAGCAGGTTTTTGAAGACAGCTTGTCAGCAGGGATGAAGCCAGGTGTTAATCTATGTTCCCCCCAAGCATGCTGACTAATTAACTAAGTTCACAGGCTGGTTCTCTGGGAGCTCTGCTTGCATTTGTATGAAGGAGGAATATGACCATTCAGGAAAGGAAAGACTGTAGAAATAGCAAGACCAAAGCTCTGGTAAAGTTTAGGGTAGCTGAATACAGAATTGTGTGCATATTCACCCCTACTTCTGGCTTTTTTTAAACATTGCTGCCCTAAGATGACTACTCCTGTTATTGCTAACTTTTAGTAATTTTTGGTGTGGGAGCTTTTGCTGATGGAGGTGGTTGGCACATACAGGGAAAGCTCCTGCTGCAAACAGCTGACAAACTGAGGATAAGATAGGCAGAAAAGAAAGATACAGATAAGAAAGAGACCACAATGAACTGCTGAGACTGTATCTGTCAGTATAACAGGCAGTGGTCTCAGCACACTGGGAGCTGAACCACTGCAAAACATGGTGTAGCAGGGTGTAGATATAGGCTAAGCAGCATCTTCTTCAGCAGAGCCTGCAGAAAGAGGAGAGGCTTTGCCCACAGGGAGTCAGTGCAGTGGTAAAGGAGAAAGTGCTTTATCTTCAATAAACCTCTAGGGCAATGGCTAACGGCACTTTGGGCTGTTCAGAGGTGGGAGTCAAGCTCTCAATGAGCAGTGCGCAGGAAAGAAGGGCCACGTTTGTCTGCTGCAATTTTCTGCCCCTTCCCCACGCATGGAACTGCCCTGGTAGTGCTGAAGGTGATGGAAGCGGGGACACGGCTGAGCTGCTCCAGCACCAACCACAGCACTTGCGCTTCGGGATTTGTTTTCCCTGTTGAACAGTTGCCGTCCCTAAGATGATTTTAGGAGGTGTTACAGTTAATTCCTTTTCTGAAGATGTGTTTTTCTGTGGAGACACTCAGCTGGTCCCATCCCCTCAGCAGTAAGAGATACTGCTGTAGCAGGGGCACTTATGTCCCCCATCTCCTGGAGGTGTCTTTATGGCAGGTTGGTTGGTGCAAAGGAATTGAACACCATGCTGGGTATCTGTGCTCACGGAACCTGAAGTGAAACAGGACAGATGCTTTCTCGTAAAGCGAGGAAGAAAAGGCTGACAATTCATGTGGTATGATGCTGTGAGGGCTGTAATAAAAAAAAGAGTTGACATTTTTCTTTGACGGAGCCACGTTCCAATGGCTAAGCAGGGTTTATAGTCAAGAAAAAGCCACATGTATGCTGCAGCAGAAAATACTGAGCGCACACTTTTATTATCTCATTAACACCCTCGCCCCCCCGCCACCAGCATCATTTGGCTCGAAGTCTGGCAGCACGATACAATAGTGTTCCCAGCAGAAACAGCTGGTACCGAGACTGAATATTGTTTGAAATGGCCTGAGAGACATTGTCACCAGGTGGCATTTATCAGCCTTATGCAAACGCCACACTCCAATAAGGCAGCCTAAGGAAGGATATATATACAAAAAAATAAGAGAGAAGTACAGCTTAGCAAAGAGAGAATTTGTAGCTGAAACCTCCTTTTTAGTATAAATGGAAGGGGAGGGAGTAATAAACAGCCCTGTTAAGCTAGTCTGTTGGATTTAAACCAATGTAATGAGGCATGTGGGTGCTTTGACAAGGAGCCAGAAACTGCATTTTGCCACCGATTTGACTTCTACCTTTTTTGTCTCTTTCAAGCTGACAGTAAATTCCTCACAGTCCACTGAGCATATCAAAATGGGGCTGAGGCTGGGTCTAATGCACTGTTAATTGGGGATATAACCTTTTAAAGTGCTACTAGGAAAACAATTCACTTAATTAAATATTTCCAGTTGTGGAAACCACCCTCTAGGCAAATTGCACCACCTCTTCCCCCTTTGCACACACAAAATGTAGAACGAAAATGGGTATGTTCATTTATTTTTTTCCTGCACACAGCATTTCCCACACCCGTTCCTTCTCAGCTGTCCTTCCTAGGGCTGCTTCCACAGGAGGGAAAATTACTCTGGCGATTCAGTCTGAGAAGCGGGAGGGTGAGCTCCTGGCTCTGCTACCCGCTTGTTTTGCAGCCATGGACAAATTTCTTAACCTCTCTTTGCAACACCTTCTGCATCTATATGGCCTGGAGACAAGCAGTGTCTTTCCACCCCATCACTTTGCTCATTCGTTGTGTCCAATGAGCACCTTAGACCTCCTTTGGGAGGAGATGTTAGACAGAAAAGAATTACGAGTTTGTTCAGGCCAGAGCACGCCTACTCTGTTCCTTGAATAGGATATTGGTCACCTCCAGGCACAACAGACAAACCCCTGCCTTTGGGGAACTGCAAGCACTATGACCCCACCACCGGATCAAAGGTGCATGACCGTACCAGCAAGCCACTGGGGGCCTGGGATTGGCAGAGTCCATGTAGGAGGACAGAAGTACACAGGAAAATAGGCTCAGTCATTTTGTACAAATCAGCCTGAAACTTTAGAGAATCTCATCATGAAAGAAAACATGGGTTTTGTACAGAGACAAACTTCCTGAAAGGAAAGCATCAAATCTTAAACCTTCTTGCAGGAGTACTTTCTTTCTCCAGATGCAGTACCATCATAGCCAGACTGAAAATGTCACCACTGGGCTTTTGGATCCCTTTCATGAGATGAACACAAGGTTTCTACCGGAGAACAAAGCGTGTTAGTGATCTTTTAACAACCAACTCTAACTAACTTGCAGTACTTGCCCCGCAGTAGGTAGGCTCCTTATATCTAAAAGGTGCCCTGCAGCGAACAGATTCAATCAAAACATACCAGTGTCTTAGTGTATAACCTGTACCAGGTCCCCAAGCAGCTCCTAGTGCCTGTATTTTGTCCTACGGCATTTCTATGTGGTATCTGCTACTATTTCTTCTGTGCAACTGAAAAAATTTCACCATCACTGTGCATTTTGCCTGCCTCCTGCTAGGTACCACCACAAATATTTACAAATGATGGCTTGTAAGTGAAGAGGGCGCACGTTAGATTTGCTCATACTGCTTACAGACTCGCTAACTTGCTCTCTGCTGGAGACCCTTCCAAGTTTGGGAGACTCCAGCATCCCCCACCATAGCAGCACAGGAAGCAGGTGATGGGAGCCCAGCTTGGGCTTGGGACACCCAGTGCACAGCACTGCTCTGGGGGCTGCTGTGCACACCAGGTTGGAAGGTGGCACGAAAAGCACTCTGGGGCACCCCAAGCTGTGAAAGGACAGTGTTCCTCAGCTGGCAGGAAATACTCACCTTGGAGCTTGCCCCCTCCGCCCGGGAGAGCTGGCCAGCTGCCACACAGAAACTGCGTTTCAAACTGCTTCCTCAAAACCGAGGAAGCAAGGGATTTTTTTTCTTGGCCTGTAATTAAAATAAAGGGGAAGTGGGGAAGCCACATTTATGACCTGGGTAGAAATTTTACTATCCAGTCCAACAGGAAGGGTGTTTTCTGAAGGCTCTTCAGGACACCTGTTTTTCTCTGCGGCGAACCTCCCAGCAGTGTCAGCTCTGTCACTCGCTGGTGTGCTTTGACAAGGAGCTGCATTCCTCCTGACATTATAAACTCAGAAGAAGCCAGAGTAATCTCCTCAACTGACCTCCAGCCTCGTGCTGCCCACAGAAGAGACAGAGTTCATTAATATTTGAATCTCTTCTGTGTGAAAATCAGTCTGGAATAACCACCGCAAAATTTATCTTTAGCAGCCCTCAGAAATACTAAGCCCTCAGAAATACAGTGTTCTGCTGAGTGTAGCCGTAATTATTTGATTATATGGGACATATCAGACCCTTTCATATGTAGCTATTACGAGTTGTCCTACCTGTGCCTCTTTCTGAGTGAGTTTCAAGCACATTGATTGATGCCACAGTCTGCCTCCATAAGGAACAGGTGGGTCATTTGGCAGATCATGTGAAGCCAGTTGGTGGGTCTCAGCCCAGGTCACAGCGGAGAGACATCGACATCACAGGGTGCTCCTCAGTGTCCATCCTCCAGCCTAAGTGTCTGATGAGCCCCCACTTTAAAGCAGACCCCTGTTACAGAGGTTTGTGTAACATCCGGACAGATGCCTCTGATCATCTCAGTGTGATACCATTCACTGGCAATGAGCTGGAGCTATTTTTAGGATTCAATGGGGAACCATACCTTCCAGTGGTCTCACTGCTTAATTTCTTTCTATTGCTATAAGTACAATTGCTAACAGCTAAAATGGACTTCGGGGTGTTGCCTACAGAGCTCTGTAATGGTTTCCTGGTTTTTTCTTTCTATTTGCATGCTTTCCTGGACTGCCCAAGAGGAGCTGTGTTGTGCACTTTCATCGGCTGATTCTGGGAAACGTCGGTTATGCTGTTCTTCTGTTAGTAATATGTTTCTTGAACGATTTAAAAATAGCACAGTGTGAAACATTTCCATCTTCTGTCTTCTGGAGGAGAGCTGAGGGGGAGTTAACTCTTTTCTGCTTTACTGGAGCAAGATACAGTGTTCAGTGTTCATACAGTGTTCAGACGCTCCAGGGCTGGAACAAGCTACTGGTGCTGGCAGAAGCAATGCGACAAGGGTGCCTAGTTGGAGCCTGGCCTCAGAAGGCCCTTGGCATTGTTGGAGCTGCTGGCAGTCCTGGCACGTGTGGCAGCTGTGTCAGTGCAGGATACAATGGGCCTGGATGTCTGAATGCTGACCTGCCTCTCTGCTGCTTTCACAGCTTGCTCAGAGGGCTTCCCCGCCAGCGCCGGTACGGCCACCTGATGCTGGTCATGTTAAAGCTCCTCTCTGTGAACTGCTCCAACACATGCTAACCCTGGAGTCTAAACTTAAGCTGGGACTATATCTCCCAGTAATCCACATCAGTCCTACAGCACGATCCCATTTTTAACCCTTGTTGGAGCAACTCATCACTGGCTGCTTGGTCTGTGCCTTGTGTTCATTGGTGTCTCCTTTCTCAGCTGTTTGGTTCCTTGTTAACCTCTCCTCCCATTTTGGTTTGACCTTCCAGCATATTTTTCCTTTCTTTTTTTGGTCCTCTGCCTTGGGTTGTTCCTTTTTGTTTTTCCATCTGACATTTCCTCCAGGGGCACCTTCTCCTACACTTCCCATCTGAAGGCATCTTGAATGACAGTCACCTACGGTGCTGTCCCAGGGAGCTGCTTGGCAGCAGCCTGATGTGATAAACCTGTATCTATGTTAGAGGCAGAGAGAAAGCAAAGGGAGATGAAAGATGCTTTTATCACCCGAGCAGCAGAAGCATATGCTCACCAAACAGCTTCCGCTATCCACTTGCACTTGCCATGCACTTTTCCTCTGGCCTGTGGCCCCTCTGGCACTACTCTGGCAACCACAAGGTTGGGAAATACTGTTTCAGCCACAAAATGCAGCTTCCTCTTTCAGATGACAATTAACTTTTGCCCAATGCCTATGGACAGCCTAGAAACATTCAAACAACAGCTGGTCTTGACCTTCTTGTGTAAGCACATCCAACAGGTCCATGCAGTCGCTCAGATTTTTTCCCTGGACATCTGTCTCCTCCAAACCTCCCCTGCTGAGTGCGGCCCCTTCCAGCTTTGCCTCCCCCTCAGTGTGACCCAGGTTTTCTAGGTGCCTACCCCACTGAAATTAATACAAATACTCCTGCCAGCCTTATGATTCTGGGGCTATAGGGCATCTCTTCTATGATATAGGTATCTAGAGGCACATCAGGGCTTCAAACTGCTTCCAGAATGGTGCTACCTCATTTTGTTTTCTTTCTTTTCTCATGGGCAAGTACTACCAGTGGTAGGTCACCCGTGCTTTCTCTGCCTGCCCGTAACTGCTTTAAAGCACTGATTAGATGATTATAAATCACAAGGGATCTATGGTATTTTGAATCACTCTGAACTTTGGCATTATAGCTGAAGTCTTGAATGCAGTCTCCAGCAAATCCACTCTATATTGGTTTCTGTTTATTCAGCAGTGATGTCATATCAAACTTTCTGGAGCGCTCTGATGGAGACTTAAGTTTATTAAAAGAAGTCTGGGTAGCAGAGCCAAGTTTAGCTGCAGCCAAGTTATTCAGTAAGACAGCAAGTTGGGAAGCAAAGCAGAGGGATAACTCTCGCCTCTGTGCTGATGTCTGGCTTGAGAGCCTGCATCCACACCATCTGCAAACGCTGCCTTGTGCAGGGGTCTGTCCTGAACAGGAATCATCTGCACGACAGCGACCCAGGGATTCAACTATAGCTCACGTGAGGAAGATACCTGTGTGCTGTATTTGTCTTCACTTGAAAATTTCAATACTCCACCAAATAAAAGCCCTACAGACATGAGGGGAAGCAGTAATAGTTTTTTCAAGAAAGTGTTTTCCAGTGGGAAAATACTAAGTTGCTAATATGTCTCAGAAACAACTTGTTTTCCATTAATTTTCAAACAACATGAAGGTTTCCAAAGCTGCTTGCCAAACAGCGTTGCATCAGTACCATGCATGGATTTTCCCACAAGTTTCCTTGCTCCTCACCAGCATTTGCCACACTTCCCCAGCCCTTCCCTGAAAGAGATGCAATAGCTGGGAATGCGGGGCTTGTACACCCCTGATAAAGTGTTTTCTGGGAGATATGAACTCAGGAAGCCCTTGACAACTGCTGGCTAAAACTGGCTTGGTCTTTGTCATCTCCAGCACCCTTAGCTGAATATCTGCACTCAGACCTCTCCGCTGGAACAGCAGAGATCATGTCACTTCAGAGCAGCAGCTTCTCCAGGTTTGTGAAGCGTGTCTCACCGAAGGGGGGAAAAAAGTAGCTATGTCTGCAGTATGAATTTCCCGTGTTTTTTTGGTTGTTTTTTTTTTTCAATTCTGAAAGGAGTATTTTCATTTAAGCGTTGGAACAAAACCAAGAATGGGGGCTTCGTACAACCGCCAAGTTTCGAGCAGCCCTTTGCACGTGGATGTTCCCTGCCACGCTTGATGCCCCCTGCACTGCCAGGCTGGTGGGGGCATTTCTCAATCCATCTGAAACACCAGCACTGCTTGAGGGGTGTGGGAGGTAAATGGAAAGGGGTGAAATATTTTCAATGGCTTTTTGTAATGCACTTTGAAGTTACCAGGACCAGCTGCAGCCACAGCTTTCCACAAGCACAGCTTGGAGCTTCGTTTCCCTGGTAGCAGAGAGTTGTGCTGCTCGAGGGGGTTGAAGTGTGTTTTGAAGTGCTTTGTGCCCCTTCAAAAATCCCCTGAGAATGCCGTGGGCTGGTGGCTTTTCCAAGTGGCCAGGAGGGGACTTGTGGCAGCTGCAGGGCCAGGGCGCAGCCCCTGTGCTGGGGTCCCTTCTTTGGGAGGTTTGCTACCCAGCCAGCGCTTCCAGGTTCTTGTGCAGTTTATCGGCAAAAATGCAAGCTGCCTTACACAGAGAAGCCAGGTGAAACTCAGTGTTTATGAAGTAGGAGCAGAATGTCCCAAAGTAGCATAATATGTTACCTTTTTTCCTTTATTGGCACTCACAGGAAAAGTTAATGTTCAGCTCGGATAGAGCTGATGCCTCTCCTGTTCTTCATCGTTTATCATCTCTAGATTACTGTGCCTGCAAATCATTTGGCTGATTTATCTTTTTTTCCTGTTTCGCAGCTGGTGGTGTCTGTGGAGCATGATACCCTTGCAGGCATCTGACTGTCTGCGAGGCAGGAAGCTCGAGGACCTTTGGGGATAAAATGACCCTCAATATTAGTTGACCTCTAATGTTCATGGGCTGATGTGCTGTGATTTTGCACTGTCCTCCCCATTACAAACTCTCTCTGCCTGGGTCTCTGCTTGAAGGCTGTGCTGCTTCTGAGAGGAGCCTGTGCCAGTGATGGGCCAGTACACAGAGTGTAATTTTACTCCTGCGCTACTCAATGTTCGTGCTTCAGCTCCTGTTCAATATCTTCCAGGATGAGGCTCTAATGCATTTAAACTGCATCTAGACTAAGGCAGCGTGGAATAAGCCCACCACTGAAATTTTACATGAGAGGAAACATGCAGAAGCTGCACTCCTCCAGCTGATGTCCTGTTTTTTCCAGGGTGGACAGCTAACACAGCCGAGCAGCTCCTGCAGCTGCGGACAGAGGGTATTTCCAGCCCCAAGACACACTGAATCAGCCAATGTGCTGTTCTCTTCTGCCGCCTTGTTAGCAGTTTAAAACTAAGAAAACACAATGTCTTCCCCAAACATCTGCCTCATTTGCCTTCCTCTCAGCATAGCAACAGCCCCTGCTGCAGACTGGCCCTCATTACGGCAGCTCAGGGGGAAGCGCAGGTCAAATTCTTCTCGCATAACGAGCTGCAACCCTGTGATCCTTAATAGGATTATACTGGGAGAAAAGGACAGGACCCAGCCTTGTGATTGCAGAGCAACTTATGATTCATGGACATTAGTGTACTGTCTAGGGACATCCCGGACACTGCCTCTTCCTCCTATTAAGATCTCTTTGTGCAGAAACATGGGGTTTGCTCAGCTGTCCCTAACCTCAGTCCCTGACCCTATGCAGCCAGCACTGTTCAGCTGCCAGGGGCTGGGATGAGTCCAGAGCAGTATGGAGCAGCCTGGTTAGCAACAGAAGTGACCGGGCACCCTTTCTCTGGGTTTGTGCCTTGGGGGTAACTGGATTTGCAACTGAATTGCAGTAGAATTTTATCTTATCTCTTCCTATCCCTGTACAGCTTTTTTTTTGCCTTACAGCTCTGCCCTGGAAGACTGCTTTGGTGACAGCACGCAGGCTGGCATGTGCTGCAGCACTTGTGACTCAGGGAACGATGCCTCCTCTCTCCTGCACACAACTTTTTTTGGTGAAACTTACAGGATCCTTGCTATTTTTGAGCCCCCCTTAGTCAAATTTGGTTGGAAATGGGCAACAAGCTCAGACATAAGGATGGCAAAATGGGGAGTCCATGAGATCACGTGAAACTTCCTCCTGCAGGAAACATGTCTAAAACGTACTTAAAGCTAGGTGACGGAGTGTGATGTGTTAGGAAGAGGAGCAGTTTCACACGACAGAGCCAGAGCATGGTCAGGGCTATATGACCATCTCCCAGGCGCATCCTTCTGGACCACCCTCACAGCCACAAAGCCCATTCCCACCCCCAGTTAAAAGCTCTTTCCTCTGTTTATGATGGGCCTGCACTGAAGGCTAAAGACCCAGGCAACGCTGAATCACGCGCTTGCCACCTCCCACCATCACTAGTGCACTGTACGGCACTTAGGAATGAAGGTTCGGAGTTTCTAGAAATAGAGTGAAAAGAAATATCATGTCATCTGCCTGAAGACTCAGCAGCCCACATGTTCTCCCACACATGCTGCTGCAAAGGTTCCATGCTGATGCTCTGGGCAGTCCTTGGGCTGGTCCTTCGGTAGCAGATTGGATTCAATCTCCGGCTCCTAAGCAGGATTGTGCTCCAGAGGCAAGAGCACACATCAGCAACATTTGTCAAGGGCAGTGGCCCTTTCTGTACTGGGGTGAAGCTTGGGCAAGTTCAGGACAGGGGAGTCCTAACAGCAATGTTATCAATACAGCCTTCATTTTTCTTTTGCAGGAATGGGATGATCTTGCTGTAACCAAGCCTGAATACGAGCCCTTGTCTTTTCAAGTTAGCCCACCCCTTCACTGTAAAATGAAAACTTTGGTAAATAAAATTCCCAACACATCCTAGCAGGGAGAAGAGTTTATCCAGAAAGCGTGTACTTACATAATCTCTGCAGCACTCAGATACCATGGAAATCAGTAAAGAACAATACGTTGGTGAGCCTGTTGCATTGCAGCTTTATGTATCATTCACTGTCTGTTACCAAGCTTAAACCTTCTTCAGGGTTTCTGTCCCCAGACTTGCCCCAGTGAGTAGCCATAATTTGGAATCACATTGCTTTTTCCACAAATTTCACTGTATTATTTCTAGCCATGTTTCTTTTCTCTGAGCCCACAGCTCCTCCGTGTTCAGTTCTCTGCAGGAACAGCAGTCAGGTAATGCTTATTCCCTCACTTGGCTCCTGCATGGGGATATTTATGAATATAGATTGCAAACTATTTAAAATTGTGTATCTTAGCACCACCGCACGATTCTCTTGCGTTCTCCCCAGACACTTTGCCACTGGCTCCTGTATTAGTGGCACTTTGTGCAGTTTAAAGAATTGTTAAGTCTTCATCAGAGCCAAAGAAATGTGAATGATTTTTGAGGAATTCTTCTTAAATGTTTTACTGACACCCAAATATATTCCACCTTATCACATGCCCCCTGAATCTGCTAAGCCTGCAATTCTAGCTGGTAGATTAATTTAAAATTCATTTTACTGGGGCATATATACATTTGTTAGACTGCTTATCCCATATTCTGAGGAAACTGCCTTTTAGGCAAGCTTCTATTGCTGGGAAGTCTAAAGACCTAAGTCCAAAAGAGTTTAATTCACATCCACTCCTGCAGAGGTTCACTCATGAAAAAAGATTTCATGTCTGTCTGCAAACTTCATGCTGCCTTCTGGTGGGTCAACGGGTTTTTAGAAACTCCTGTGTTCTGCTCATTTCATGTGATCAATTGTGATTGCAGGCTCCAAATCCTAATCCTCCCCTTGCCAGAGTCCAGCAGGAATATCTGATTTCTCCCTAGCCCTGGTGATGGCTGTGGAGCTCATGGCAGATCAAGTGAGGCGGATGAGCAGCACCCACAGGACCTGCTTGGGGGAATAAAGACTAGGCTACAGCTTTACATAGATGGTTTACTAACATTTATGTGGTGCCAGAGGGCTCATACATCCTTTTCTTTAAGCACCTGGGACATCAGGAAAAAGCTTTGGACAGCCTGTAAATATGTAGAAAATATTAATTATTCAGCATTGCTGAAGATAGCTCTGTTATTCAGGGAGCATCCCAATTCAAAAATCTCTCCAGGTGTAAAGAACTATGAAAGAAATACCAGAATAGAGAGGGAATAGTGCGCGGCTTAGGCTATAAACAGCTGCATTACCAAAACACGACAGGTCCTAGCCCTGAGCTTGCTGGCCTGCTGGCTCTGGGTGCATGTGTGTTGAAGCAGCGGCTCCACACCGTGCAGGGTGAGGGACACATTTGCTTTGTGCTTCCCACATCTTGCAGATACCCAGCTGACACCATCGCTTTTGATCCCTGACCTTCACGACTTCATCCCCGTGCCAGTCTCCACATCTGCAGATTTTCGTCGAGCATGTATCTTTGTACCCAGCGAGCTCGTAGTTTGCCAGGCATGCAGATGTCATAGTTGGGAAGCCGTAGAAACACCCAGAGGATTGCAGAAAGAAAGGCATTTTGTTAATAGAGAAATGCCAATCACAAAATACTCGGATACTGAACACAGCAAGGGCGAGCAATCAGTGACAATGGGAATCCACCACCACGCAGACAGCGATTTCGATGTACCACAATCAATTGCGGTGGATTACCTTTTAAATACCCCAAGTCCCCTGTCTGCTCTTTCCTTACAGCAGTTGGGGGCTTCTGTTCTAATAAGCAGTTTTGTAGGTAAAGACAACTTCCTCAGTTCCTCAGTTCCTTCAGCGAGTGTTAACAGGATGCTCTGGTCTCTACACCCTTGGTGCACTTCATACCTGCCCCCGGAAACCAGCCACGTGCAGGACTGCAAGGACGTGGCCTTCAACACACACCAAATGCATCTCCTCACAGTAGTTATTTAAAACGATCTATCGTGGCTCCTCAAAAAATAAAAGTGCAGAAGAAAGCTTTCATGCTCTAGGCAACTGTGAATGTGAGATCATGTGGGCTATTAACCTTCTTACTTGTGGATACTGCAAACATTTGAAGATCTGCCTGGCTGGGCACCTTTTTGGTAGCTCATGTAGCTGGAGGTTAGTGGAGAGATATGAGGAAACTAAATGGAATGCAAGGAATGACTGCAAAGAAGATCTAGGTAGACTGCTAAAAACAAAGTAGCTTTATTTTGCAATTTCTAATCAAACCAACATTTTGATTACAGATTTATATACACATTGATTAAACATACTGTTCCTCAAAAGGAAGAAAATTGCTTTTTTCATGCTGACATTTTTCTCCTTTTTTTTTGCTAGACAGTGAATCAAAGAATAATTTCCACCACTCTGCTTACGAGGCAGGTTTGAAGATTTGCAGTATTCCCTCCTAAGTCAATGGCAAAACCTGAGTCGCTTGCAAACAGGAAAAGACCAAGGCTCAAAGAGTTAATGCATGTAGCACAGTCAAGTGATGACAAAGAAGGACCCCAGAGGGTCTAAAAACTTTTAAGAGCAAGGAGCCAATTAGCAGAATGGACCAGGATAGAATTAGCGTTCAAGGTTGAAGATAGGAAAGTATCAGGAAGGAGTTCATGGCAGTGAGGTAGGCAAAATTATCTCCCAAGAGCAGAGTGTCAGAAGATATACTGTATGGTACATTTAAAATTAAGTTGGACAAAGCGATAGTGAGTGAATGCAAGATAACAGTTCTGCTTCAGCAGGAAGATGGGCTCAAGTTATTTTCATCTTCAGCTCCTTAGCATGATTGTTTCTAAGCAGGAAACCAAAGGTATTTACCCAATAGCAGGTGACAGAGAGCTATGCCTGTGCCTACTACTAGCAATGGCAATTTTAAGATATTTTTGCCAGACAGGTCTATGAAGGATAGGAAAAACCATGAGAGCTGAGCCTGCTTTTCAATTCTATGCTAAATCAAGAAAAATCCAACACAAACCAGAATTCTAAAATAAATACTGTCTGAAAGAGAAATTTAGAAATAGGTGGAAAAGAAAACAATAGGATATATTTACACATATAGTGATATAATTAGTTTACTACCTAATAGACAGTTGTTATAGCATCCTAACTAGAATTTACACCTCTGGCTATTGATTACATTCCCCTAATGTGCCTTCTAAAATAGATGTATGATCAATATTTTCTGGTCCCAGACTAAATTAGACATTTTTTACAGGAGATACTGCCAAAAAGCCTGTCTCTTGTGGCAACGGGGGAGGCAGGGCTGTGCTGGGCTGTGACAGGTTCTACCACTGATTTCCTGCATGACCCAAAATCGCTTCCTCCACCTTCCCCAGGGTAACCCTGGTAATATGACAGTGGATGGGACTGTTTGCCAAGCGTGCTTCGTCTTATGTCTCTTGCTTAAATCCTTCTGAAGACAAAACTCCCCCAGCTGTGACTAAATATTAGTCATGCACAGAAACAGGGACTTCAGAGAAGGGCGCTTAGCAAAATCACAGCCCACTATGGTGAGCATTTAATATGAATATTTAAACTCACAAAGGTTAAACCAGTTCCCTCACAGAGCAGCTGAGGCATGTGCTGGGTTTCAGGTTTGGTGGAGGGGCTCTAGGATGTCTGATCCAGCATTGCAAGAGAGGGAGATAAGCCCTAGGAAAAAGGGGAATTGTTGAGGAAAAAGCCTGCTACAACTCATGAAGGCAGCAGGCAGCTTTGAACTGTCACGGATCCAATCTAATAAAAGCAACCTACTCATTTAATACATTTCCTTCAACAGTAGCGGGGGACTATAAGGCCCAGCTGTGCAGCACAACACATCATTGTACAGCCAAGTGGATACCTATAGATCTGATTTTAGCGAATTAAGCAATCAATTTACTGCCTGTTTCTGCTATTACTGAGACTTGCACACAGGTAGTGTACGAGGGAAAAGACACAGCGAGTTAGATTTGTGCTGCTGCTAACATCTGTTATCGCAGCAGAGAGGAGCATTGTTTAGATACTAGTTTGGGTCTTGAGATCTTGGCCAGAGTCATCTGGAAGCTGCAGGATAACTTGGATCAGCAGCAGCTCCCGGGACCAGCAAGGCTGAGAGCATCACAGGCTGCACAGGCAAAGGACTAGCATGCTGGAAATCGTGCCTAATGTGTATTTTTCGCTTGGCAAAAGTCACCATTACCAGTGATTATGACCACTTTTTCCTCAATCCACACTTTCAGGTCTCAGGCTCACATTGGAATCTGGTTAATGCTCAGAAGGGAGAAAAAGTCACACGTGCGCACCCTGGCCAAGCAGGGAGAACTGCTAAACTGTGGAGCGGCTTTCAGGCAAAAAGGACACAGCCCAGTCTTCATTCAAAACCAGGCTGCCAAGAGCCAAGAGTGAACTGTATGCTATAGGCAACACTCTTTCAGGGAGTCCAGAGGACGAGAAAACAGAAAATCAAAGGTTAGCCCCCCAAAAATCCCTGCTTCATGTTCCTAAAGCTCCACAAAGCCATGCACAAGGAAAGCTGGCTTTCCTGGTAGAGGCAATTTTGTCTACGCCATGTCTGTACCTGTTGTCATGGCAGACCAGCTGGAAGTAGCTGGTACTATGTTCTCCGTTGGGCTTTCATCACTGCAATATTAGAAATACATATTTGTCACATATATTGACATTCTTTTTACTTCTGCCATTAATCTCATTACCTCTCCTGGCTAAGCTATTGCTTTCTTAAGCAGCTGACTCTACCTAATTAAGAAGTAAGCTGTATATATCAAATCACATAGGTCGGACTTTTCTTCTCTCAGGAAAGGTGGTTTTAAACAAAAGTTTCTATTAAGTGAGGTTGGGAAGAAATTTATCCTGGCTTTTATCTTAATGGTCTTTTGAATGTCACCTTTCCATTTAGATCCCCTTGTGATAACCAGGGGCTTCCCGCTGACACACAAAGGCTTTGGCAGCAATTTTCATAATACCTGTCCCTTCAGGCAGTGGTCTAATTCAGAGAGCTTGAGTGTCTATAGAAAGAACAGTGCTTATTAAAAAGAGCACACAAACTTCATCCACTCTGAGCCTCGTACATTCTTTCCTGGTGAAAAGGATTTCCAGTGTGTCTTTATGGAAGTGGAGCCTCATGAATACAGAAAACCCAGTGGATCAGTCCGTTAGCCATGCCATGTCCCCTAGCCTTCCTCTAGGATAATAGCAAACCTCAATTAGGAGCAAAAAGAATTAGTAAAGTATCAGCACAAATGATCAGACATCAGATCTCTATGCAAGACTTGATAATGAAGCACAAAGAACTTATTTTTGTCTGGAAGGGTGTATCTCTTATTGGTTACATGACATTACCATTTCTACATGAAATGTCCTCTCTGTACCTTTACGAATTCTCCATTTAAATCCCTCTTGAAAGTATTTTTCTTCCTGTCCCCTCTACAATGAGAAGGCAACAAATACAGTTTATTTTTTTAATACAATTTTAATATGCCTGCTACAAGACCCACTAAAAACCACACCCTCACCGATAGTAACAAATCTCTTTCTTCATCCTATCTTAACGCTCCTCTTAACCTGCTGAAAAATTAATTTTTCATTCTGAAAAATACAAGCAGGTAAGGGGAAGCAGATAGCAAATCTTGTCACGCCTCACATGTGAAAATCTTATCCAACTATCTGCCACTACAGATGTAAGTCTCCAGGGATGAGTGCTGACCCCAAAGAGTTCAGTGGGGCACAGGTAAGAGGCAGAAACGTCATTCCTTCAAGCAATGGTGTGATCATCATAGCTTCCCCCTACTTCACAGCATTACCTGAGAGCGATTTCTTTGATCATTGCTGGTGCTGTGGGCAATTCATCTATCAGTGTCTGATTTTTGCAGTGCTCTGAAGAACGCTGCATCTGCAGGGCCCTTCACCAGCCATAAACTGATGTAGCTCAGTTGCAATGTGATGGTCTGGCCTAAAACAAAAAAGCATAGCTGTGGCTGAATGGAGAGATCAAGCTGAATTGTAATGTAATCCTTGTCTAATACCGGCATGGAGGCACAGTCACTGCCTAACACGGTACAGACAACCAAGAGCACAGAGTTGCTGATTAAACAAATGAAACAGCTCTGATGAGCAGAGAAATGCCGAATGCTTCCATCAGCAGTTCATGTAGGCAAGCTCTCAGCACACAAGTAAACAGATGCCAGATGCCCCCAAGAGCAGTGCAATGATATCAAGAAAAACTCAAGTAACGGATGGATATCTAAAGCGTTAAAAAAAAAAACCAATTTCTTTGCACCACTTGAGAGCAATAAAGAAAGGACATCTGACACAAAAACTGGCCAGCAGCACTGGGAATGCTGCACTTCTGCCTGCTTTCTGCCCGTTCCCGTTCATCAGCAAGATTTTCATGAAGGTCAACACATTTTAATAATGTCGTCCTGGCCAGAGAACAAACAGTTTCCAAATTTGATCTATTACTTCCGAAAAACTCAGGCTAGCTAGTCTGTTCACAAATTTGTCATTCTGTTGGAGAACCTTAAATCGGTTGGGAGGCTAGATGATATATTTATGATTAAAACTCGTTAGACCCTAACCCAAACACGAGAAGGATTTCTCTTTGCAGAGAACAGGGTGTTTTCTGCCATTCCCGTACAAAATAAACCATGGGGTGAAGCTGGCCCTGCAGCTCTCACCTGGAGCCTGGTCCCAGGCTCTGTGAGTGCAGCTCCAGCTCATCTCAGCAGCTCCGGCAGGTTTGTCATGGGGGGCAATGAAAATACAGGTTGTGGTCTTGCACTTCACCCTGCATTTTCTGGCACGCATTATGGCAGCATGTTACCACCCCTCCCTATCTAGCCATACCACATCATTTCCAAAAAGATTTATTGCCAAAGGCTTGCCTATTCTCTTAGTATCACTGTACTATAAACATCCATTTCTCAGAAAGTGGCAGCGGCATTCGATCCAACCTCATGCACCATTACTATCCTGCCCTTAACAGCAGTGCCTCTCTGAGAGACCCAGGCTGAATATTCAGCCTGACAAGTTTTTCTGGGGGGGGACCTGAAAGGATTTTTGTACGATTCTAGATACAAAACACACAGGTACATGCGGTTTCATCATTATCTCACCCACATAACTGGCATAACTACTGCAGGTACCAGTGAGAAAAAGCAAAATCTCAGGTAGCAAACCCAGGAATTTCACAGGTGGAAGTAAATCATCCCTTTCCAACCTCAGCTCTCTGGAGAGAACAGCTGTGAAATGCCACCTTCAACATTTATCTGCATGAAAGACATTAGCCCAGATTTCCAAACGAGCTGTCACCTTAGACCAAGGGAAAGAAAAAGCTCTCAAACCCAGACTAACAGACATGTAGACTTACTCATTAAACTTATTGATACCTGGCATGGTGAAATAGCCTCTGTTTTTCTTATCCATTGATATTTTGTTTTATTACAAAGCACAATAACAAGGATGAAAGAACTTTTTTTCCCCTTATACCTGGGCCAAAGCCATTTGAATAGGCTTAAACCTTTCTATCAGGTGAAACAAATGCATGCTTGCATGTACCATTTACAGACTAATTTGAGGAATAGGAGTCCTTATTCTTTTGTTAGACAGCTTGTATTATGCTTACATTCTATTTGAGTTATCCTAATGCCTTCAACTATAAGGCATTATATATTGTATTTAATTTAAATTGCTTACAAAATGCACATAAATTATTTACAAGTCCTAATATAAGTGGATGTCCAAAGCTATGCAAATTTATTTTAGCCATCAGCAGAATTATATGAGTATTGCTCAAGCACAAGAAGAACATTTTTTTGAATATTTGCCTTACAATATAAGCATCTTGTGCAATATGTATGCACATGCATATGTATGTGCACATGTACCATGCTACAGCATAGCTGATACAGGTTAGTTAACAGAGGGTGCAAGCATCTCCAAATTTCACAGGGACTGACAGTTTTCTGTGTTACCATAATTCTTTCTCTTAGCGTGTGTCTCGTGCACTCTTAACGAAGCAGAGATCTAATGGAAAATGAAGAGTCTCTAACTGTGTCATTAAAAAGCTGATGTCTCAGGGCATACACAACGTGTCAAATCCAGCCCCATTGGCAGTTCAGCCTGGACTAACACCGCAGGCCTTGTGGGGCTGGCTGTGTTACCCAACAACTGAAAGCGGTTCTCTCTCAGAGAAGGGGCTGTTGGACGATGGTTGTGGAACTCAACCTCATCCCCGTGTGCCGATGCTGACGGCTGTCGGGGTGCAGGTGGGTCCCTCAAATTGGCTTGTGGGAGAGTGCTGAGCAGGGCCCTGACCAACGAAGTTGCTCATCTTGATACGCTTTCTGTCCAGTGTTGAGCTCATCGTGTGTTGGGTTATGAGCTACTGGCGCTTTGCTGGTCCAGAGAGAGGAGAAAGCTTTGATGATTGCATTAGGAAACCCCTGGTTTTCCCTGCCAGTGTGTGCAGGATTTGCTTTAGGGAAGACCTTTCCCTGCCCTCAGGAAGCTTATTGGTTTTATAGGACACCATCATTTTTCTAAGTTAGGCGGAGAAAAGAGGGGACATAGTTAACAAACTCAGTTTACCCAAGTGGAATTGTGTGGGGCAGATGAGGGCTTGTTCATCCCTCTGCGGCACAGCTGGGACCTTCTCAAAGAGAAAAATCACAAGAAGCATTTGTACCCTGAGCATGGAGGCTGCTATGAACATGAACACCCATCCTCTTATATTCAGCTTTGTTAAAGCTTATTTACAATTCATCAAGTAGAAAGGCGGGGGCACATTACAGCACTGCGCTCAGGCAATGTCGGGCATATTCCAGAAGAAGGGTTGTGACAGTGAAGCACACGAGGTTCAGCAGACGCAGATCCATCTAACCTGCACGCGTGGGAAGGTGAAGAGGGTGACTCCATTCTGCTTATCTCCCTTCACTGACTGTAGAGGGATCCTTGCAAGATGACAGGCCATGGCTCGATACATCAATCTAGTGGCTCCATCTCAGCTCTGACCCTTGCTGGGTGACCAGATAACCAGCTATTGCTAAGTAGAGAGAAGATGTTTGCTGCCTGTGGTGTGCAGGAGGAGACGGGATGATGTGTCCCTCTCATGCGACCAGGCAAAAAAGGCAGAACCTGCAGTATCCCACACAGTCACAGGCTTTCCTCCAAAGGTTTGGGTTTTGAAAGCCTTCTGTAGCTGTCCTTTCCTTGGGGAGAGAGGGGCTGTCCAGAGGGAAACAACCCCCTGGTGAGCAGGTTTGTCGGCTCTTTGTCAGTGTCTGGTGTGTGTTTATCCTGCTGCACATGGAAACCCTGTGGGAAAACAGTTCTCTCAGCCAGGATAGGATTAAGCTGGGAAGTTCATTTTGCAGGGACTTCATTTTGTACAGAAGTTTGTGTGTTATAGCTTGGGCAGTTACTTGAGAACCGAGCAGTTTTCCCGGGTCAACGTGCTTATTGGATAAACACCTTCCTTAGAAAGGATAGTTGGTATTGTTATAGTTATGGCTTGAGCTGATCGAGCAGCTTGCTGCCAAGGAAAGGAAAAGTCCCACTTCTCCCTCCCTGTGTTGACGCCAGCCCTGGCAGCCCCCTGAGCAGCCTCTGCTCCCCCAGCTGGCACAGGCAATGTCCCTTGGTCCCAGGGGAGCAGAAGAACCTCCTGCCTGGGAGCTGTGGCAGAGGGAAGGGAGCACAGAGCTGCTTGATCACATCAGCTGCAAAGTGCAAAGTTGCCTTTAGTGGTAAACACAGGCGAGATGAAGCACCATGATCTGGGTTCTTGGTGTACGCAAATAACAGTAGAAGCTGAATATAGCAGTGTTTTCCTGCAGGACACATGCCTCACTCACTAGGCAGTATGGGCTGCCTGACACTGATTCAACCACTGCACAACATTCAGCGTGTTAGGCAAGAAACACATGCCAAAGATACATATCATTAAGTAATGAAACAGCATTGTAACAAACAGGCACTGAATGACAAAGTTAAGGAGCAAAGCACAAGTTAATTTCTGTAAATGCTTTAATTCAGGGTGCTTCCATTTGGAAATGTGCCCTTTTACATGTAGCTCTTAGCATAGCATTTTTTTAATTATAAAGAAACTGTTCCTAAGAGAATGGTGTACCAAATCAAAGTAGTGCCCAGCCATGCAAGAACTTATTTGAGACTGTGTTGCTGGAGCCCCTCTGTTGTAAGAAAGGGTCAGGTCCTTTAGCTAATTGATTTCATGCTGCTTGGACCATTTGTGGCAGGAGGGGTGCTGCCAGCATCCCTTGTAGCTCTGGTTAATGGGCCAATACATCATGTTCATCTTCTCAGGATCTCAGCAGAGGTCTTGAGGATTGAAACTTTGAACTGAAGCACCTGTAGTGACCAGTAGCACTTTTTGTCTAAGCACTTTTGTGGACCAGATTTCAGCTCCTGAAAGTGCTGAATTTCCATGACCTAGAAAGTACACTTTTTCTGCATACACAGCATTGCTGAATCTCAAGGTTTATTGTGTCTCTCTGAATATTTGGTATTTTTCTTAAATCTCTTGCCTGTGAAAAAAACGAGAACATCTTAAATTCCATCAAAAAGGAAAAAGTTTTGATTATTCTGGTTGGAAGTGAGAACTCGTGGCCCGGGTGCAGTCTGTAGATGCAGCAGCAGACCTGGCCAGGGCTGCTCAGCTGCGGGCACCATTCCCAGCTCCCGTTCTTCCTCTTCAGCCACCTCCTGCAGTACAAAATAACAAAAAGTGGTTTTAACACCTCTGTGTGCCATTCGAGATTTTATAGGCAGGAACTCTGATGACGACGTGAGATTCACACGGGCACATTGTGGCATGACACTGTGTCACAGTTTAACCTGAGCTAGCAATTCAAAACCACGATAGCCAATTGCTCACTCCCCCCCGTATAGTTTTTAACTGCACTAAGGAAATTAACTCGCTTTCAGCCAAACCAGCACAGCGTCAGGCAGAAGGTGGGCGTTCAGGGGGAATGGTCAGCAAGCGAGTGGCCTGGTGACACAAATGGGACCCACCTGTCCCACACCCACACCTCAAGGACCCATCCTTCCGAAGGGGCCCTGCAGACAATGCATGTCACCAGTTTTTAACACAGATGGTGTATTTATAGTTTAGAGCTTTTGTACTCTCTTCCATAGCTTAATTAGCAATATAATTTCCTCTAGACCTCCGTGTACTTGTGGGAATGGAGGAGAACGGCAATTACCGTGGAAATCCAGGGGCAGGGGAGGAGATGGAGAAAGACACGGACATACACACAGAGACATTTCTCTGCAAGGGGCGTAACGAGGAGATGACACTGAGCTAATGTTAGCAGAGGGGACTGTGTGCAGCGGGTTTATAAGGGAGTAATGACTCATTTCGTGTTTGACTTCGGGAAGGTTCCTGTGCTGCATAGGAAGAAATCTCATACATATTCACATTTGAAGAAAAAGGATCTGAACAATATTATAACCATGCCCAGGAAATCTGAAGGGCTGCCAATGCCCCAAAATAATCGTGTTACAATAAGTGCTCAAAGGCCATATTGTCTAAGGAGCCGTAAAAACATAAAAGACCAGATATGTGCACTGAATCTAGCTGATAGCAAGGTACTATAAGGGAGATGAAGGGAAAAATGAGAAGAGGTGACATGGGGAAGTCCAGAGCAAAGATTTCCTCAGATGTGCCACTCCCACAGTGAAACCAGCCTCAGCAGATCCCCTTTCCCCGGACAGGTGTTTCTCCCAGTAAAGCCCTTTCTAGCCTCCAGCTCTGTCACAGGCAACTGGACTTACACTGGTGCATTGTGTGTTTATATCAGTCCGAAGGCTTTTTTCCTGAACCCCATGAGGTGCATCAGCTGCAGAGAAGCCCCCACAGAGCTGTGGTTCTGCCCGTTGCAGGGGAAGGGGCTACGACTGCTAAATTCAAGGCTGGAGCTGAGTTTAACTTTCCAACGCCCCTGAGCATGGCAACGCTTGCAGAGCCGGGCTGCTTTCTCAGCTGGCTTCCAGCTCTGTGGCGAGTCAGTGAGACCATTCAGAAACCCTGCCTTCCTCCCCAAATGAGAAAATCTAAAGCTTCCATCTACGCCAGTACTATGAAAACCTTTATAGCATCACACACACATGCAGAAACTGCTTCCCACGAGACTTCTCTCCCATGAGGTAGCTGAAACCTTTTTCACCTATGAGAAGGTACAAAAAGGGAGGTGGAAAGAATTTAAATCACCCAAAAGTCACCATAGCAGCAGAGTTTTGACTGCAGTCCGGGTCCCTGTGCTTTGCTGCTCAGCTTTAACCTCTGCACAGACACCTTCTCCCACAGCATCCTTGGGCCCTGGTACAGCAGCTGCCAGCTGAGTCAGAATCCATATTTTAAGCAGTTCTTGCTCAAGCAGTTATATATTTTACATGACTATTTCATAATTATGCACACAACAGAGGCACAGCTCCCTTCACTGCCACCCTTCCTATCCTCCCAGGTGTCAGAAACAGCAAGGAAAACATTTAGAGAAGAGTTAGGAAAGGTGAGCATCTGCATATTTATGAATGAGAGAGAAAGAGAGCCGGTAAAGCCATGCTTGTCCCCAGGCATTGTTTACAGATCGTTTGCAGGATGAAAATGAAAATGCATTTGCAGCGCAGATGCGAGCGCCTGTAGCAAATCCCCAAGCTGGGCTCAGGCAGGAATGCTGAGCTACAGCTACAGTTTTCTCCAGGATTCCAGCTCACACGACCAACACACTTTCTGCCTAAAGCTTCGTGCGATGCGCCCGCTTTGCTCCAGACACCCCAGGACACAGCCCTGTAAGGCAGCCTTCATTTCAGCAGCTAGCACAGTTTTATATCTATACACTGAATGACGGGTCCTGGGATATCTCTAGCAGTCAGAGGCTGTCCCTGCCCTACTGTGGGAGGCCCAGAGAGCAGCCCCGAGGCTGAAACACTGCTCACCCTGCCCCATAGCCAGGCGAGCGAAAGCTCTCAGCTGGAACACACTGCCCAGTTTGTGCTTCGCACAGTGTCTGTAAACTCCCCTTCCTCTCTCCCCCCAACGCTGACCAAGAAAACACCTGGGGCAGCGACGTGCCAGAACTAGAAGCAGTTACTTGGGGTGCAGATGGGGTGCACGTCAGGCAGGTAGCTGACACTTGGGCACGTTTGAGTGGCCACACGCAGGCTGCCGGTGCCTTTTGGGGGGCAGGTGGGCTGTGATCAGCCCCGTATCTGGGGGAGGGCAAGGGGTGCTGGGTGCGAGGGTAGGCGGCATTTTCACGTTCCTTCAAGGCACTCTTTATATAGCCGGTTACATAAAGCTGTGCAATTTGGCTCCTGTTGGGAGAGAAATACAGGCGTGGGAGTACTGGTACACCAAACCAGACAGTAAAAGTCATCTGTACTGTTTGGGGTTTTTTTTCCTATCATTCACCACTAATCTCTAGAACTGCTAAATATTTAATAAAACAGAGAATAACTTAGCAGTAAGTCACAGCATGGCCCCACACATTTTTCCAGCCGTGTCCATGCCAAGACCTCCCAGGGGTGGTGTTTGTGCCATCCCCATGGTGGGGGACCAAGGGCAGCAAGGGGTGACAGGGAGCTCAGGGGGGAACCCAGAGGAGCGGCAGTGGCCAGAAGTGAAAGAGGAGAAGGGGTGCTCCCCTCCCTCCCTCCCTCCAAGAGCTCCTTGGCCACAGGGAAGGGTGAGCACGCATTTTGGGATTAGCACAGGGGTGGGAAAAGCACTACTTCCCCCAGACTTGCCGTGACATTCATTTGTGTTTACGCGGTGCATTTCACGCCTGAGACGAAGCCCAGCTCCGCCGCTTCCCCGCGCAGCACTGCCGCCACTCTCATCCATGGAACACATTTTACACAATGAAAACCTATCGTGTCAAAGATAGTTTGAGAGCCGTGCAGCGTAACGTTGTGTACAGATGAACTCGTAACTGCAGCCAGCCCCGGGCTCCAAGCCGATTATCCGTCACACGGGTCACTTCCATTCATTATTACCCAGGAGGGGGTTTTACAGCACAAGGCAAGGGAGGGAGCGGCTGGTTGCCCACAGCAATCCCCAGCACATGTGTGGGGCTCCAAAGGCCTCTGGCCTCTGCTGCAATGGCAAAGCTGGGCAGCAGCGAGGCCCAGGCAGAAGTGGATAGGGCTTTCATCTAACCAGCCCTTGGGGTGGTCCTGCTCGGTTGTTTAGCATCAATCTGTCTTAGTTTTTTTTACCAGTTTTGCAGCAGGTAAGACTGTTTCTGCTGTCTGGAGCTCCCAACTTCTCACAACCAGCAGGTACCTCACCTTTCAGTGTAGAAAGGGGGCTTATAAAGACAGCCACATTCTACAAGGGCCTGTAGTAGCAGGAAAAGGGGCAATGGTTTTAAACTGAAAGAGGGTGGGCTTAGATTTGACATAAGGAAGAAATTATTCACCATGAGGCTGGTGATGCACTGGAGCAGGCTGCCCAGAGAAGCTGTGGGTGCCCCATCCCTGGAAGTGTTCAAGGCCAGGCCGATCAGGGCTTCGAGCAACCTGGTCTAGTGGAAGGTGTCCCAGCCCATGGCGGGGGGGTTGGACTAGATGATTTTTGGAGGCCCCTTCTGAACCAAACCATCCTGTGATGCTTACTCCACACAGGTGGCCATCCAGAACGCTTATTATCCGAGCACACATCCCAGGCAGCAGCTGCTCCTTACCTGGGCTGGAGGGTTTGCACAGCAGATGAAGCGCCTCCCCACATGCAGGGTGCCTGCTTGACTCAGAGATCCCAAGCAGCAACACTTCCATGTGGTGGGGATGTCAGCCACCTCTTCTCACACGTATCGGCTTCTTCAGTCCTAATACACTTGCCCAATGCTGAGTGGGGAAAAAAAAATTAAAAAAAAGTAGAAAAAGCAAATGAGCTCTCAGACTTCAGCTGTGGCACACTGTGAGCCAGCTACGTGCAAACGGGCTGGCAGGCACGGCGCTGGGACCTGCTGGTGGGCAGCAGAAGCAGAGGGGCGAGTCAGGGAGCTGGATACAGCACATGCAGCCATGGGGTGAGATGGGGGGAAGGCTCAGTGCTGGCTGGCCCTGTGGCAGCATCGGGCCAACACTGTTTGCCCTGCAGGTGACTGGTGCCAGCAGGGTGCAGTGGCGGGGCTGGGGGGACTGGTGCCAGCAGGGTGCAGTGGCGGGGCTGGGGAGGAGGACGGCTGCGGCTCCAGGGGCACATCCAGGCTCCTGGGACGGCAGTGGGCAGCCCTGTCCAGATGGATGCCTGTCATGGCCCTTACCTGGGTACTGCCCCACAGCACCAAATAACCTACCTTGAAGCAGAGGCATTTTTCAAATGCAACTTAAAACAAACCCCAAAAAACAAGAACCCAAAAGAACCACCCACAAAACCAAACCTCAGGTGAGGCACCCATAAAAAAGATCACCCAGGCCACAGCCAGGAGTCATTTTCAGGGGTCATCTTGAGAGATTCAGTGTCAAAAGGCAAGACTGCTGCAGGAAGCTACAGCCCAGAGGTTTCCAAACCCTAGGGCAGAGCTGAGCAAAGAGCATTAAATGCTGAGTGCAGCAAGCAGGTTTCCTTGCTAATAATAGAAAAGATCCTGAGAAGGCAGGAATTAGAAGGCGCTGGGCTCTGCCATGGCCAGGCCAGAGAGCCCGGTGGGGCTGGGCAGTCGATCATCACCAGCCCCAGCGGGATAGCTTCTCAGCTCCAAGGGGAGGAAGCAGCCCCAGTCCACTTTAGATGCACACACCATACACTGATGGAACAAAACACTCCACTAACAGAAAACAACAAAAACAACAAGAACAGGGGAAGACGTAGTTTGTAATCGCTCCTACTATATCAGAAGGCTTGTTCTTCCAGAGAGAGCTGCTGTCTTGTAACCTGCAGAGGGACAAGCTCCTACCAGTTTTGCTTTCTGTATATCTGAATGACAGAGCTCAGCGACTGCACCAGCAAGGAGAGGCACCAAGAATGGTGCTGGCTTCCTCTCTTGGTGGGTGTCAAGGAACACCAAGGGCCTGTTACCTGAAGTGCTGGTAAATATGAAGCATGCAAGAAGATAACATACTGCAGCAGTTACCTCACAGGGGAGGGGGAGCCAGTGTCCTCCAAACACCTGGTGTTCCCACAGTGGAAAGTTTCCACGACGGTGGAAAGGATGCAAGGTCCAAACAAGCAGCAGGGGCCACTCACATCCTTGTTATCCTACATTTCAAGCAACTGCAGTACAGATACATTTTGAGGTTTCAGGAGTTAGCCACGCATTTGCAAGAAGTGAATGTAGAAACAGCAGCCATTTCATTCCAAGCATCACAGGGACACTGTGTTCTTAAGCCAAGATTTAATCTTCAATTTCGCATGAGAATGATAACGCACCATAATATATATGAAACATTACAGTGAATACAGTGGCCTATTACAACCTTTTTAGCATTTTCTGAGACTGGTGTTTGCTAATCAGAACTGTATTTAAAATGAATTTGCACTTTTGAGGAATTCACCTCTGGTTCACTTAAACACAGGGGAATTACTGGAAAGAGGCTGAGAAATTATATTGGAGTTGCTTGTTTCATCTCTTGCAGCTTCTGGAAAGATTAAGGTAGTCTCTTTCCTCAGATGCCATCTCCCCAGTATATTTGTCTCGTTTTCTTGCTGTTTACTCCAGTCTTCCAGTTTGTTCCCATAACCAGCGGGCAGTGCTGCCACGGGGATACGGGCTGCTCTGCTCCCATACCAGACTGTGGGATGTCTTAACTGAAGCGTTCAGCCCCTTCACTTGCTGAAAGGATCGTTGCTTTGCCCTCTGCTCGTTCCTGCCCTCCCCCATGGCACGTTCCCATTGCAAGGCTGCTGGGGTTGAGGGTGCATCCCCACCTGGAGCTAGGGAGGAAAGGCTTCGCGTTTTTAAAGCAGGATCAGTTCCCTGATAATGTAGGGGAGAAGCAGCAGCCCCAGCACAAGGGCATGAACTAGCAGGAGCTTTCTGCCACAGGCTCTGTGGCCAGAGCCCCCCAGCCCTGCAGGAAAGGACGGCAGCATCCTCCCCACGCAGGATTAATGGGGCAGCTCAGCACTAACCCATCGCGTGTGAACGCTGCTATCAGCTTTGCAGCTTAGCTTAGCAGAAACATCTGGATGCTTTGGTAGGGGGTGGAGATTAAAGTGGCATCATTAAAGAAAAAAACTAAACTATAACCCCAAAGGCTCACTAGAACAGATGAGCAAGCAGAAAAGCCAGGTGGGAGATTTAAAACGGGCTCTCTGCAATCACAGGCATTGACTTTTGCCATGTCCTTTTGGGAGAGGTTTGCAAGTGCTGGGGCCGGCAGATGTCAAAAAGGCTACCTTGAGTCTCCTGTTTGTCTGCTTCCTCCCATGAAGCCCACCCTTGACCTCTGGTTAAGAGCACAGGAGCCAGGACAACCAGAGAGGGCCTTTGCCTCAGCCACAGCAGAAGCCGGGCCCTGGCGGGAGGAGGGAGCTCGGTCACTGCAGTGGCTGTTGCAACCTTTTTTGGACTTGTTTCTGACACAGGTAATCTCTTCACACTTCCCTGATAGACTGAAAAAGTCCCCAAATAACCTGACTTTGCAGGGAGAAAAGAATAAAGGCAGACAAGAAAGCTGAAAAGGAATCAGAACGTTCAGACAAAAAGCCCATCTATGTGAGGTTTTCTCTTGTTTACCATCACAGCAGAATGTGGTGGACTCTCTGTTCATGAAGTGAAGATTGGAAAGCTGAATTGCCAGGAAAGAGTTAAAGCAGACCTCTTGTACAAGCAGTTTAACTGTGTGAGCTCTTTCTTGAGTAGCTTGAGTTTCCACCAAAAGCATTTGGGTACCCTGCATCATCAACGCTCTGCACTATCAGTGCTGCGATAGGGCAAGGTGTTCCGCACCAGTATCTAGGAATGAGAAGAAACCAAACCACTTTCCAGTGAGTTGGAGCAAAATCCATTTAAAGCAACCCAATCAAAAGTGTTCCCAAACTGTTCCCAGACCTTGGCTCACATGGATACAGAGTCTTGGAGCACGTGAATTGGATTCCTCTCAGGCAAAACTAAACTGGTGAATAGAATTCAACCACTAACTAGGGCTCCAGTCCACCAATTTTTAAGCAGTTGCATTCCGTAGGCTGACACCAACAGCACAGTAGGCTACAGCACAAATCCATCTTCTGCTCTACCACCCCTAAATCGCGCTGTGATGTGCCTTTGGAAAGTAGCGCTTATTATGTCCTTTTTTGATATTGTTACTGTTAAAAAACAGCTGGAATCTCAGCTGCTTCTGTAAACACATCCCTTACAGACCTTTGAAGTTTTCAATGAGACTCACTAGCTTTTATTAAAAAGGACTTTTTTTCCTTAAGAATATTTGTTGTATGTGTAGTCGGGATTCTCTTTCATCCATAAATTAAAACCCAAAGAAGCTGCTGGTCAAATCACCTTGTCTTGTACAGGTACAGTAGCAAGTTCCAGGAGATGGATGTTTTGTTGTGTTTTAAAAAAACAAAAGGAAATACCCAATCTTTAGTTTGAAACACCCAGAGCCATCCACTGAATAAATCACCATGACTTATACATTTTAAAAATTCACTTCTAACTCAGAGGGACAAGATGATGTCATATTCTCTGTACTAGCATGAAGAACTTTGAGATAATGTACGGACAGCAGCTGAGTATTTTTAAATTAGTATCACTGTATCAGCAAGTGCTTCACCTAAGCATAATGTTCATCAGGACTTCACACAATGCTGCGCTTGGCTGTCACATCAAGGACAGCAGAACGTTAGAAATCACTGATTAAACCATAGTAGGTAAAATATTTCCCTGGGCAGTACGAAGAATGGAAAATTACCATGCATAGAGACAGTACAATACTGTTACGGGCTTTGAAAAGGATCCAGAAAGAAGGGAAATCTTTGATAAACAGAGAAACTGCTTCAACAAAGACAACAGCAAAACATTTTAACTGTAGAAGAGAGGGAACATGGCACTATTTATGTAAAAGCATAACAGGTATGATGCTGGCAGTAAAACAGGAGTAGCTGAGGTTCTCCTTTCTACTATTACAGCTACATAAGAGAAATAAGTTTAAAATAAGAGACTCCTTCATTAAAGGGTGTTCCGAGTCAACCTAAAATAGCGTTTACGGGGAATCTGTGCGAACGACATCTTAAGAGAATGCAATAGTGCAACAAATGACAACAAGTGAAAAAAAGGTATTTTTATTTCTCAGTGTTTCTCCACTGTCAATACTGTCCTTTTGCTGCAACAGGTTGCAAAAAACTCTGCCTTTTCCATTTTAAACAGCTACAATATTTACAGGCTGTTTCCAGTAACACACGCAGACACATACACGCTCACAGACACACAGGTACACATATCCCTACCCCTGGCAAGGAACCCATTTGCTGGTAGAGGCAATATGTATTTTCATTGCCCATTAACAACCAAAGCCATGCTCTCATTTCTGCTCTACTCCCCTCTCCCTCCATCTCCTAACCAGCAGCTTATCGTCAGGCTTTGGGGGTGTCTGTGTAAGAAGTTACATACCCAGCTATCCAATTGCCATCTTCCAGAGTTGTGGACTGGGTGTACTGGGATTATCTGTTGAAACTGTACATACCAGAAGTCATAAAAATTGTTCATATTCAGATGTTTGCAACTGAGTGATGTATGTATACTCCTGAAATCTTTTGGAGCAGCCATCTTAATCACCTTTTTGGAAATATACATACCATGCAGGGGTGAAACAAGCCACATGCTTTACTTTCCACCAAGGTGTTATGTACCCACTTTTTTACTAAGGCACCAGTAATTACCAGTATAATTTCTGAAAGAGTCCAGCATCACTGAATGTACTGCAATAGATTATCAAATAGCAAGCCAGACAAGAAAATAGATGCCTATATAATAGGTATAAAACTCCTTAATAAAAACAAGTACATAAAACCTCTGGTGGTATAACCCCAAATCCAATATAAGCTGAAGGATATTTGAGTAATATTGTTAATGGTAAGAAATGTAATCTATCCTGCTCCATTTTGGGAGAGTTCTGTAATAGAGAAAGATCTTTAAAGCAGCGTCTTTGTATCTACACTCCTAGGTCATACGGTGTCATGCGCATTTTCAGAGAAATGATTGAAGTCAAATCCAGCTGTACGGTATCTCCGCTCCCCCTCGCCCAGGTCCACACAAATCTTCACGGCCGCTTGCCAAACAGCCAAGGGCATGGGCCTGTGCCACACATGACTTCATCTTCCACCCCACCAGCCACCTAGGCTTCTCGTAAGAGTTCTTCAGTTCCCAAAGGGGTTGTGGACACGGGGTAAGGAACGCCTGGCAATGAACCACACCGCTGACCAGAAAACAGAGACCACCACTCAAACATGCCAAATGTCCCAGGCAAAGTGGCTGTAGGACCATTCAACCTATGTGGAATTACCTTGAAAAATAATCACCATCATTGTCTTCTCCTTTGCTCTCCCCCCAACTCTGAAATAATTTCACAAATGCTGAATCACAAGAGAGATCTCCAGAATTCATCACAAGTATCACACAGTGCAAGTGGCACAGAAGTCTAGGTGTCATCACTGGTGTCACATACATGTTTTAGGGCTTTGTCTGTTTTAATCAGAACATTTGAAAAGATTTCATAAGGAGGTGAAACAGGAAGAGGTTTTAAAAAAATTATCAGCAGCCATTTAACCAATGAACATAACCTGATTAGTGGGGTTTCCAAGCACTTTTCTGTACTTGCAAATTTGTTTTAGGGAGCTGTAAATCCTTCCATATGTACACAGATACCACCTTTAAAGACATTTGAGAGAAACAAAATAGACTGGGATCTACCTGGAAGCTAAAACAACGAGACTTAACTGGAATGTTCTTATGGCAAGAGAATATTACACAATGCAAGCGGACATAGCTAAAGCACTCATCTATAACGTGTCCTCATGAAAGCTTAGAAAAATCTAAAAAAAAAAAATCTGCTGTATGCTGAGCTCAACCTGTACTGACAGGACTAATTTGAAAATACCCATCTTTTCCATACAACAGGAGAAAAATATCATGTGTCAAGACAAAGGCCAAAGAAAAGATAACAAAAGATGAAATTATCTCCATCTAGAAGAGATGTTTCCATGGACAGATCTATCCTATGGGGATTTAGAAGAAAACAAATATAGTTTTGTCCAAGACACAAACTTTGCACAAACTGACATACAGTCATATATGAATCTTAAGAGTTCAGAATGCAGGAAAACTTTAAAAAAGTTAATTGTCCAAAGTGAAATTTCAACTGGGCGGCTTCTGTTGAGCAGATCTGGAATAGGTATGAGCACTCCATGAATGGCTTCACAGCAAGTGTCTGCCAAATACCTGAAAGAAGGTATTAACCTCTTAACTGGCCACATTCAAATCCATCTCCTGAAAGCAACACACCAAAAGCTTTAAGATTAAAAAAATAAATAGAAAACTCCATCAATTCTCTTTGCCCCTTAAAAAGAGCCTCCTTTCCCCCCATTTGATATTTGCTGATCTAATTCCAGGCAGTTAGATAGTCTCCAGAATTTTTAAGTTAACAAGCCATTAATTCGTATCATATATATTACCAGCAATGGACATGGTCATTATCTTGCCCTGAAGAGAGTGAAAGAGATTGTTCAGAGCCAGAGTTAACATAGGAAAAGTTGCTTCAGTCAAGTTTTTTAAAAAAACCGAAAAACCTATGTATTTTGTTTTTCAGTCATTTGTTTACCTCAAGGCTTCAGTACACAAAAAGGCCTTGTGCAACTAGTATCAAATGGAGGCCTATTTTCAAACAAATTCCTCTTTCTAAAATGAAGCAACACTCCTAGTGATACAGAAAAGTCTGTAATTACCTGAAGAACACAGAGCAAAAACTTAACTAAAACACCTTCAATTCAAAACTTACACATCATCTTCGTTTCTGACAGCAACATTACCAGACTGCCGAAGAAAAGTTCATCTATTGTACTACATTTTCAGGTACTCAGGAGATGAATTCAGCTACGCTATAATGTGCACATGACAAACTACGTGGAACCGCAAAATTATTTCAATGGTGGCAGATCTGGAACTGTGCATTTATACCAAGATTAGGTGGGGCTGCACAGGTGCATAAACCAAACAGTAATATGGAACCGTAAAATGCACAGTACTTCGAGAACAAGTTTGCATAGTATACGATGTCAGCAAGGTCCCGGTATAATTTACTGGGAACGGTATCGTGAATTGACTAGCTACCAGGCAAAGACTTACCCTTTCAAGGCTAGATGGCATACAGTGATTGAGCCGGAATACCAGTATCTCCTAGGTAGCTGTTTCTTCCTTTGTTTTTTCTCATCTCATATAGCTTGAGTCTTACAATAGGTACATAATGGACAAGGTTTCTCTGACGTGAGAGAAACAATTACGATAACCTCTGTGGTATATCAGAAGCCTCTTCTGGTTATGTTACCTACACAGAAGCAGAGGTGACTGGGAAGAAGATGGCTGCTCCCAAAAACTAGGACTGTGTGCAGTTTCCCCACAGAGTCCTACATAGTTACAGGTCAGAAACAGGAAACAATCACAACAGGTACATTTTTTCTTACGGATTAAGAGAAGTGAGTCATAGGAACTGCAAGTCAAGAACAAACCAGTTTCCCTCTCACACTCCCGTGATAGTTCTGAGTTACTTGTTTCCCTGAATACACACTTGAAAAAAATACAATAGAACCTAGGATATGTAACACATGAATAATTCAACTTCACAGTTATAAATACTCAAATTACACTTACATAGAATATATAATCACAGAAAATAAAATTCAAGTCATAGAAAAGAATGAAGACTAAAGGGAAAGAAAAGGCAAGGTGGTAAAAGTGATACAAGTTTAGGGCTGTGCCTTCTATAAAAGCTCTTTAAAAGTAGAAGTCAAGTTTCTGTTGGGCTTTTTTGTTTGAGGTTTTTTTGGGGGGTTTTGTTGTTGCTGTTTTTCTTTTCTAAATTGGATTGAATTAAAAAAAAACCTTCAAGCATCTATGAAGTAATCACGGACCTGCACCTCTGCCTACAAAACTCAAACCACTGCCTCTGCCAGAGAAGAGCCAACAAAACAACACAGCCAGCTCGGGGTGCAAAGAAGTGAAGTAGCCATGGCTAGCAGAGGGAGGACAGATGAAAGGTCCTACACTGGGGTCCACTTTAAAGCTAGATGTGTTGTACAGATTTGAGGTACCACTGCCACCACAATACAGTCTGATGTAGTACAGGGATACTCAGGTGCTTTTCTACATATTTGTTATTTTACCATTTATTGTGAAGAGGATGCAGCAAATGCACTTGTACGAAATACAGAACATAGAACCAAACCCATGGCACAGCCCTTACCATCAACATGTATATGGAGAGGGAGGGGATTAATCCCAAAGGCAATTTAAATAATGGTATTTTATATACTTATATTTATATATATAAATAAATGTTCTCAGCAATCTCAGGGTTGTTTTTAGTGCATTGCTGTAAAAAAATTAGTGCAGTTCTCATTAATGTTTAGCTCAATAGGAATAAGAATCTATACAATCTGTTCAGTCTCTTCTTGCCACACCTGAAACCTTTACTCTGTTTCACCAAACTGAAGGTTTGTAGTCAATTTCTTTAAAATAAGGTGGATGAATTCCACACACTCTGTGACAAGATATGACAATTTTTGGCAAAACAATTAGAAAAATATGAGGTGCTCTGATCTTAGAACTGAAAAGTTTGTTGATTTAAAGCATTACGCAATGCATAAACAAAATTTATAAACAAAAAGATATGTCTCAACAAATCTATCCTTCATGCAAATGTTTCTTCAGCAGCTAACAACTTAAAAAAATTCTTACACTTGTTTATTTCGGGAAAGGGACTTGGACAAATCTGTGTTTCAAGTCCTTTCCTACAACTGGACCAAAGTTTCATGTCCTGGGAGCTGCTTCTTCTGGACCCTTCTCTCTTCTGAACCGTTGGAGAAGGGGAAGTTTCAGTCTCAGAGATTTACACTTCAGCCCCAAGTTCAAGGACTCCAGTTTCAACAACAGCAACATATTTATCTTCGATTTGAACCAGCAGGATGGTTTTATCTATATGGGACCGACTACTTGGATCTCTGCTGCAAGGCACCCAGCGGTGAATCACCTGGAAGGGGGGGAAAAAAAAAGGTAGAATAAAACATAAGTTCCATAGGGAAAACTGCCATATCAAACTTGCAGCTGATAACTCAAGACCCTTACGGGGCAAAAGGAGCAATAACGTAAGTGCTATACTGACTTAGTTGCCCATTTTTTAGTGACAGCATACCCACAGATAAGCTACTTATTTAAGTCTTGCTGGAGATCTGCAGCTTACCTGAGAACAGCCAGCCTTTGATTTGAAATTCAGCAGGAACAAACAACTTGATCCAAGTCAGAACCAAATAGTTCATACAAAGTGAGTAACAATTGAAAAAAACTTGTATAGATATAGGTTTGGGATATTTTGATATTCTAGCTGTAATAGTCTTAAAATACCTCAGTGTTTTGCAGCATATAATAGCACAGAAGTGTAGTTTATCAGGAGCTAGCTGTAAACTACTGCCTCCTCTAACTCAAATGCCTTGCCCTAATTTTGTTGCCTACTTACTGTGAATTCAAGGTTGATATTTTAAATTAAAGTCTTCAAAGATAATTTAAAATGAAAAAATATTACAAAGAGGAATGGTTTCAGAAACAGTGCCATAAACTACTGTCCCATATTCCCTTGGATTTACAGATTTCAAGTACTATGATCCGCTGCCTCCAAGGATCCCACTTGATATTGACCAGATGGACCCTTGCCTATACAGGCCCTTATATGACCAACTCTGCTCAGCTGCCTCCATAAAAAACCCAAGACCTTAACTTTTGGGCACCCCAAAGGAACCACAAGTATGCTCCAGTAACATGGCCTAAAGTATTGCCAGCTCCACAGAATTACCTCAAATTTGCCAGTTGTGGAAAAGAACGCTAAATTCAAGACAAGGTAAGGTAAAAAGCAAATAAAATTAATTTTTACAGAATATAGGACAGTACAGTTTTCAAGAGTTCTAAACATACAGGTGGGGAAAAAAAGACAGAAAACCACAAGCAATCTAAGTCTTGCAAGATCCCCTTAATCCTCACTTTACCCAGCTGACAGCTGCCAATTTCGCCAACACTGGATGAAGGAGACTCAGCTCTGTCCACTGCATGAGCTCTACACTGCTTCCATGGGGAGAGCATTTCAGCCAGGGAACCACAGTATCCTTAGGTCCCCTTTGATGCAACAGCATGATATTCAAGTGGTCTGTTCAAGTCTGATTTCATCAAAGTCTGTCCAAATAAACTTTTTATGCTGCTGTATGGAGTGAGGCCAGGAATTCATGTAAAACATTTCCCAATAAAGTCCAAGTACTACATCCTTGTTGTCCAACTTAAAACTGGTGCCTTTGAGATAGCTAAGGGCTGACTCCAAAGGCATCAATAATTGTGGCTTCTTAAAAACTGTATATATGCACAAGTTGTACATAGATTATAACTCACTGCAACCATCCCTCCACACAGTTTTAACATCTGTTCTATCATGATTGGCATTTGATACCCATAAATAACTAATAACATGCAAAATGATGTCACTATATAGTCAAGAGGTGATAAGAATCTCTTGGGGGGGGGAAGGGTTCTTCCGCATGCCAGTGTCAGGTATCATAGAAAGATAATGCAGAGTATACCTTAATCTCAAAGTCCTGGAAGAAGTACCTACAATACAAAGAGGATTGCTAAATTTCATTTCCTTGAAGAAACCCTATAATGTCTTTGTATATTATATATACTGTATGCTCAGCAAAATAAAAAGCAAAGTTAGGAAAAATGCTTTTCTCTATGTAGTAGAAAAGTTTTGAACAACTAAGACTATGTAGTGCTCAGAAATTCACCCTTAGATGTCACCTGTAATATCACTCTTAGATGAGTATTAACTAAGGGTCATATCATCAGCAACAAGTCTAACACAACCTACTCCTCACTCATCACAACAGTACATTTTGACACTTTATACAATTCAAGAAACCAGATACAGAACACACACACCCCCTAGTGCAACGACTCCCAAATTTGTCATAATTCAATTCCTGAATCCTTATCCTATATCCCCATGTACAAATCCCAGGAATAATGTGATCATCTCTTTTCACCTATTTTCTCTTTCTTCTTGTCCTTTACCATTCTCTTCCAATCCTTCCTTTGCTTACTTCTGCTTTTGTCTAGTCCTTCTCTCCCCTTGATATGCAATAGGAAAATCTATATGCCACTTAGAATGTGGCCATATTTATTGGTACATAGGTAGCCCTGGGACATGCATTTTTCTGAAGCTGAACTTCATACCATGAGCACTGACATGAGGCTTTGGCTGGTAAACTGCTTGATGAGCAGCATCTCAGCAAGTAAGAATCATTTCTGCCTGTTTGCAGAAAGGACTGCAGCCACAGGGTCAGAAAGGGAAGAGTGTCCTAAGAGCTAAGGCCTTTACTGATACTGGCGTGTTTAACCGCAGGCAGTGGAAACTATGTCATCAAGTTAAATCCTCTCCTTCTAATCACACAAGATAATCTGATGCTTTTCCCCTTTCTTCTTAGGTTAGAAGATGCTCTTCTAAAAAAACCTGTCAGTATGTTGCACCAAAAATAGATGAGAAGAGTTCAGAACAGTAGCTTACTCTGACCTTCAAATCCTCTTGTTTTAATCTTTCTGTAACATCAATCACTGTACACGTCAGTGTGCTGCAATTTACAAAACACATTCACAAACTCCTTAAAAAACCCGTCCACTGATACCAGGGCAACAGGACATGTTTCGATATAACCCTTTACATTCATCATTTTTACAAAATTCTTGATCTGTAATAGCTAACAAGAAAATTTTGAAAGTATAATGTTTAAACCAAACATAACTATGAATGTTTACAACAGCATTCTACTCCTAGGTGTTACCTACAAGGTAACCCTGCTATCTTAAGAACAGACTGTCAACTACGATACAATTATTCACAGACGGAATTTTATTTCCAGGGCCTTTCCCTCACATATGCATAACGAACATCAAGGTAGATTTGGCACACACTGCGATATATGCATGTTGCCATTTCTTACCTGAAATGTGCACATACATCCACAGTGATGTGGACTTTCAGACAGCAAAATCCAGTTCCTGAATTCAATTTCTAAATAACTCCTCCAATTAAGGTAAGCAGTCAATCAAAGCAAATTCTTATAAACTGTCAGAACTGACAAATGAAAATACTGTTGTATTGATGAACCAATGCAGACAATGTCAGTGACTCTTCACTTGTACTATTTATCACTGAAAGAATAATCACTGGAGCATCTTTATAGAGGGGAAGGTCTGAAAAATATATGCCCTCAGTAAAAAGCAAAAAGCCTTAAATACAGAGCTGGATTTTTTCCTCCTAAAGAAAGCCTAAATTGGGAGATAAGTTTTCTAAATAATGTAGTGATTTTTTTTTTATAAAATGCAGAGATAACACACCTAGGGAAAAGGGAGATGTAGTTTCAAGCCAGAGGCTTTCGCAAGTTTGAGTTATAGCAGATTTCTTTCTTAAAGGAAAGTTAACATCTATCACATACCCATTACATAAGAAAGAGACATTTAAATACAATCTTACTTGGCTCTATTTTCATCAGAATAATTTAAAAACAAATACTATCAAGCATTCAATTAACTACTCACTGGTAAATTGGCATGTATTTGCTCAAGGACTGGTACTTTAGGGAAAGGAAAATGAAGGTTGGATGTGAAGCGCATGAATGAGCGCAATGCCTGAGAGTTTATGACAAGAGCTGGAAGAAGGCAAGGAAGGAGAGGTGATTGACAACATTTGAATAATTGTCCTGAATATCTTTTGGATACAGTTGCAGAAATATCCCTCTGCTTCAAATCAGGATTCTAAACCTGCTCTTCGAGCAACATCTACTTGGAGGACAGCTGCTGATCCAACTTCGCTACTACAAGTATCTAGGCAGACCACCACAGAACCAAGACACTGCCGTTTTAAAAATTAGCTCATCATCTTCTAAGCAAAACTTACATGGCCTTCCATGCCTTCCTGAGGACTCCAGTCTTTCCAGCTGTTTCTTCCAGCTTTTAGCCGTATCACCTCATCTGGCCACTGCAGCTCTTTCCTTTTTGACACGTTGATCCCTTCCAGTACTTGACTGGGATCCATTAACTATAAGCAGGAATTGAGTTTTGACTGTTAGTTCAGCCAAAATTTAAAAGAAACAAATAAAACTAACCTTTTGCATACTTCCAGAGAACTGACTTAAACCCCCAGAAATCAATTTCTGACGAATTTCAATGTTGGAAACTCAAGCTCCAGGCTAGGAAAAAGCCTGAGCAAGCCCAGACTTTGGAAATTAGGCTGTGGTTTCAAGACCCAGCTGAAAATACCCCAGCTCACTGCTGTCAGAAGCACCAGCTCTGGTTCCCTTTCCCACCCCTTCTTTCAGTTGTTACACTTGTGCACGGCAGGGTCTGAGGAGCTGGCACAGCATAAGCATTAGCAGCACATGGTCCAGTAGCAGGGAAGAGTTAAGTGATGATGAGCTGTTAAAACTGTCTCATCACTTCTTACAGAGTATCTTAAGAAATGTGGTTTTGGACAATTTACTGTTAGGCTGAAGAACTATTTATCTACTAGCATGGTTAGTGGAGACCCACCCCATGTTTTGAAGTAAACTGGCCTTTCCACAGGGGCAGCAGGAGAAAACTCCTGAAAACTTCTTCCTATTTAAGGACAAAGAGAACCACATAATGTCCACTATCCAAGGGCACATGTCAACTTCGCCTGTATCCTCCTCACACAAAAGAATTAAGCAGTTTCATAAAATGGCCCTTGCCTGCAAATAAGCTACTAAGCAGACCTGCAAAATTAATTCGTTAACTTTGCTCACTATGATGCAGTTTACGAAGGATTACTCTAAAATGAGGTGATACCAGCAATGAAATCATGTTTGTTATGATCTATCATATTAAATACACCTCTTGACGTTTCCCATTAATATAATGCCAAAGACATATATGTGGGACTAATAACGGATAGAACAGCAAGAATACAAATTTCTGGATTTTCACAAAATGAGTAAGGCTGTCATGATTAACTCAGTCAATGGCGTACTGTTCACTGCTCAATAAACCCAAACTTGTGGCAATAACCAAAGAATAAATACATACGAAAATGAATAAATACATATGAAAGCGAGTATTTTTACACTTTTGTGGAAAATCTACTTGGCTTAGAAGAAAAAAGTTAGTTGCTTTCTGCCCTGCAAATGAAGCTGTTTAGCTTTACATTTTGTCATGAATAATGGCAAACTAAGCAGGAAGTGGAACCGAGCTCAGCTGATGTTCTCAAAGCTGCCATACAGTAAAACATAGTAAACAGGGACGTCTCAGCACGCAGGAAAGCTGGTTGTCCAGAAAACCTTTTCCTCACATTAATTCTCCCAAGTGTAACCGCACAATAGTTGTATAGGGAAACATTCCAGACTGTGTATTTAAAAGTAGTGATTTCAACAACATTCAAGGTAACACTAAGAAAAACACGTGAAAGCACATGTTAACTTGTTCTTCTGGACTATTCACCTGGATTCTGTAAATAACGTCATCCTTTTTGGCTTGCATTTGACTTGCAGGGCTTGCATTACCACCTGACTGAGTATCAGTTGCGTTACTCCCTCCTTCTGTCCCTAGAAAGCCCACAAGGGCATGCTGTTTACAGGCTGGGATGCTTTGGCTGGAGCTGCTAGAAGAGGGCAGTCCATGCTGCACGCTGACCCCAGTCTGGCCAGTAGGTTCCATTTGGTTCACCATAGACAGGCGGGACTGGATGGATGATGGGAGGTTACGCAGGGATATCTGACTGGTGGAAGAGCGCCGACAAGGCACAAAGCCTGTTGTGGATGTGCGAAGAGATGAATGACGACTGCCGTAGCAATAAGATGAATGGCTAGCTACTGAGGCACGGGCAGGGGAATGTCTGACCAGGCTTGACTGCACAGAGTGAGAGCTGTGACTGGTGCCTAAAAGTGAAAGATACAGAGCTAGATTTAGATTTCTGACACACAAATATTTAAGTGCTTATATACAAAATCTGTGGGTCTAATCGACAACATCTGAAATGGCTGTATTGCAGAAGATCTGCTGCATTTCATATAGCAGAGCATTTGAATACATTCCATTCATCTTATCTTGAAATTTCATATTCTGTTCAATTCACAACCCCTGCAAGACAAGTAGCTTGAAAAATGCTTCAGCTTTGCTCTTGCTGCATTAACAATTTATTTCTTAATATTAACACTTAAGTTTCCCATACTTAAAAACCATTAAGGCAGGTACAGGTGTTTCAAAATACTAAATATTCTTTCTTAATATGCTTGACTGGATGTTCAAAGATTGAGTCAAAATTTGTTAGAGCAAAAGCTGTCTTTAAACAAATTCAGAAAAAAATAATACACACAGTTAAAAACAGGAATAGTGGTTTATGAGCATTGATATCATTGCTTGTCCTATACCAAGTATGTGTAGATACCTCTCCACAGCTGACAGATTAATTACATTGTGTAAAAAAACAAGTTCACTTAACTACATACACTTTTATATTCTTTATGAGTAAAGGCAGTGTTTGGAAAGCTTTTTCTCAGCTTTCTTGTTTATCACCTTCCTAACTACAGTTCACTACAGACTCTTGGATATGATTCAGCTAAAATACTACAAAAACAGAGAATCCATTCCACTGTATAAATAAGAAACATCAACGCATTCACAAAAAAATTTACAAGTTCACCATTTGCAGGCAATATGACAGAAGTTAAAAGATCCAGTCTGTAGCGATACGTTATAAAAAGTTATTCAAGCTATTTTGCCACTACATCTTTATTGGTCAAATCTATTTGGGAACCTTGCATTGCATAAAACAGCACTTCAGTTTGAGATGGATCCAGCAGGTGTTAACACTACACAATCAAGTCACTTTGCTTTGCTTTTTCTTTTAACTTAGGCCTGATCCAAAGAGCTGAAAGGCCAGTTCTGGCTATAGGATTGTATTTGTATAAAACCATTGCTCTGTTTTAACTTTACCTAAAGTGGAGGGATGAGTTGGTGGATGAGCTGCAGGAAGAGCTGTGGGATGAGCTGCGACAGGAGGGTGCTGGACTGCCCCAGGTCCCTGCCCTGTAGGCGCATTCCCCCCTCCTTGCGACACGCTGCTCTGCGACTCATTGATAGTTGCATTGTTACTTGTGCAAGAAGCTCCACCTCCAGCATCTGAATCTTCAATATTTCCACCGCTATTGCAGCCAGCTCCACAACCTTTCCTTAGTCTGAAAACATAATGCAATTGACACATTGTCAGGCGTCCTAATCCTTTGGATTCTGTGAAATGCCTTACAATGACAAGCAAAAGGCTTTACTCAGCACAAGCGACAGCATTCCCTAAAATCAGATAAAAATTTTATTTTCTCAGAATATGCTTGGAAATTATAAATGTTGCTTTCCAAGAGACTGCAGTATTCTTCATGACAACTATTCAAGTAACAGTTATTTAGGAGAAGCCAAATGCTCACAGAAAATAGCTTTTGAATAACCAAGCCACCTCTGAAGCACAATAAAGTGATAAACTTCTAAATATAACATGCTGGCAGAACATCCTGGTTATTTTGTAACAGTTTAGTAGAATTTATGCTCTTTAATACACCAGTCATGTGTACTCTCATACTGTAAAATCTTTGTCTATTCAGATGAGGAGGAAAATAATGTTTGCAGGGTTTTAAAATTATTTTTAATGTATTTGGTTTCTTGTTACCTTCAGTAATGTACTGATAGTTTGAAGCACATGTTGCAACTATTTGAACCACGAATTCTTGTGTGAATTTAGAACATTCAGAGAGTAGATTAGCAAACATTTTCCAGTGTACATACAGGCTTTTCACCACATTGTTTGCATTAATAAACTTCAGATGGACACAAAGCACACAGCACATTTCTTCTCTCTCCAATTCCTACTTTCTATTATTCCTTTCTTTCTGTCGCACTCAAATACACTAAGCACTCCTCTCCAATTTTATTTGCCCCTGGGATCCAGAATCCTGAAGCACACACAGCTTGGATCCAAATCCTGTTCTGTGTCATTACCTTCACCTGTTATTCTGTCCACCTGTTGAACAAGCAGATGGCAAGAGAAGACAAACACCACAGACTGGAGTAAGCGGGGCACATTCTGGGGTGAAGCAGCACGTTCAATTTTCATGTGCTGCAGACACCTAAGTGTAAATATGACCATCAGAACCAGTTACAGGCCTGTTCCAACTATGGCACCAGCTCGTGGAACTGGTAAGAACTGGGACACACATTTCTGAATGCCACAAACAGCTGCCACTATTGCTTTTGGAGCCACAGTCATAAGGGGCCAGAAGTGCAGTGGAAGTTCTCATGGCCTACAAACCACAGCAAGAGCTTGTACTGGGTTACTGAAGGGTCACATGGAAGGAAGATCATATTATTATCACTCCAGTTAATTGTTCTGGTTCTGACATATGAGGTATTTATAAGCACTCATGAAATTCTGAACAGCAGCTAAAGCTCGTGTTACTGCGTATGAGCACACCATAACAAGATTAATATCAGCACTTGTATGCTAAACATTTGCCAGACAGAAATCCTACTAAACGGTCCTGATTCTGTAAAGATGGTGTCATAGACTCTAAAAGTGATGGTATTGGAAAAAAAAAAAAGAAAAAACAACACTGAGGACCTGAAATTGGAACTGAAGTTGTAGTTCTTTCATCTAGACTGTCCTGTTTTTTTCTGAGTTCTCATGTACATAGTTTGTGGCATGTTACTTACACGCCTTGAAGATTAATGCTGTACCAAAGCAGCTGCCATATGCTACCGATGTGCCTGAAATAAAAGTCAAGGCTTATTTATTTTTATGTGACTGAATATTATAAACGACATTGTGTTGGGCATGTATGAGACTAGTTAATGGAATACGAGAGCATGAACACATACTAATGAGAACTCATTTCCTCAGCTCACCTGTGCCATGTGGACACTATGAAGTTTCTGATGTTTCCTAAGCTGATAGCTCCCCCGAGGATCTCCTTAAGCTGTTCGTGACTATCTGAATAGGAAGTAGTCAAAGGCGAGACGTAGATTGGGTATCCAATGGGCTGGTCACAAGAGGAGTTGATCATGTTCCTCAGAGCTTGTTTTGCGTTTTGGATACTTCCCCTTTCTGGATTACGATTACGCAGGAAGACAAGCTCCTGCTGTTGTCCTGCCCACAGGCCACGCACACACTCCTTATTGACCTGCAAAAGCCAAGTCGAAAGGCTGTGTCAGAAAGTGAAACAATGAGAGTGTGTGGTTACCGCTTTGCTATACCCAGGCCTTCCCAAGTGCATGTAATATTGCACTGCAGAACTGCCAGCGTTCATATTCACTTCTCTAAAAGGCTGAACCTATGGACACAGGCTGCAACAGTGAAAATAAAACCAATCTTATTTTTCATCTCATTTTAAGTCAGGAACTGATTTTCTGATCAGTACTTCTACTACAGGAGAAGCGGCAGGCCTGCCAGTGACAGGTCAGTAACAAAAAAGGAATTAGTTGAATTGAAGTAGCAGTTTGGTACGGTTATTAAAATATACAGCAACATACTGTGCTGTGGAAGGTGCCCAAATCTCACCTTGATCACCCTGAAACTGAGATACCGTTTATTCAGCATAATTATTTTATATTCATTGGTGCCATCATCCATCACGTGACGCAGAGCAAGGAGGGAGGGAGAATTGGAAAGAACCGCACTCCGCCAAGCAGGGTCCCCTTCATGTGCTATAACTAGATTCTCTTCATGGGTTGTTATGGCTTCATAAAGGACAGAAGGATCATCATATTCATCTGGAGAAGTGAAGTGATCCTGTTTTCAAGGACAGGTTTAGTGAGATACGATTAACATTTCAGATGTAACTACATTAAAAAAAAACATCAAGCATTTCACAACTCAAACTGTTGAAAGGCTCAGTGCATTATACGAAGTTAAACATAAAAAATATCAGATAGCTACTAAAGAACATTGTTAAAGATAAGGTCTTTTCCAACAGATTAGTTCTGTTTGCTTGTGTTCGCTTCCTTTTTTAACTTAAAACCAAAATGATTGGAAGGACTTGACTACTATTGATTCAAGTAACTTTCCAGTTGAATTTTACACTAGATTTATATCTATTTATATTGCCTGCAGAAGCATTTTAGTTTTAAATTCTTTACTTAAGTGTGTTTGACAATCGGAGACTTGTGAATAAGCAAAGCACTGAGTACTCCCTGAGACTGTATTATATGAAAACAGCACTAAGAAGAACACCAACAAGGTTTGTCTGTATTTTTATTAAAAAGTTCATGTTAATACTTGATGACAGGCTACTTCAGCATCAGATACTTCCACAAAACTTACACTATCTTCAGTCAAACAAACACAAAATTTCCAAGTTCAATTCAGTATTAGGTTACATAACCACTATCCTTTTTTAACCAGAAAGTAAACAGCTAAATTTCCAACACTAGCTGAAGCCTCGATATGCTATTGTATTGCAAGTGAATAAAATCACCCTTTAGAGATCAAAACAATAATGCTTAGAAAAAAACCCTCCTTTTATTGCTAGAGAGATTTGCATTTTTCTCACTTTTTATTCTCTGACTTAATTCAAGCCTACTCTGCATGGTAACCCAAACATACTGAGAACACTTCAGAACTGTTCAAGTGGTACTTTTGCTGGTTTCAACAATGATTTTGTAATTATTCTACTTTGCTACATGTACTTGTAACATTTATATGAATTCTGCTGAATTCAGGGAGTTTGTGTTAGATGAAGGAGTTGATTCAATCACTGCTAGCTTTGGGGACTCCTACACTTTGCAAAGACGGCAAAAAAACCTTTATTGTTTTAAAAGTGCAACTAAGATCTGCCTACTTGATTTTCAAGTAATTCATTCTTCTAGAGTGCCACCACTTTCTCCCCCTTCACAGAGTGCTTATCACTCAGTATGTGCCTTCTTGTACTTAGTGAGCTCAGTTAATAGACATGCTGGACAGAATTTGAGATTATAGTCAAGTGAGGGTGAACATGAACAAAGACCAACCTCAATTTCAGCTCACTGAAAAGCAACCGTCCCATTCTCACCTGAACCTTTATTGATGGGATCAATGAGTAATGCCAAATGTCTTATTACGATACTCCACAGAAAAGAGAAAAGCAAGTCCCCTTGAAGGAGAGGGCTGTGCAGCTTTGAATGGCATGATAACCTTTTAAGCCAAGGTATGAGTGGAGGGGAAGAGGAAGGGAAAATATCAGAGGCTGTTCATAAGGGAATTGTCTCTAGATGGATAAGAAACAGGGCATGACATATTCTCTGATCTATGTTTGACGCAATTTTCAAGTTCTGAGCATAAGCTGCATTCCCTTTTCCTCTATATCACCTTCCACATAAGCTATAATAAAACAAAGGGCAAGACATTAGATATTCCCTCATTTTCAGTTGTCCATCGCATGCTCTTCTATTCTCCGCTTCTTCCCACCCCCCCCACTTCCAGCTGCTTATTTTTAAAAGAACAAACGCACAGAAATAAAAACAACTGGACACATCTTCCTGTGTAATCGCTCACCTGATGTAGCTTAAGTGACATCCGTATTCCAGGAACCACTACTTTCCTCAGCAGTTCCATGTCAGCAAAGATCCATTCATCTCTAATTGAAGATATACGGAAGTCACCCTTAAACAGGGCATGCAGGCCATACAAGAAGGATTCCAGATTACTGTTGAGGGGAAAAAAAAAAAAAGAAAACAGCCCAAATATTAATAGAAATACAAACATATCCACAAATATCATCACTAGCAAGGGCAGAAAATACTGAGTTATACAGAAAGGAACACAATTGTTCTCTATACACAGAATTTCAAGACAGGGAAAAGAGAACATGAGTAAGGATGTGTGCGGTAAGCAAACCTTGGACACAACGTCTACATGGACTGAACGGGTCATGAATAAACCATATATGCAACAGACTATTTACATGGACTAAAGTAAATAGGCACACTGTCGGGAATGCCTGACTTTAATCTGAAAATTTTTAAAGAGAAAACTTTTGTGGGAATATAATACCACAATGGACCAGTTAAGGAGCATATGTAGCTTCAGTTGTGAATATTTTAGTACAGAATAAAAATCTTGACAACTTCCTCATGCTTAAAGGCATCATTTCCTTTTACTAAGCTAACTTAAGAGTGAAAAATCAAATATGCTCTGATTACTCGTGGCTGCATATCTGCAAGACCTTCAGGGGGCAATTGGCAGTAGCAAGAAGAATTAGTCAACTGTTTCCCTGAAAGTAGAACAGGTTTTACAGTTGGCACTCAGGTGATCAATACCTTCCACATCCAATTATGCTTCTTTTTATTTCCCTTTTAAACCATCACCTTGTGATTTCCTGAAACATACAACTATATTTTACATTGGCTTTCTGAATAAGTTGAGGCTGTCCGTCTGCACAAAAGATGTTGACATATAACGACAGAGTTGAGCTGAAGGAGATTTGTACAAAACACAACTGCTCACCACAGAGCCAGCTGAACTGTGAAACTTCTCATAATGGTCTGGTCTGACTTCCATCAAGACATGCACATTGTTCATTTTAAGAAGCCACCCTCCTCTTCCCCCTATTTCCATATAGGGCACATACTTGGAACAGCAGGAAATGGAGCTTACTTTTAGAATGCAGCCAGTTCTTGTGATTTTTTTTTTTTTTTAAATCAGTTATACCTGATGCTTACCCACACCGGAATTCTCACCTTGCATTAGTTTGCTAAAACAAAATGCTCAAGTTAAAATTCTTCCTCTTTTGTTCTTTGGTTACATTTCAATGTCTGTTATCAAACAAACACAGGTTACATGGCAGATCTGTCCAGTTTAAGGAAAGATGACATCAAACATCTGGGGTTTTTTTATTAAGAGGTATTAATCTAATACCTAACCTAGGAACCCTGAGGGATTTTGAGGAAAGGAAGCTTACAACAACAGTATTTTATTACCTAGACATATGGTGTGAAGCTGTTCCCAATGCTCTCCGCCCCAGAACACACAGTCCATAACACAGTGACACCAGGGGTGAGTCTTTACTTGAATCCAGTGGCTAGTAATAACAAAAGAAAAAAAGAACAGTGAGGTGAACAGAGTAAGAAAATCACCACAGAAAAACTTTTCTGCCAGAAGATGTAAAAAGACCCAAGCACATACAAAGGTACACAAACTCAAGTGTACACATGTAGCAACCACACTATTTACTCTTGCTCAGACTTAAAATAGGAATTATTCTTTAAAAGATTTGCAAATATGTAGAATACTTGTAAAGGCAGACACATACTATATTTGAAATAAGACAAATTGTAAGCTGAACAGATGCATGGAACATTCCTAATGAATAGCGTGTAATGCATATGCAAACTGTTGATTAGCAAAATTACGGTGTTAAGGCAAGAATATTTTTTTGTGAATAAAGTGGATTCTCACTTACTAGTTAGGAGTACATAATTATGTGTTAAGCAAAAACTTCTCTGGACTACAGCTTCATTTGGAGGGAACTCACCCTCAGCTCAAAGCCAGTAGTAGCTGTAGAGAGTATACAATGCCCTCGATAATAATATTGTTCATTTAAGTAATTAAACCTGATTTTCAATACCTACACGAAATATTTCACAAGATTATGACTCGGAGGGAAACAATTTTCTTCAGCTGCTGTTTGTCATTTGATTGCAGAACACTTTAAAATCTTAACATCTGTTAAAATGGGCTTTCAATTAATCTTTTACTTCCAAATTAAAACTGAACTCTGAAGTCTCAGATCTTTCATTAAACACAAGTTCCAATTATATTCCTGTCCCTTTAATCTCAATCAATTTCCGCTTATTCTCAAAGGAAACACTGCTTTGACTAGACCACATACAGTAAGAAGTCAAGGCATTCCTCTACAAACATACTAATGCTTGTATTTAAAAGGTGGAATGATTTGCAGAGAGGAATAGTGTTGAATATGGGACGATCATTTTTACAAGCCAACAATTCCAGCAATCCAAAGGAATGGTATAGTATGGCCACTAAGAAAGAAGTAGTCAGTCTTATAAGCTGGCAACAGATATTTGGTTTTGGGGGGTGGTTTTAATTAATTAAATTAAACAGAACTCTTAAATTAATTAATTAAATTCTGTTTGATTTGTAAGCACTGACATCTAAACACAAATCATCAATTCTATAAACATACCCTTTTGTATGTAGATAAATGCCTAAGATTCAACTGATTCATTTGAGCTGCTAAACAGGAATTCATTAATGAACAGGTGAAATAAGTACTGCAAAGTAGTGTATGATTTAAATTCACATCTCAAGAGTGGAAGTTCAAAACCACTGAACTATAAATTAATATTTTGATTATAAATATTCATTAAAAAAATCAATATTAAGCCTGCTGTAAGTCAAATGAACAGGGGAAAAAATTAGACTATCCTAGAATAGCGAATAGCTTTCCTCAAACATTCATACTTACCTTTTCTCTTCGAGAGCAGCAATATTCTATCCAGTTCGAATATATCATACAGAAACTCTCTCTCGAGATCCCTGCTAAACGGTGGTCATAATCCTCATCAATATTGGGGTTAAATGTTGGGTCTACATCAACATAATTGCGGTCTGTGCAAAACCGCAGTCCTTCCTGCATCGTCTCATTAGCTAACCATTCCTCTAGCTTGGGGGATGCTGTGACATAATAGATGATTCCCTGAAACAGTAGTAGTTAAAAATATGAGTCAGTATTGCAACAAAAAAAAGAGTCAGTCGTCTCCATTGTTTCAACTCATTTGCATTATTTTCCTGGTAATGAACAAAATTGAAACACAGTAGCAATTATTTAACTCACAGATGCAACAAATTTGCACAAAAACCATAGTGCAGGTTTGTATAGAGGCATATTTACAAAAACTGTCAAGACTTCCAAAGCATGTGCTGAAGGAATAAGGAAAGGAAAAAAGGATGAGACAGGATTTACTGTAATTTCACAGAAAAAGGAATTTTTAGCTGAAGGGATCCCACAGCTGGGCATGGTTTTGGACAGCCTTTTAAGACAGAAGCAGTTTGGCTTTCTCCAAGAGAAACATACTATTTAACTTTTATTTACAACACAGTTATTACACTTGGGTAACAGCTCTGAAGCATCTACTCCAGCTTCAGCTAGACTGTGTACTCTCTGTGTTCCAGACTACAGGGTCATCGTCCTGCTCATGGACCAGAGTATCAAGTCATCATCAGTACAGCAAACTCTGTCCATGTCTGATGAAGGTGTTCAAACATCAATAATGTGCATCACATTTTATGATACTCATGAAATACATTAGAATTTCGAGACATGAAGCAGTTCCCAGATGTAATCCAGCCAACCTCCCCCCAGGGGTTGTACTGATGTGAAACACACCTTCACGTAGTAAGTGGTGAGAATTTTCCGGAGGTCAAAGACTTGAAGCATGGAAGCTGCACTGTTGTCAGTGATGCTATAACCCTCCAGAACATACTTGGTCACAAGCACTTCCCAAGCCAGCCAACGCTGCCCAAAGGCAGCATTAAAAGAAAGCATGTGAGGAAGGTGGCCTGGTTCACAACAACAAAAACCTTCATCTTCCTCTACACCTTCAGTGATGGCCTCTACTTCTCGTTGCTGGCAATAAGTTCCTTAGGAGAAAATTGAGAAAGAAGAAAGAGTTGAACACTTTACGATTGCTTTAATGTTGACTCATATTTCAAAGTGTTTAGAATCCAGTTCATCTCCAACTATGTTTCCGTAACACCAAGTGAACTATCTGCCAAGGAACACAAAAGATTCACATAGCTCAATTTATCGCTCTAGAATCACATTTTAGTTAGGTGTCTCTAAGACAATAATTATGGTAGCCATGATGCACTAAAACGGAAAGAGAGACTTAGCATCAACTCCACTAGAGCAAGCTAGTTTTCCTCACAAGTGACAGAGGCACAGAGGCCTTGCAGCCGATTTTCAAATCAATTAGTTTACAGGATGGAACTGAAAACAAGTTAACAAAGCAAAAGCCCACTTTTTAGTACAGACAGTTAAAGCTGTCTAACATACTTACCTCTGAATTCAAGCCCCCTCAGCTGGAAGGTGACCAAGCCATTTCCTATCTCTATAAGGTGTACTAGTGCATTGAGGTAGTCAGAGGCTAGGATGAAGCAGTCCCCAGTACTGTAGTTTCCCCACCGACCCAACAACAAGTCTCCACATAGGCTGTGCTGAAGGGAACGGGTTAAATGTTCATAGAAGATTGAATTCAGGTTGTTATCATCTGAACCTGCAGAAAGATTGGGTTTGGGCTATTATCTGAATCTGCAGAAAAAGCATCAAGCTTGAATGTCAATTATCACTTCACATTGAATTTATACTTTTCTTAACAACAACACTGTTTCAAGGTCATTCTCCACCCCGCCACCTCTTTTTTCAAGGGACAACTACTCCAAATGAATACTAAGTGACATTTAGTATTTTTGACTAATTTTTTTCCCTTCCTAGTCTCTCCTCCATTTTCCAAATTATTTCTTCAGTTCCACTCATGCATCTCCCATCAACCTATTCCACATAACAAAGTGCAAAAGCAAATGAGCACAGAAGTACCTCAGTAATGACAGCTATACTGGTCTCACAGCTGTGACATTGAGATACCCTCAAATAACACTTGGCTTTTTTTACTTACTTAAGAAGAATAAAAAGCAAGACAACTTTATGCATACTGCGATTATAAATGAAGTAAAGCAGACACACAAAAAGGGGGAAACAAAAATAAATTACAGGAAAGTCTAAGGAATGAAGGAAAATAAAGATGACAGAGGAGAAAATAACAGTAGACAGAGCAGGAAGGTTGGGCACGGTTGGAGAAGATCAGAGGGCAAACTGACCATGAAACCTATAAAAATCCTGTAAAAGCCATTTACATTTGAAAAAAAACATCACTATCCAAAAAAAAAAAAAAAAATCCACCTGCAAAAACCCAAACCCAGCAAAATCAGACTAGGAAAGCTACCTGGATTTCGATCAAGCTGTGAAGCCAGTCTCGTATTTGAATGATCCACACGCTTTGTGCTGAAAATAATAAAGTATACTTAACACAAAATGTATTACCGTAAGAAAATCTAAGGGAAGAAACTACTAAAAGAATGAAAACTGTTAAAAAAATATTCCCCCGACAGTGTTTCTAAAAGTTACTTTAAAATCACTTCATATTCAGATATGCTGCTCTTCTCATATGTAAAAGTATTTTCTGCCTATAATAGCATTATGATGCAATATCTAATATAGTTTTTCCACAGTAGGTAGGCATAGAACAATCTTTAGCTTTAGATATAAGTATATATATTTTCTTAGATAAATATCATAAAGCTTTTAGATGTGACAAATAAACTTAAAAATTATTGAAATGGCACAGCTAATGTTACAGTAGACTTTGCTGAAAGGGCAATTTTCAGAAAGTTATTATTTCATTGGCTGAAGTTAAAACCTTCAATCTTTAACACAACATTTGGAACATTGTATTTAAACTGTTGTAATGTTAGAAGGGGAAAAAACAGCAATAAAGCAATGAAATGAAAAATTCTCCATGAATACCAGAACTACCCACTCATCTTGCCCTATGCTGTTTATCTAATATTTCACTAGTCTGATTCTCCATCCACAAGAGTGAACTTCAGTGAAATAAAACATAAGGAGGTATCATCTGACATGAAGAATCTTTTAGCACTGATCCCACCTTGATCAAAAAATATTTAAAGATTTTTACACTGAGGTTAGTCAGTTTCAGCTGTGAAATGAGCAATAATGAACACAGGCCAACTATAGTTATGAACTACCTTGGACAAAACCTTTTTGTATACAAATTCACTTCCTGATTAAAATTGCCCTTTACAAGACCATAATTTCTATGTTTAAAAAAAAAACACCAGGGGAGCATACCTCAAAGTAGAAATTCCTTAAGAAGCTAAAGCAAATGTTGCTAATAAAATAAACAGCTGCTATAGCATTTCAGAAACAAGTTCATTGAAAACTTTCACTGCTATAGACTAGTTTTCCCTGGGAAAAAAATAGCACCAATAAAAACAACCAAGCAACACATTTAGCCATAGTAACATTACTATTATGTAAAAAAAAAAAAAAAAAAAAAAAAAAGACTTAAACTTTAAAGATCTTATTTCACCTACTTGTAGTCTCTTTCCCAGAATTTGACAGGCCTGGCATATGAAGTGATGAATATTGCACTTCCTAGAAAAGGGTTCAGTGGAGTAGAGAAGAAAGCTGACACAGCTGCTTGCACAAACAACATTGCAGAATCTGTAGGATAACAGAATTAAGGAAAGCAAAGCAACAACCATGTTTTTTCAAGCTTCTGTGATAGTACTTGAAATATACAGCAACACCAACTAGGAGCAAAACAAGGTCTCTAAGAATTTTTATGCAGCAAAGTATCTTTACAGCATCTCCAGCAGTAAGGGGATTATGTCTTTTTCCTAAAACAGAAATAGGTGAAAATTTGGCAATAGACATAGTGATCATTCTCTTTCTCAAAATTCTACAGAAAATATTATTAATAACTCACTCTATTCAAACCAGTCTACAGAAGCTTAAAATTCAAAACTCAAGAACTAAATCCAGAGTTAGTTGACACTTGAAAAAGCGAATGACTGTCAGAGGAAAAGCTGTGACATTTTCATAATGAAATAACTCCTGCTCCATGTTTCTTTTGTGTCTGAATTCTATTCCTACTCTATCTGCTACTGTATAATTCATAGCATTGTATGAAGGCAGAAAGCATGCACAGTTTTTAATGAATACTCACTAGACAAACCTATTCTTTCAGTAGATTTAGCCCATAATACATAATCCATTATAAAGCAACATTTGGAAGTTATATACAACTTCAGGAGAAAGTTTGCATTTTCAAAGGATACGTGGCACAGCAAAGGGCTGGGCGAAAGCATGGAAGGCAGATCCCCACGTGATCTGCCAGGGAGCAATGTAGGTATATACAAATCTCAATTTATAAAAGAGTTCCCAAAGCTACAGGAAAAAAGAAAAAAGAAATTAGTGATTTGGCTGAGAATCAACATGCTTTGCAGTACACAAATATCCCAAGGAATTTACTGGTTACCCTAGAATTCTTACTGGTCTACCAGAAGCCTCGAGACTTGCAAAAAGGATGTAATAATGAAGCAAGTGGCATAATATGCACTTCGTTGTTCTACCAACAGAAACTCATGGGATGCTTAGAAAGCTACATATGCTTTCTCAAGCAAACATAAGTGCTTTGGGAAGGAGAAGTCTTGGCCATCTTAGAGCATACTGATAACAGTACCAATAGAACTGATGATCTGGAAGATTACCTATCAGTTAGGACTATCTGCTTTCCCTTTTGGATGACCTGAAGCACCTAGAAACAGAGAGTTAAAGTTACCTTGCTGAAGAGTATGGACATGAAGAAGAGATCTAGCAGCATGGTCTCAGTAAAACTTTTGTAATCAAAAGTAAAGAAGAGCACTGTGAAAATAACAGTGACATACTGGCACGTCGGGCTACTGAATGATGAACGCAGTAACTTCAAGCCAGCTATTGTGATCATTAAAGCACCCAACCTGTATAAGAAATCCACACAAAACAGTTACTTATCTGCTGTCTGAAAGGGGTTTAAAGACAACCACCTAAATTGTTGCTGTCATGCAATGCCAAACTATTCAAACTCAAGGTTTAGATCTGGGTTTGCTTTCAGAGTTTGGGGGATGGGCAGGTCAGGTTGGGTTTTTTTTGTGGGGTTTTTTTGTTTATTTGTTTTGTTTTGTTTTCTTGAAGAAAAATTTAGATTTATTTTTAAATGTTACTACCCAAGTCTTTCTATCAATACTTTCAAGCCAATCAGTATGCAAGGATTAGCACTATTTGTAAGAGTTTCACTAAAAAAAAAATAATAAAAATCAGAGGTGAAATATCCCTGTACTCCTGAAAAGAACCCTTGTCTTTAATTTAGGTTATGAATATTGAGATGCAAAAATGCTATAAGTACTCTAGATTAATCAGCAAGAGGATATTTTTAATGAGCGCTGTGTTATTTCCTGCATGACTATACTGCTCCAGCTGATATTGGGGGAACTGCAACTTAATTATAAACTTATAGCACTAATCTTTTCCAGAGATAGTAACTGGCAGATCAAACAGTTATAAAAATAACATTAAAGTAATGTAATGGTAATATTCCTCCCGAAGGTCATATAGTGACAAGAGTAATAAACCCCAAGGAAGAACTTACTACATCCAGGGATCTAATGTAGACTTAGAAAATAATCCAAATACACTCCCACCCCACCTCAAATATCCACACCCAAGAAATCCAACCTCCTCCCCTCCCCCCGCATATTCTATTTTGTTGGAAGATCTATTTTCTCTACAACAGTTCTGTTCTAAAACAATAGAACTTGAACTTCAAAAAAGCCACCTGGTCACTGTTATTGGAGGCAAAAATGAGGGGCCTATATTGAACTCGCATCTGCTGAGACAGTCAGATACACTGCTTGAGTGATTATAAGTGACACTTAAATTGAGCCTTACTTATAATCACTCAAGCAGTGTATCTGACTGTCTCAGCAGATGCGAGTTCAATATAGGCCCCTCATTTTTGCCTCCAATAACAGTGACCAGGTGGCTTTTTTGAAGTTCAAGGCAATTCCATCTGGATACAGATGATACTTCGGGGCTGGAAGGCCTGGGGAATTCCTTGATGGGAACAGAAAGCTGCAGAGAGGCTCCAGTCTGGCACAATGACTCAGGGAACATTACACAAGTCTTAAGTACCAGAATGAATTATCACTGTCTTGAACTTGCAGTCCAGGTAATCATATTATAGACTCTCAAGATCAACAAGGAATTTCAGATATCACAATACTAGTTAATTCTGCAACATGCAATCTTTATAGTATATGCTATGAATTGAACAATTTATCTTCCTGTGGGTTCCTAATTTGACGTTGTAATACTACATTCAGTTTTTGAGTCAGCAAGGTGACTTGGTTCTGTAAGAGCTTTGAAATAAAGGAAAACTATTTATTCCTTGCTTTAGTTTTAAGGCAACAGCATTAACTGTCTTCCCATTGAGGCCAAAACTCACCGTTTAATTTCCCACCACGGTAGACATACTCAGATTATTTGACAGCATTTTCTACTTACTCAGTATCCAGTTTCTTTGGACTAGCAATATTCTTAGCACTGCTACTAAGCTCATTGAGGACTATCAGTGGATAGATAACATTCTTCTCTACAAAAAGGAGCCAAATGTGAAGTTTCTCAAACCACATAACATGTGCAGCATCTATCAAGATATATTAAAAAGAAAAATATCAGATTGTGCTGTCAAATTAAACTCAGCTAATAGACTAAAGATTCTTGATACAAGTAATTCATTGAACCAAACACTAACTGTATTCTTATACTGGACTTCCATTGTTTTCTCTAACTGAAATAAAGAGAAGCTCCTTGTAAGCTACTGTGGGTAGACCCAGTAGAGTTTTGCACTGCTACGAATCTATACAAAATGTATTATAATTCAACAGTTTGGAAGCTGCTTGCTTACTGCACACGGCAGGAAACAAACTGGTTTGCCACTTCTTCAATAACTTTAGGACTGATACTGATGAAGTTGTTTGATATTACACATCTTCTCTCATGCAAAAGGATGTTTTCCAACCACATTCAAATCAAAATATTTCTGCTTTACGACTCCACAATATAAAAGAGCATATGTAACCTGCCAACACAAATGTCTGAGACATTAGAACTTTAAAATAAAATTCTACAATAATTGCAAAACATATTACAGGATTGCCATGTTTCAAATTGATGCAAACGAAAATAACGAGAAAATTTTACAAGGCAATACAAATATAGGCTGGAAGAGCCTATGTCAAAAGTTATATTAAACACTGCTGTATGCATAAAGGTATACTTGAAAGAGGCTAGAAAAGGGCCCAGCCTGCTTTGCTGCCATGAATGACTGCACATGCCCAGATAAACCCTGGGAAAAACAAGTTCCTTTTCTACACCAGAAGCCATAAGGACAACTAGTCATTGTCACTGCTTTAATACAAGGTACAAGTGGGGGTCTATGCAGATCAACTAGCAAGACTGGTCCCTTAGTGTGTTTCTCCATTAGCAGGCTACTTGCGCTACTTTCTATTGTTAAACCTGTCAACAACACCATTAAGAATCAAACCCACGCCAAAGTGATATCTCCGACAGTGTTCACAATAACTAATCCTCCAGAGCATTTGAAGACATACTATCTTGAAGAAATATCTAGTGAAACATACTCTACCTTTATAAAAAAATATTAAGGCAATTATTAGGCCAAACTTTGCAATTTAAGATTTTGAAGACTCTGCTTTAATGGAACTGCTCTGAGATGTTAGCACATCATGTATTGTCAACATCAGTTAATAAATACATAAAATGTCGTTGAATGAAAGCATGAGGAACTGAGAAACTAAGATATTTCTATATTGGATGTCATTACATGCTCCACTGATGAGAATAATAAAGAAAAAATATTGAGAGTATCAATAACTAACACAAGTTGGTCAGCAACTATAACAAGTTCAAAAAACTTATGAATGATACTTACTTCGGACTTCAAATTGATAGTATTCCTTGGTTTTCAGCAACGGGTGAGAAAAGCAATGCCAAGGAAGTTGCTTTCGGAGTTGAGGCAGGACATAATGGGTCACAAAGCCTACCGTACCCACCAATGCATAGAGAACATAACTTAAAATAGGCTAGAAGGAAGAATTGGAGAAATTAATGTTTGTGTTTTATGAACAGAATCATACACTAATAATGTAATACCTCTTCCAGCATGTAGGCAAGTGCTCCTGTATTAATCAGTAAGATGGGAACATAGTTCTTCATGAGGAGCTGTACTACAAACTTTAAGATCAAACAAGAAATGCCTGTGAGAGAATAAACCATCTTTTTCTAACAAATTTTCACTAAGTTGAAAAGTATTTCACAGTAAAAATAGTACACCGATCCTCCTTCATAGCCCATTGTTTTTGACACATCTCCATTTCATCTTACAAATTATAAAGCTATTATCCTTTAAAGGCTGAACCCAATTTACATTTCCATCTGCCACATAAAAGAAGCTATAAGCATATGGAAAAACAAATCATTGGTCTCCTGAGAAGAAGGCTCATTCAAGTCCTGTAAATAACCATTCCAGTGCAGGGGTGCTCCCCTATACTAGAGTCTACACACAGCCACACTAGCGTGCAATTGCCAGTTCAGCTCCTCAATCTTTAAAAAAAAGTTTAAAGGGTTTGGTTTTTAAAGTTTCATTTTTCCTTACTCCAAACCAATATTAACACTATTTAACTGAGATGGATGAAGCAAAAGAAGGCATTTTTTTTGGTCAGAGACTAAAATAAAAATCCAGAATCTAAGAAGAAACTGGGAAAGAACAGGGGAAGGAGTTTTTGAGCACACAAAACAGGAATGTAAAGATCTTCACTCATGTACTTGTCACACCATATATTTAAAGACCATCTAAACCTAGTCAGAAGACACAGTGCACTAGTAGAATAAGCTGTATATCACATTAAAGTGTTTGAATACAGAAGACAAATAGGAGACATTATGGAACAGCTTACCTGTAAAACTGTAAATACTGTACTGACGTGAATTGCAAAATAGAGTACACCAATGACTATACACACAATCAGGTCAGACTGCAGTCGTTCACTCTGGGGAGCCAAAACAGAACAATTTTAGAAAATACCAGCTTTGGTTGTCCTCTTCAGACTCTTAATGCCCACCAGCAGTAACTGATTAAAGATTTTCAAATTAAGCCAGTGTTAATTACTTCCAGTGAAATGATCAGAAACTTCACAACAAATATTGCAGCTAGGACCATTATTTCAAATGAGTTAAGTGGAAAGATACATACCCAAAGTCAAGCATAAGAAATTAATATACCAAATATATTCTCTCATTCTGGGCTGTGATGGGGTATAAAGACCCCCTACAGCACTGATGGAAGAGCTGGAAGTGCTGACCAAATTTCCCATTTGTGATCCAAGAATTTGCTTAGACTGTGGGTCAATTAAGAGCTCTGGAAGACAGCTGCCTAGACAGAGCCAACAACTAGTTGGAATAACTAGGCTCTTTAATCCTCTTTCCCCCTCGTCTGCAGGAAGTGTAAAGGATAGCTTTGGAATAACCCTGAGGAATGAGTCTGAATTTTCTGTTACCCCTGAAAACTGAACACAAGCTGTCAATAACAGATAAAAAAAATTAACAAAATGAGTAATGCCAGACTCAGTCACAAGGGGGCAATACGTACTCAGAGCCACTACAACTCAATTCTCCAGGTTCAGACCTGTTCCCAACTCTGTAAATACAGTACTAATATTTCCAGCCCAGAAAATCATTAAAAGGAGTAATCACCCCAAATCGGCCAAGTAATTACACAGAGCAGTTATCGATGCAAGGCCTTAACTTCTTGGGATACAACTTTTCTATAGGGTTATTACCCTACAGTCGAGACGTACACAAGGTTAAATATTCAAACTTCATTTCTACATGTTAAACATACAAATCTTCTTAAGTCTTTTTACTTACTGCTCCACTGTGTGAAAAAAAACAAGGTTTAAATATTACTACTTTCATAAATACTTAGTGAATTTGTACTAAGAGTTCGAAGTATGTGCCAAAGTAAATGGAACAGGTTACATCTGCTCTTAAAAAACAAAAATCACAAAAAACTCACAACAGTTTCCACAATTTTTATTTTCTGCTTCTGGAACAGTGAACACAAGGCTCTTCCTCACAATTACTACAGATACTGAGTTAAAACAGTTTTGTCACCACTAACTCTTCCCCACTAACTTCAGTCCAAAAGCAAGTACCATTTATTACTATCAATATGACCTCGAAGAAAATCCTCAACAATACTTCACTGAATTCACACTAGGAAATTCCAATTCTCACATGTCTCCTTTTAAATAACTTAAAATGCAATATAAGCATTATACTCTTAGTGTAGTACCTCGGCTCATTTGCAGATTTAAATAAAACACTGATATCTATTCTAATTAACACCATGGTATTTAACGAGTGTTGTGAGCCAAGATCCAGGTTGATGCCATACAAACAAACATAGTAAATGCTTAGATTGAATTAAAAGAATAATTTAAAAGCCTACTCACCACAGAATTTCTAAGCTTTTCAGGTAAAGGATCTTTTACTTCAGACAGAGGATCCTCAGGGTTTTTGTCTTCAGAATTAGGAAAAAATTTTGATTGCACTAAAGAGCTTTAAGACAGAAAAAAAAGAACCCATTGAAAAGCATGTATTGTTCTATGTGGTTTTAGAAGAATAACAAAGTCGAAAGTTCTATTACAAATTGATCACAAGAAAAAATAACCCTGGTATATGTAGTGCTTTCACATGGTTGAGCAAATTTACACAGATGAGATCTCAACTTTATAAAAGAATTAGTTCTCTGGTTGTACACAATGACAACCATTAAAGATAAGTAGCCAGATGTTATTCAAACAGGAGTTTCTCCAGTACCAATACAGGTAACTGAACAAATACTGATACTGAATTTTAAGTGGTATTCTTAGCACTCATGAAACAAAACTTTGGTTCATAAATAACTGAACAGAAACGTAACTCAGTGCAAAGTTCACAAGTGGTCTATTTGTCAACACCAATTAGAAAACCAATAATTCCTTGTTTTAATTCAAACTTCAATTGTAACAACAACAACAAAAGTATCCTGAATAAATAACTAGCTGTGCTCACCAAACTACTAAATTCTACTAAATCCTTTACAGACCTTGCTGGTACTAAAGCCCTAAAAAACCACCACACTTGTAACCTAAGCCTTGAAAAGACCATATACAGTACTGCTAGCCATATCTAAGTGTCTCACAACCCCTCAACACGATGTTTCTTAAATACCCTGTGTGGTACAGAAATGTCTAATTTCATTTTACAGACAGGAAGATCACTACAGAAGAGGCCTAGATCTCCAAAGACAACTACATACTGCAATGCTTAACTGTGCCAGATCTTTCTAAATAGATACACTTACAGGTCAAACATTAGCATTCAGGCTTCAGTACTTGGAAAGAACAAAATACCAGGTATCTAGGGACAAGGACCTCATATCAACTGAGTAAAGTCACCTGAACTAAGTAACAGGACAAGGTTTAGTTGTCGACTCAAATATAAGAGTTTTCCTTCTGTGTGAATCCTCACAAATCATTAATCTCCCTGTTCACAGAAGAGGCCACTCACTATCTACCCCTGACTACTGCTTATCAAATTCATCCAACACTACGGCTAAATTTAAGTCCAAGTTCAAGCTCTGCCTAAGCCAGGTATGTGACTGAGCATCTATTGGCTATTCTGTGGGAGGTGTTCCTCCTACTGGAACTATTTTGTTTTACACATATAATTATTAACTGAATCAGAAATACTCTCATAATCAGATCAATACTCCAACTCAGAGTAGCAACATGAATACATGTTTCCTCACACTAGATAGGAATGCTCATTACCAAAACAGAACCTTATTATTTTGCATCTGAGAAGAAGTTTTTTGAACAAGTGCTTTGAGCATAGTTGCAAGATGAGAACACAGTAATGAAGTGAGAGAAACAGTTCAAAAAATCCACGTGGGCTTCAGCTTAAGCGCTTTGAGTACTTCTTTAAATACAGAATGGGGTACAGCTTGTTCAGCACATATGTACTAGCAGAAAGATGGTACCTGACTGGCATTTTAGAGAACATCAGATTTTGGCATGCAAGTGATTCGCCAGAAGTCACAAAGAAAAGTTGTTGTTAGAGAAAAGTAGTTGCAAAATTTGAGAATTTCTCTCCAACTACTGAACCAATATCATACTATTTTTGATAATGCTGGTGACTACCAGTTCAAACAGTACTAATATCTACCATTATAAATAACATTCCCTTGCAACTTGCTTCTTCCTTCAGAAACTGAGTCACTTACAAAAGTACAGAAGGGTCACTGCTTTGTCTGCTGAGATGATACGATATTGCCACTAACAAACCACAAAATATGGAGAAGAGAACTGGAATATGCTGCCCATCCCAAGAATCCTGGAGACAGAAATGAAATGTTAATAAAAAAGACACTGTATATAACACCTATATGACACACAAGAATTAAGTATATTGTAGGAATAGAATGGAAAAGCTAACTGCAATTCCACAAAAATGAAACAGGACTTTTAGTACAAAAAAATATTGTTCAATACTTACCTCTGTCTAACTACAGATCAGATATTCTAACATAGGGTACATCCCCTAAGCCTACACCATCTTAATCATTAAACAGTCAGTTTTTATAACCTTATGAAGAATTTCCTGCATTCCTTGAGACCACAGGTTCTTAAGAGTTTAATTTAGTCACTTATTGATTTTCAAAGTTATGTAGGTTTTGACTCAGATTTATTTTTTCTAATGTACTGAATTCAGATTAAACCAGTGGTTTTGTTTTCATGATCTGTACTGGATCTGCAAAGATGAGACAGTGATTCTTCACTAAAGCCTGTTTATCTTGAACAGATGTGTTTACAAAGGCTAATGAGACCAACATACAAATTCACAGAAAGCTCCTGATCTTCTGCAGGTAAGAGCATCATGGGAGTATTTCCTCTAGCAATTTATTACTCTGCACCAAGGTGGAAAAAAGCCAGTCATCTCTGAGTTGGAAGGTGCACATGCTACAATGAATTGTGAACCAAGACAGAATGGCATTTCAAGCAAGGAAAAGCTGTTTGGTTGTGTTTGGGTTTTTTTTCCCTCCCCCTTTTCCAACCAACCATTTTAGATAGGCACATATCTTCACTTTGACACTACAAACTATTTCCTGGTTTCTTTTCAAGCAACAATTAATTTGAAAAGACTACTTCTGGTTTGAAGCACTGGAAACAATACTCACATGAGCCATTTTGAGAGGTTAATAAACAAATACATGAAGACTGTGATAGAAACAAGCTGCTTATGGCATTTTTTTTTCAGGAATCAATGTAGAATGAAACTGAAGGTAAATGTCATGTTTTCAGCCAAAAAAACCCAAACCCCTGTTAGTGCAGGCACAAATCATACACTTTTTAAAAGCAAGAAATCTGCTTTGTTCCTGCACTGCATCTCCTTTATTGACACCACAGCTGAGCAAGTATAAAACCCTATCAAATCACACTAATATTTCTAATTAACTTTCTGCATATTTAGGTATCTAAGGTACTAGGAAGCAGAAAACAAAATCCAAAACATGTATGCTATGCTATGTCTACAATTTTGCTCACCTTCAGGGCACCATAGCACAGTCCATACAACAATGCTACTGCCACAATACTACAGATAAAACTGTAAAGTGCTGCAAGCAGGCTTGTGGTAGCTGAATTTCATAGAAAAGAAAGAAAAAATAAAGTGTTATGTAACTAGGTTAGAATACAAAACATTTCAGCTTGTTTAAAGACATCAACCCCCTGGTTGCAACATCCCCCTGACATTAAAAAAAAACCCAATGCACCCACAGCAACTACTCATATTTTCCCCTATAAATGATTTTTTTAAAGAGCAATTTATTCAACAGTAATACCATGGAAATCATTAACAACTGCAATAGAAACCAGTTGAGAAGGAAAGTATACTTTCGGACACTTACTAGGACAGTAAATGTATTTCTCAATAATCAATCAGAAGACCTTCAGCCTTTGCAAAAATACAATTAGTATTCTTTGTTTAGAGTGTAGGAGTACAAATAGTGTAATCACTAATTTTTTTAACCAGCCTACTAATCTGATGGCTGCTCCTAATCTAATGGCTAATCCTAATCTAATCTTTTGCCACTTACATAAAAAATAACACTCACCATTGCCACCGAAGACATGAATATCCAGCTGTTCACACAGATACATCACAAATGTATTCACCTGAGGCAGGAGACCAATGAAGAATACTATAGGGAAACATAGTGTAAACACTACGGAGGAAACAAACAGTTGAAAAACAGGTGAATATGAAAAATATAGCACGGTAATGTACTCTTCAGTTTCAGTTCTAGGGTATCACACACACCATTTGACTCAACATCACTGAAGTATTTCTACAGTAAGCATACATTATATAAACCTCTACTTCAGTGACTCAGAACTGACTGATTATAGAGGTTATATAGACCAATACTAAGAAGATTTCTTGTACTCCCATTTTAATCACTGTAGAAACAGACACAAGCCAATTTAGGCTTTCCAGTTGTATTTAGCAAAGATCAGCCAAAAGTGTTTACAGGTTGTCTAACCTGTAAATTTTTAGTCATTGTAAATTAGGCTTATCCAAGCCCAACTGCCTGTCTGGAGTTACAGGAGCAAGCTCACACCAGCCATAGGGATGTAAGAGGCCAAGCATTTCACCTCTGGGTTTTCTGCCATTAATAACGTCTGACAATTTTACTCATTTTCCCACACCACTTCCGAACAGTTCTAATCCTAAATGATTTATTTTTTTTTAAGGAAAATGGATAACTGTATGAACCATCAAAACTTCTGCAGATTACAGAACTTAAGAATACAAAGATAAACAAACGCCACTTAATTTTAATACAGAGGATGATGTGTCCCAACCTATACATTTCATTTACTTTCCATCTTAGGGAATAAAAGATAAGGAAATAATATTTTACACAACTATTAAGTAGTTCAGACATAATACACAAGCAGCAGCATAAATTCTCAGTTCTGAGGGACAGAAACATCCAAACATGAAAATAGCCCTAGCAACCAAAAATCTAGCAGTTTAGGGAAGATTTTCTAAAACCTTATTGACTGGTAGCTTCAGTGACAAAATGAAGAAATACATTTTAGAGTATCCTGTAAAGAATCATAAGTCTCAATTTTTAGTTTCTAACTTTATATTCACAGAATGACTGGATACTAAAGGATATCACATAAGAAATATTTACAAAGAGATAGGTACTGATAATCTGATTTTCTTTCTTCCTATTCCTTGGTAAAGTTAAATAACTAAATGCTGTTTAAAATCATGTAGGTTCAGAGCTTGGAAGAAACATTGAGTTCTGCATCTTTTTACTGATACAAATTAGGAAATGTAAGACAAAGGACCAGCTACTCAGAACCTGAAAGAAAATTTTTGTTCAGAATTCTCAAGTCAGAACTTTTATCTAACATCATTACTCAAGGAAGCTCGCATAAGAGGCAAACGACAAAGTGTCCTCTCACTGACAGGTTGAAAAGATGTTTTGTGAAGGCCTGTAAGTTGAACTATCTTGGGTGCACTGAAAATAAAATTACAGAATAGATCTGAAAATACACGATTTATAGAGTAGTCAAGCAGAAAGCCAGCATTTCTAATGGCTTTTAAAGCCCATAACAGATTTGCTCTCTAATGGGGACCACCTAGGTGAAAAGAGAAAATAATTGTTATAAATGTGGAGCAGATAGAGACCAAATGATCAAGTCTAATATGTAGGACACGAAATAAATAAATAAATATATCTATGCCAGCCCTCACTTGTCTGTTGGCAAGGACACAGCAATTATGTTATCTAAACAAAGTTTGTCTTGCCCTGCACCTGTGGTGTTCTAGTGGTTATGCCTGGGAGTGGGAATAAAGGCAGCTGAGATTTTGACTTTATGTTTGAACAAAGTATGTTTGCTAGTAGCCAGCTTGCTTTGCCATACACACTTTTTCAAACAGGTGCTCCAGCAACATCAAGAGTTGCTGAAGTGTGCATGCATGTGTGTGTGTGGAGAGGTGGTTGCACTGTGGTGGTGTTGCCAGGGGACAGGGGCAGGTCTGGGTTTTTGTTTTGTTTTTAAGAAATGAGAGCTCTTCTAACAATCTGATTTTTACTAGTAGAACTGCTAAGAAATAGTAACCACATAATCTGGTGCAAGATACCTAAGAAGAACAGTAAAAAATTCAGAACTCTTGAACTAAGAAGTTTTAAAAGCTAATGCCAAAACGGACGTGGCCTGATAAAGATGCCAGCACATGTTTTTTTTAAAAAGAATTAAGTACTTTTAAAAGAAGTAGGTCACTTTTACAATACAAGACACCACCTACACATACACGTCCATATTACCTTATGGGGATATGGGTATAAATTATGGCAAAATGACTCAAGGTGACAGGAAAGGGAAGAAAAGACTTCTGACATCAACAGAGTCTAAACAGGGGAAATTAAGCTAGTCTTATATATTGAATGAGTCAGAAGTATCAGCTGAATTAACTTCTTTTTCCATCACAGATACAGAATGAAGTATGCCAGTGCATGAGCAGATCCACAGAATCTGTAGAAAAGCACCTCTGGAAATGCCTGGACAATACTCTCTTCATAAACAAGAAGCTTTGACCATTTCCCTCTGGACATTTAAATGCAGATTTACTAGCACAAAGTCAAAGGGAGAAACAGTATGAGGTATGAAATTCAAGATGTTCCTAAAAATCAAGTAACAAAAATTAATTCCCAAAATGCCTGAGTCAGTAATTTTAATTAATTAGTGAATTTTTTGAAAATACATATGAAGAATCAAAACCAGGACTAAGTTTTAATTTTTCTTGGACAAAAGACTGCCCAAGAACTGGAGGCATGCAGTCATACCATTTTTAACTGCTGCAGTCTTTCATCCACAGATACTTTGGCACAACTGAAGTGTTCAATTTAGATGAATTCTTCGAGATTTTCCTTCCCCTCCTAAGAAGTGATCCAAAGAGGATCACCAAAAACCTTTGCTCCGTTAAAGAACATGCATAAATTTAACATTATAAGACGGTCTTCAAATGGTCACATTTTTTCTCTCCTTTCTATGGGCTCTGCCTGAGATTACGTAGCTGCAACTATCTTCAACGATTTTCTAAGTAAATAGGGGAAAAGTTTGTTGTTAGGTTTTTTTGGGGGGGTTGTTTTGTTTCGGCTTTTCTTTGGGGAGGGGGGTGGGGGAATGAAGTATTAAATGCCAGCAGTACTGTGAATGCACTGTGCTGCTCAGAATACAATGAAAGTACCTTATACACCCCAAAATTATATTTTTGGTATTGATGATAGGCCTGCTCTGAGAAGAGACAGCTTAAATAAGATGAAATCTGTCTATAATGTTTTCTGAAATTGTATCCCTACTGTTCTACATGATTGCTAAACACAAATAACCTGATTTAAGAGAACACCTACTCATTTGCCACAAGCCCCTCTAGAGAGTATGGAAGAGTCCAAATCAAAACGCTTCTTTACCTACTGAGCAACACCTCTGCAGTTTGTCACAGCAAAGCTATAGAAGAAGGGAATTTCCACATAAACTTCAGCAAAGCTAAAACTGCTCTTCACAAAGGCAACTTAAATGAACTGCATTTAAAAGGTGATAATGCAACAGTGTAATAACAAGACACAGAGTGGAGGAAAAAAAATTCTACCGTGGCAAAGCAAACAATTCAAATCCATGGAAAAGCCACTCACCTATAACTAAGTCCCTGGCTGACAGCAGCAGCAAAGGGTTGGTGAAAGCCATTCCATACAACCTGAATCTTGTTGTAGATATGTTTCTGCTGCCATAATCCAACAGCCAAATAAGACCACAACATAAACAGAAATATACAGGCCTACTATAGGCTATGATACGATTATGACCCTGTTAAAAAAAGAACATGTTTCATTATTAGCACAATGATAGTTAGTCTTCTATTACAGATAATTTCACAACCAAAATCATTGTTCATCAAATAATGTGCTGTCATCTCAACATATCCTTAAGTTTTGTTCATGAAGTCCTTAATGCACTGCCTTGCAGTATATGTCTTTTTTTTGTGGCTTCAATATAGCAAGGACACAACAATAAGATTAAGTTAGGCCAAGATACATTTGCCCTTATTCTCTGCTAAGTTTTAAAGTACATTTGTTGCAATCTTAAATGCCAGAGGAACTCTGACTAGGCTTCATAAGCAATAAAGAATAATTTTGGAGAGAAAGCAAATAAAGTTTATTATGCAGATACTGCTCCTGCTAGGGTTAAAAAAAAAAAAAAACAACCCACAACAAAAACAAAACAAAAAAAACAACCAAAAAAACCCTGTATTTTTGTGTTCATTAAAACATACAACTTATTACTTAATATATAATAAATTACTTGAATAATGCTTTTTCATATCTTATTTAGGACAAAATATTTTGTCTTGGCAATCTAGCAGATGCACAATAGAACATAAGCATATTGTGCAACACCAGCACATTAACATTTCCGTGCTCAAATGGCAATGCTCACTAGAGCATTGCATACTCAGCTGAATAGAGCGAAAAAAATAAGGCTGTATGCACACTAGGATAACTGAGTGATCTACAAGACCAGAAGAGAACATCAGCACTGTGTCAGTTCATACCAGCATAGCTAATTACAATATTATGGAATACTTCTCACTATAATTGCTTGAATACTAATTATTCATCAAAAACCCTATCATGATACGGCTCTATATCAAAAGCTAGGCTTAAAACAGTGAAGACATGATTTGCTAAAAACAAACAAAGCTTACGGGNGTTAGTCTTCTATTACAGATAATTTCACAACCAAAATCATTGTTCATCAAATAATGTGCTGTCATCTCAACATATCCTTAAGTTTTGTTCATGAAGTCCTTAATGCACTGCCTTGCAGTATATGTCTTTTTTTTGTGGCTTCAATATAGCAAGGACACAACAATAAGATTAAGTTAGGCCAAGATACATTTGCCCTTATTCTCTGCTAAGTTTTAAAGTACATTTGTTGCAATCTTAAATGCCAGAGGAACTCTGACTAGGCTTCATAAGCAATAAAGAATAATTTTGGAGAGAAAGCAAATAAAGTTTATTATGCAGATACTGCTCCTGCTAGGGTTAAAAAAAAAAAAAAACAACCCACAACAAAAACAAAACAAAAAAACAACCAAAAAACCCCTGTATTTTTGTGTTCATTAAAACATACAACTTATTACTTAATATATAATAAATTACTTGAATAATGCTTTTTCATATCTTATTTAGGACAAAATATTTTGTCTTGGCAATCTAGCAGATGCACAATAGAACATAAGCATATTGTGCAACACCAGCACATTAACATTTCCGTGCTCAAATGGCAATGCTCACTAGAGCATTGCATACTCAGCTGAATAGAGCGAAAAAAATAAGGCTGTATGCACACTAGGATAACTGAGTGATCTACAAGACCAGAAGAGAACATCAGCACTGTGTCAGTTCATACCAGCATAGCTAATTACAATATTATGGAATACTTCTCACTATAATTGCTTGAATACTAATTATTCATCAAAAACCCTATCATGATACGGCTCTATATCAAAAGCTAGGCTTAAAACAGTGAAGACATGATTTGCTAAAAACAAACAAAGCTTACGGGGTGCAGGAAATAGTATCAGATTCCTTCTCACACACTAAGACAAAATAAGCTTCTTGTGCCTTATAAGAAGGTATGTAAAAAATGTCAAAGATCAATTCTCTGTGGAAGTTCTACATCTACAGGATCAGTACAGTGGCACATGCCCATAACTTACATGTCGAGGGGAAGAAGAATCTGGCTGAACACTCTGAAACCAAAATAGAAATAGGAAAGTCACCCAATCTACAGATAAGTCCATTTACTCCTCCCCCTCATCATTTCTTGATTAAAGTTCTTCTAAAAATCTATAATTAATTTTACAATTGTCAAGCCACTCTACACCTTTTAAATAACGCAATGTATTAAACCATAAAAATCTGTTCAAAGAGTATCTGTCTAGCCAAAGTTTTTTAAAAAGCCCTCATTTTTAAACTTTTCCCTCTTTTAAACATAAAATGTGCTATGCAATTGAAATTTAAATGTAATTTTCATCCTAATAGTCTAATCATAAGGAAATAAACAATCATTTTTAAATTACAGAAGTACCATTAACCGTTGTCTAATAAAAACGATTATTCTGATAAAAAGATACTTAGATATAATTGATTAATATGCATTAATTGAGGTGATTCCACTAAAAAAAAGCAAATCAAAACAATAAATTTTAGTTTGTAGGCTGTTTTTAACCAGCAACAATGTACTCCACTTTGAGGAAATAAGAAGTGCATGAGAAAAACAAATAACGGTTTAACAAACATACGCAAAAGCATTCTAGTGAAGTGACCTTGCAGGACCATCTTCAAACTATCCATGAAGTTGAACCTTAGTAATTTCTTTTTAAATAATAAACATGCAGTTTTTTTCCTTAAAGCTCTAACAAGCCTGCAACACCCAACTGAAATTACTTCTATTGTTTATAGAAAGTAAAGATTAAAATACCTTCAACAGTGAGTATTGACAACTGGCTATCACCAGGCAGAACTGGAAGACCCAAATATCCTTGAAAAAGCCCTCTATAAGAAGGACAGAGCCCAGAAACGCAACTAGAATAGCTAGGATGACAGCTAATACGTTTTCAAGGATCTCACGATTCCTGTATCAGAGAGAAAAAGGAAAAAAAAAAGATGGAATTAAAAGCTAATTATGTCTTGAAAAAGCTGGAAGGGAACTTAGGGTCAGAAGTTAACAAGAGTTATGCTGCTAGTGGCAAAGTAGTTAAGAATAGATTTGAACTTGCATAGACTACACTAGTACACTGACTTTTAAAAGAGCTAGGAGCTACCAGCACTGCAATGATAGCTCAACACAACGAGTATCTTATGGAATTGACCTTTAAACAGCAGAAGATAACTGCAGCAGATAACTTGGGAAATAACTCGAATGCTTAACCAGAAGCATGGTCTGTAACATAAGTCTATATTCAAAGCCCACACAGGATGATTACAAGCCTGTGAAAAATATATGCAAGATAGCTTGTCTGTATATAATCTGTCATTCATGATTTTGTAATGAAGAAATCAAAAATACTCTCACTGGATAAAATATGCCAGTGGAATAAAGATAACTCCATATGATATTAGCAGTGCTTAGGAACAGAATTAGCAGTGATTGTGCCTGAACAGAATCACTACTATATTGTTTATCTCAAGGAAGTTTATCACCAAAATTTATACATTCCATATATTCCAAAAGCTGAGGGTGTCAGGGTGTCACCTTCATTTTATTCCACTAGGTAAATGCAGCAGGGACAACAGGCTACAGTATTAGATGACCCTTTCAAAAAATGCTTTGAAATAGCTGGTAAATTCTCTCTACTTGCTGAAATAATGTAAGTGTATGCCAGGTTCTAGGCCCTTCCAATACTTTTTTTGGAGAAGGTTATTTTCTAGCTTTAAAGACTAGCAACAAATCACTCTTTTTGATCAAATACTCTATCATCCCACTCCTGCAAAAAGTGAGGGTTGGGGTTTTTTTTTGTTTTTTTCTTCATCTTTTTAGCATCATCAGAGGAAAAGGGAGAGTAGCCTTCATTATTTCCATAAAACCATGTTTTGTGTCGTTCTTTCACCTTTAAGTACAGTAATTAAGAACAATTCTCTAAAGATAGCTTTGTCTATATTACTTGCAGTTCAGTTACCATTTTTCAACTGTTACTTTCTGAGTCCATTAACATACAAGGATCTCACCTATCAAATAAAGCCAGAAGAGTTAATCTATCAAAATTGATACTAATCCAAAGCTTAGGCAGGATCCAAAAGCGATAGTACTGCTTGATTTTTTGAGCTGCTTCCTCTTGAGTTTGCATGTGGTCCTGAAGGTCAGGGCTCAGGTCAATATCTTGCTGCTCCAGCAGATCTGTATCCATGGTTAGCAGCCTGTTCAACCTGATCTGAGGAAGAGAAAGCTAAAAGAAAGTCAGTATTAACAAAAGCTCATTTTTTATTATAGCACTGTGTTCTACTGAAAACTGCTTTAAAAAAAACTTGCTAAAATTATTTAGTTTCACTTTTGAGAAGTTCTATGTTAAACACAGTCATTTCTCAGGCTTCTACTTTACTTTTCCTGACCTTATCAGAGCAAATGAACAGCACCAGCAGTAGTAACAGTTTGCATATAACACGGGTGTTTGGCATTTTAGCATATGCCTTATTGAAAAAGAAGTATGAGCACATCTTCCAAGGACTAATGCCATTTACTCTGAAAACTTCAAATTTGAAGACAAGTAAACTGATATGTGACCAGGAATAAGAGATACTACAAGAATATTCCAATTCTGAATTCAAATAATTACAACACATTTTTATAGTCAGCTGATCTGCATGCACACCCATGCCAAATGTCTGGTTTTGCATGACAAAGCAACATATGCATGCATCAGTGGTCAAATTCAAACTCACTACATTCAGAATATACTCAGAGACAAAATAAAGTTTGGCTCAAGTCCTCCAGTACTATTTATGACTGACTATACTTCCCACTTATTTAGTAGTTTGTCACTCCAGAGTTGTTCTGAAATCAGAGTCATACCAACAACCATAAAGGACATTTAAGGAGAGTGCTCAGAAGGTTAAAAAGTCACTACAGTATGTATATGTCATCTAACCCACTTCATAAACTTCATTAACATGCCAGGAAACATCTTATTGCACTGCCCTTTATTCTATATCATCATTAAAATGTCATTTAATGAAAAATCTTTATAATCTTTTAAGAAAAGAGTAAAATCTAAATACTCCATCACCTTTAAGTGTCAAAATTATGGTTAGGCATTGTGCGTTTTTTGGTGTGGTTTTTTTTTTTTTTTAAAAAACAACTGTCTTAAAGTTTAACATTTGTTCAAAAAATCTGTTCATGACTTGCTAAAGCACTGTTCTGTAACTATGCTCAGACAGCTTTTCCTTCCTAGAAAAATACTAATAAAAACACCAAGTAGGAATCCTCCCTTTTAAAAGGCATTTCAAAACCACAAAACATACAATCCAAGATCAACTGTGTCAGAAAACAGGCACTTTTGGACAACTTTTTAAAAATCTGGTTTCTTAAAAGGTAGAATCACCATAACATAACATTTGTTGCACTACTAATACATTTCAGTAGAAATTTCAATTTAGGCACATGGGCTAAGGTTTTACAAATATGAGTTTGCCTTAAAACAGAATCATTCCCTCCAATGGGACCACACTGGCAAACCAACAGCAAGTAACAAGCAATGCAACCTCTTTTTTGAAGGCTACATTTTCAAGAGGGCTGGTGGAAAGCTAAGAACGTTCCTCAAGCAGACACCAGGTTTGAAGAGCACATCCTTGGTGAAAAGCACGGCCAGACAAATGGTCTCTTGCTCCTCTGCCAAATGCTGAATCCATATTTTGTTTTCCCTCTTGATCAGGTCATTAGGTACTTGAATATACTTTAGTTTGGTTCCTTAGCTTAAGAATCATGACATTAAGAATCACAACCATTTGCACTGTTTGCATGACACAGCAATATTAGATGTCAGAATTAAGAGTACAGATACATCTGGACCTGACAACAATATAAAAGATTTAGAGATCAAAAAACTAAGGCATTCTAAAGCTATTTGCACTATGAAACAGCATAAGCCTCTGCCTTTTTTCCCCAGTCACTCCTTGCACATGAATTATAATTTTGTACAGCAGATTCCAATGACAGATTTTAAATTCCTTTCAGGGAAATTACTGAAGTTTTACTTCATCAGAACATGAAATTTACTCTTTCTGCTGCCTGCTAATCTTAGTAATGCACAGAAGGAAAACCCTGTCCAAGTTGTCCAGTCATCTCTGGAAACCTTTACAAGTTATTCTTGGAACAACCATTTTCCACACAATTTAGAAAATCGCTATGCTTTACATCAGTGGAAACCATCTATATTTAAATTCTAAAGTGCTATGCGAAAAGATGAATTTGTATGTATACATGAAGACACTACAACACTAAACAAATGCTTTAGTTTCATTTAACCGCAGGCAAAAATCCTTCTTAAGAACAAAGAACTATGACGTAGGATTATTAATCAGTGCTATAAAATTGGAAAGTCTTCTCGGTTTTTGCATGCTTGAAAAATAAATAAGAAAAACTTACTAGATCATGTGGATAAAAGCGAACTGAGGTAGAACTCGATACGTGAGAGTCCGTGTCACTATAAGAACAGGGGAAAGACTTCAGATTATAAAACTATATTTTATTTCAACAGGCCACTCTAATTTTCCAGTGTCCCAAATTGATTTTGACTCTTTGCAGATTTTAGCTGAAAATCTTCCTTTAAGTTTTTCCTTCAATCACATATTTTAAATACAAGTATTCACTTCGACTTGTACACTGTGGTAAATCCTGTAGCTATAGTAGATCAGGAGACACTTGACCCATACCCTTGGTATAATTTTCTCAACATCTAGGCCCTAAATTGTCTAACAAAGATTATCGTTATAATAATTATTCCACTTGAAAAAACAACGATGTTTTATAATCTGTTAGCTACTGATGTGTGAACACACATCACGTCTCTAAAGGAGACCAGAGTCCACTGTGTGTTCACATACTGAGTTTGTTAGTTCTATACCGTTTTTACCAAGGTCCCAAAAACGCCAAGACTACATACTTAACACGAGTATACTGAATTACTTAATCTTAAATTGCTTTTGAAAATCGTAATTTTAAATAAACTTAAACCTCTGGTAAGAAGAGCAAAATTACTTTGCAATTTCCATTCATTAGAGATTAGGAAAAATTTCTCTTACTGTATGAGAGTCCATATCCAACCATTGCTTTTTTTCCCCAATTTTGGATAGCTTTTGGATGTTTGTTTCCCATGTAAATCACATGGCAGTAAGACTTGTATCAAATTTATGCAACTTTCCTTCAGTTCCTTGCCTTAAGATAAAAACATTCTTTGTTATCAGTTTTACTTCGCTGAAACTCAAGTATTCTCTAAAGCTGAGATCTGATTATTTGGATGTGGCCAGTTCAGTCCTTCCATTAGCACACGTAAGGTCATAACAGCAGCCATCAGCAAAGCCATTGCATCTGGAACATGCAAGCAGCAGAGGCAGCACTGGCAGCTTTGTGCAAGGAATACAGAACTTTTTTTGTCAAAGTTCAACTCTAGAATAGGCACTTGCACACTTTCACAAGAAGGATTTGAAGATGGGAGCTTTTATATTCAGTAACTCCATAATTCCAATAGCTATTCCATCTACACATGGTGGGAATTTGTAGCATTCAGCATGACGCAATAGCTTCAGAGCAGTTCGATATAGTGAAGTGGACTGGGGTGGGGGGAAAGGACGCAGGATGTTTTGGATTGTTTTTCTTTCTTCTGCCTCCTGTCCCTTCAGAGAAAGAAAAGGCATCTTTCCAACAGCAGATAAACTTTCCAGTATGTATGTAGCTGGCTATTTCAATTGTAAATCAAATTTTAACCTCAGGCATGTTAACGCTTCCATGTATTGTTTCATGCCATCTACAAACTTGAGAACAAATTTATCAGTTTACATTTGCTTCACAATTGGAAGTTCATTTGTAAATAAGTTAAGAGCCATTACGGTCAACAGCCACCTGCTTTTCCAAAACCTGGGTTAAGTCCTTTAAGAAGGGCTTTCTATAACCAATCAAAAATGCATTTGTCAAGTTCTCAGTTTGGACATTTATTGCTTAAGCTAATGGTAGTCTTCATTTTCTGATATTCATTTAAGTGGATAAGATTATTTATGCAGTTAGTTTTATCTCCTAGCAAAAAAAAAATCACTTAGATTTCAAAAATAAAAGTATATAGATAATATTTTATATTGATTTTTTTGTAGTCCATACTAAATAACCTTTTAAAATTAAAATCAAATATTTTGTTGCAGTAAGACATAAATCATCACTCTTGACTGGCCTTCACACACACCAGATGTTGGATGCTCTTCTTGCAGCTGGTTCAAAGTTCACAAGTGACATGTCGCAGCCCCCTGTCTCGTAGAGCGTAGAACTGAACTTACCTATTAAAGAAAAGGCCAAAAGTAGGTCACAATTTCATAATGTTTCATCCCACTGGTACTAGTTTTTATATATTAACTTACTACTGAGAACAATTTAGACATTTAAATTTACATCAGTATCAGAATACAAAACGTGATTACACGTTGTGTCACCAGTGCAGACAAGACATTAGCTACTCAGTCCTCTTTCATACCATTTCACATGACATATATACAGTAAGCTGCAATACTAAATTAAGAGTTTATATTTACAAGATGTAATCATTAAAAGAACAGAAGCACAATGTAAGCCTTTCTCCACCCTCCCAGAGAATAATCAGGCTGACGACTTGCAATGACCAGCCCCTTCAGTTCTTCCCTGCCCCACCCATTAGAACAATAAGTAAATCATTCACTATCAGCATTTGAGAGTCATGACATTTAGCTATGGCAGAGATTCCTCAAGTGTCCAGATTACAATTATTTTGAGAAGCACATGCCTACTTTAAAAGAAACAGAGTGAAAAGAAAGTGGCTGAGATGCTTCATAAGTTATGCCTCTAGAAAAACTAAAAAAGGAATGGCAGGCAGAGGTTTATTCTACAAGCCAGAAGCAAACACTTCAGTGTAAGAACAGAAGACTGCAAACTAACTTCTCAGACAAACCCTTTGAAGTTACTGGAACTCCATTAACCATCATTTCCTAAAGTTGTTATTAAAAACATTTGAATGAACAATATCAAGCTATTCCTAAGTATATAATCAACAAAAAAGTATCCAGAGATTATAACTGAAATGATAAATTACCTTACTCACAATATGATGTTTTTACAGTGCCCTTCTCCCACAATAGTCTGATCAGAGATAAGCACTGTAATTTCCCCTGAAGGTCAGGTTCCATATATTTCACCTCTGAATGCAGGAAGCTGATTTTGAAATTGTGATCTCAGATGAAATGTTCTGCCAAATTCTACATCTCTCCTAGCTCAAAACCCTTCTTAAGCCATGATGCAAAGCATGCAATATTTTAAGATCTGCTTATACAGAACAAAAAAAAAGTCCCACTTTGGAGCACTTGAAGCAAAAACTGTATGTGCCTCTCAGCTTTGTGTCTTGCAGTTCTTTCCTCTCCTGTTCATACAGGATAACAAGCAGTCGTATGAGAAATACCTAACAAGATCAGAGCTTCCAATCTTGCCCCTTTCTGTGACAGCATAACCTGCTTCTCATAGTGGGGTTTGATTTTTTTTTTTTTAAACCACACTATGATCCTCCTTCAACTCTTCTTTAAACCCACAGACAACTACGTTCCATTTAGAAGTGTTTGAAAGCAAGGTTAAACTCAGAACGGATCATTAAAACAAGTGAAACTGAGGAAAATACCTTCATAAAGCTGTCTACCCTTAGAGGGGGCACGTCAGACCAACTAGACACATATTGCAGCTGTACTAAGACCAACCATTCTCACAACACAGCTCCATAGTTCAGGAGTCTCGCACAGCCTGCATCAGAGCTCAGTAACACAACAGCAGTCTCTTATTATTTCACTACATCTCCTATAGGCATTTGTAAGGAAATGCAATTAAGGAAGTTCACTTGTTGGGGTTTCTTCCTCAATAGATTTTAATGAAGTGCTTTTGTTAAATAACCTTTGGTTATTAATGCATAATGTAGTAAACAGTTGTTACTGAAGTTTAAAATTTAAGCTAGTGGAAGTTGTTAGAAATCTTCCTCCCCACAACCAATAAACATCATCAGTTACACAAGTCTATTTCTTAACTACATCAGTAAAAAACAAACAAACAAACAAACACACAGCAGCAAATATGAAGGTATTGGATAATACACTTGAGTTTTAGTCAGGACGAAATTATATATAACTTAATAGAAAAAAAATCTTCTGGGCAACCAGTTCTTAAGAGATACGGAAGTTTGGGTTAAATACTTCATGTTTTTGCAGTACTCAACTGAGAGCCTGGAAATTAAACTGACTTTTAAATTAGTGAAATTCTAGTCACAGAAATTACAATATACTATTTGCAAGCTATAACTTCCCATTCTCTTGGATTGAGATAATACATCAGATATATTTGCTTTAAAAAGAAGTTTACTGAACTGTTACACTCATGTAAAATGCCTGAAAAGGGCCTAAAACTACGAAAAAAATAGCATAAACCACTTCATATTAGAAAATATCTACAGTTCCCTCACATTCAACCCATCTTTGAATCTGTCAGAATTTACTGCATTTGCACTGCTGCTGTAAATACTGCATGGCTGTGCTGAGATAAAACAAACCTGGTCAATAAAGCAGCAGCAAACAGACAAAACACTTAATTCTGATTGTTTACACACAAATTACAAAATGAACTCAGGTTTTGCCATACTTGCAATTACATACAATTCATCCCCCTACTTAGATAAGGCTTCCTATTGAAAGCTAGCTCTGTCAAAAACACCTGGCTTCTCAGTAAAACAAAGCTGCCTGCCCTTTTTGGTTTTAAATCAAAAGGCTCTCCAGAAAAGCCTCAACTCATCCAAAGTAGAAGAGATGCCAGGACTATTCAGTGCTGTTGAGGACACAAACCCTATGGTGTGACTGGAGATTCTACAGCTGAGCTCCCCAAAGTCCCATCAATTTAATACTTTTTGCACTGCGTGAAATAACAGCTGCATCCCCACAGCACGCTCAAACTCTAATGAAGGATCCCAGTGCTCACAAGACTCAATAAATATGGAGTTTTGGTTTTGGTTTTGGTTACCCTAGTGATTTTCTTCTCCCTCCCATTCCTAGCTCTCCCACACCATTCTCTTGAAATATTTTTAACAGCATCACACTGAAGAAGCTTAAGAAAGTTTTTTCTTTCTATAAGCACTGTAGTTTTATCCAGTTGTGAACAAATGGCAGAGTCAGAAGATCATTTTAGAATCAAGAAAAACAGCCAATGCATGTTTGTCCACTAAAAAGAAATGCTTATAATTTCTCCCTTCCCCCTGCAAAGGGAGTGCTGCTAGTTCTCAGCAAATTCAAGTTACCCAAACAACATTCTATTTGGACCAAGTTACAAAAATAAGAAAAACCAAGTAATTGATACTCAAGCAGACAAATCCAAAATACATCTTTGTTCTGACATGGAGAGGAAAAGATGAATGTACCTCCTCTGAAACAAGTTTCCTCGTTTCAAAAGACAAATACCTCATCACCAAGTCGAGAGACAACCACATAACAGTTCACACTGTACAAACTGGTGTTCCCACAGTTCCAGGAATCAATGACAGCAACAGGCTGATGAGCTGACATACGAAACCTGGAAGACTTAAGTGGTTCAGGATCCATCTAAAATCATGCTCTGATGATTTCTTAAGTTATTTTCAGCAATTTTCGTAATTTTCCATCTAATAAATACTACTTTGTTTCAAACCTCCCATAAATTAGTTCTGAATGTTGCTAACACTTTTTGACATGTTGAAGTCTACATTATAATCAGATGAAGAAATACTCATCTACTATTTGTGATATTTTTTAATTCCTAGTCAGCAAAACCAAAGCCATCAGAATTTGATTACTCTGTAGGGTGCAAAGAGCTATCATTTCCAAAGGTCAACATTCTACTTTCAGCTGCAGTATGAAAACTTACAGGTTTTCAGTTAGAACACTTCAAAGCATTTCATTTTTAATTTCTATCTGAAGTTTGTTAAAAGACTAACTTTTACTTACTATGCAGAATTCCACAGACTAAAACAGGGATATTTCCAATAGGAACAATGGGAAGTGAGCATTTTCTACCTGTACCTTTGAAAATACTCCCCCATCCATCCCAAATAAATTACATCTATTTAATTATAAAAAGGTATCAAGGAACTGATTCTAAATTGGTTTTAATCAAATAAGTAACCAATGTATACATTTATCTTCAGAGAAAAGTTTTGATCTTCAAGACCATCCTTCATAAATTCAATAAATCTGAAAAGTTATCACTTGCATATAAGTGATACAACCAGAAGTTCAATACAGTAGTGTCACTGTGTTGTAAAGCTCCAGATGACCAGTTGCCTTTAATCACAAAAGCAGTATTCCTCGGGGGAAAGGGGGCAGAAATCACCTAGAAAAAAAAAAAATCACCTAGCTGAGAGGACAAGAGGGTGTTATCTGTTCTTTCAACCCAGTTTTAGAAACTGGGCATCTGTTCTAGTAGTACTTGGATCCCTAACTACTTCACAAATCGTAACACCTACAGCCTTCACTGCAAGGACTGAAAAATCCCACCCATCACCTACATGTTTCAAGAATCAGCTATTAGTGAGAATAAAAGGCATCAATACTGCCACACTATGCTCTGAAGAGTGTCACTCAAGTCACGCTATACATTTTGTTTTGCTGTTTCGTGGATTCATATTATACTAATCCTACATGGCATGTAGTCTGCCACCTTTCCTTTCTGTCCAGCATTCCTCCTATGATCTAGTTCATGTTTACTGCTCATTAAGCTTCCTTTTCCATCAAGTTCCACCCCCTTCATGAAATAACATAATTGATTTTTAAAAAATCTTTCTACTTTGAGCCTTGAAGATTAAAGATAATGCCTCAAAGCATCTCTTGCCTTACTCTGAGGACAATGCCCAGTTACAGACAACTGTGTAGTCAGTACCAGACTGGATGTAGGGTAGGTATAATAGAGTAAGGTTCATCCGTCGTAAAACAAGCCACCAACATCAAGTTAACAGACATGAACCTAAAACGGACAAAAACCCCCTCTGTCTTGTTAAAAGCTGCAGCTTGACATAAACACATAAATGCAAGGAACATAGACGGAGATACTGCATTTTTACACAAAAAAAGGAGTCCTAAACATGGCGAGTTTTAATGTAAATCAACACATGCCCTGTTTGTCTTCCACAAGAGCTGGAAAATGCCAATAGAATTTCAGTAAGAAAATAAATTCTTATATGCATTGTATGGAGATAGATAGCCCTACTTACTCCATTTGTCACTTCTATCCAGTTGCTGTAAATAAGGTTTCGTTTCCATAGCTTTTCCCCAGTCTCTACTTTCAACATTTTTTTCTGCTCTGGACAGTCACAGTGATTTCCACAGTGACAAAGAATGAGTCACATCACCTGCATTGCTTTGATCAGCAACAGAAGTTAAGGAAAAAAACTACCACGCTCCCCCACCTCCAAACCACACACACTGTAAAGTACCAGGGTCATCTTCTACTGGAAGGTGCCTTGGGACAACAGAGCAAAACCAACAGCCTTAGACTTAAGGGAAACAGGTACAGTACTGCTATACTGTAACTTCATCCCTGACTGAGGATAAAAAAAGAAAACAACCCAACAACATGTTACAAGGAAAGATACTCTTCCCTTCTTATCAGGCCTGATGAAGGAATCACACATGTGAAAGCTTAAACAGTTTTGCCAACTATTTGACAAAACATAGTGCCTGTCACACAAATTGCTACACAAACTAGAAAAATTGTTTTTCCTAAAATAATAAAGACTGATCTTGCCCATAATAGCTGCTTTCACTCATGGAAGGTTTCTGAACAGATACTCAGAGCTTCCTAGCAGGAATAAATCCCGACTATAAATGAGATTTTTAACTGAGCGGATCCTGTAAGTTTCTTATCTCCAAAAGGTAATATGCTGCCCCATGCAACTATAAGCACAGTACACAGAAAATTTCAGAAGAATTTAGCTATATAAATTTCTGAACACTCCAGTACATGCCAAGGGCAACGAATACACCTATTTAGAGAGCCTGAACGCAGTGCTGAATTTCTTAGATGATCCACTTTGATTTCTACTACAACATGGCAACATAAGTTCTTAAATAACTCAGGCTTAACTAGATTGTGTATTAAATCTTGAATTCCATAAAACTCGATTGTATTATTTTGGGTAAGATGAACCAAATCCTTCAGATACAGTAATGGCTTTAAGAATAAATCTCAACATTAACCTTGAACAGACATAACCAGTATCGCTGAATTTCAAGGTTACGCTCCAACATTTTTTTTCAAACAAGAAATGAAAGAGTCCAAATTAAAGAAAGAAATCTGTAGTTTCACACAATAAGCTTTTATATTTCAGAGATACTGACAAGCATTGAGACAGAAGTCTCTATTTTTCTCTCTAGAAACTAGTAGATCCCCAGACTCTAAACCAAAAGTTATCAGGTAAGTAGATTGTGTATCTAGCACATCTGCATAGAAGTTTTATAAAACATCTCAGAGAACGTCCAGGTTGTTTTCAGTTTTGCTTATATTCAATTTCTACTTTTATTGCAGCTAGATGGTGCAGAAGAACAGCAACTTGTTAGCCAAATTGATATTTAAAGGGGTGCCACAGCCTGGCAACTCTTGAAGTCTCCCTCACTAGTGGAATAAGATGACAATTCACTTATATTTTAGTATCGGGTTTCAGTAAGGTCTGGAACAAGTGTCTTGTCAGTGTTCCGAGCGAACCTGTAGTTTCAGGTTATTACAGCTGACAGCTGCTCATAATATTGTCACTAATAATTGTCAGTTCTACAGATGCCCATTTTAATAATTCAAGGAAGAACTCCATATTAATGCTGAAGTCATAAGTAATTCAGACCATATACAGATAACTGCAAAGATCCCTGCCAGGAATTTTTCTACATCTGCCCCTGCATTACTGTGTCACAGGAGATCAGCCACTTGTTATGAACTTCCTTCTCTCTAGCAATTTTATTAGCTGCACAGAAGTTAATAAATAGTTAATAAGTACATAAAGTTGGCCATGAAGAACTAAGGGGCACTGTAAGGCTCCATGAAATGATTACCTTTGATATAAGAGCCCAGGTTTTCTTCCAATCTCTAGCTCCTAAATTAAAGTGTGCATGAAAAGTAAAGCACTCTCATTTACATGAGGATTTCTTTTTTAAACAGCAGCTAAGCAAGACTCCTCTAAAAAAAAAAGTAAGATCAAGAATGCCTAGGGACCATAATATTTTTTTCAGGAAACAGAAGACCCCCAAAGTTGGTATCAATTCCTGTTCAACTACCTGTGACAATGCAAGAACACTTATGCATTAAACGTGTTACATTGTTCAAGTCATGAAAGCTCTCACACCATCACTATTTGTACCTATGCATCCTTAGAGTGTTTCACATTGTGCGTTTGTTAAAAGTGCCTGGAAAGGCTATTGTAAAAGGCAAGGAATCAATGAGCAATACGGCCTTTTAAGAACTGCACCTACAAGACTCGGAAACAAAGCTCAGGTTAGCTGATTTTCACCGCGTTATTACCGACACATCTGCCGCGTTAAAACGTCCATGTCACCAAGGTTACATAAGGCCTGCATACCAAGTTCATCGTGCAAACTGCCACCGCCTGCAGCAGCTGCAGCGGCAGGTGAGGCTTCTAAGTGGACACTCCCATTTCTCACCAGGAAGGAGGCGCAAGCGCCGGGCCCAGCTGCCTGGGGAGGGGGGTGGGACTGCGCTCTGCCCTGGGAGGGGGCCTGCGGGCCTTGCTGACCATCTTGAAGGCTACGAGAAAACACGGATTGGGGACACGTTACCAGGAAGAAGAGAAACATAGCTAGAAGTGAAGCAAAACAAGAGGTTGTGTAATAGCTTAAAGAGGAAGACTTAAGAGTACAGCATTAAGAAGCTACTTATTAGGGTTAAGTTAACCCATGCGTTCTGTATAACAGAATATTTAGACACTAGTTACGTCAGTAATCCAGAGATACAGTTCCTGTCCTAATTCTTAAAAGTAGTATTGCTTTCTAACATTTCCCCAAATCACCCTCACGTATATTACTCTAAGTCGTAATTTGTGGGTGCAAAAGCAAATTCCTGGTGGTTAGTCTAATTGCAGTCTAACCCGAGGTATCACCTATACACAGCAGTGACTATTCCAGTCTCCTCATGATGGCTGGGGCCCTTTCTGATCGAGGTATGACTGGATCAACTCTTCAATTGGCCATTTCGGGTTTTTTTTAAAAAGGTTATAACAACATGACCTTTCTACATATTAATCTGCACTCTGACTAGAAAATGTCTTAAGCTTTGTTAGTAGCCACGTGCTACCACAGACCTTGTAAGATAACTGTATTTGAACATTTCAATTTAGAATTGTTTTGAACACATTAAGAATGCTTATAACAAATTATTAATTGGCAAAAGTTTTAAATCTATTTTGAAGCTTTTTTACAGCACAGCAAGAATTATTACTCAGCATTACTACTGCAAAGAAATTCTTCTATACCCAGACACATACCTGCATCAAAAAAACAGGTTTTAGAAGTCAGCTTGGGCTTCAGAGAAATTTGCAAGTTTACAGCTACATGAGCTTGAAAATGTTCGTGCTCTTCACAGTCTTGTCATTGCAAAACTATTCTATAAAGCTATTTAACAAACTAAGATTATTTTAAAACCTTGTTTAGTACTAAATGTGGCAAAGCGTCAGAATACATTACACTTACACTTGTATATCACATCTACTTTGCAAGATCAGTGTTCTTATTATCCTTCATTTTGTGCACTTAAAGAAGTTATATGTCACGGTCACCTGTGGGACTTGATGAAATTATGAAAGTCTTTCTTTTTAGACAATAATTTAAAATGAGTACATAAAATATCTTAAACACTTCTGAAAAACACTCTCTTATCACTTGTTTCTTATAGCATCTCACTGCTTACAGTGTGATGCTAGTGATGCAAAAAGCAAGATCTTACTAAGGGCTGAGGGGTTATATCTGATGTTCTTGCTTTGAACAATATTTTCTAGAATATCAACTTCACAGTTCTTTTGTTAGAGCTTCACTGGAAAAAAATAGATTTAAGTATGAGAATAAGTGTTCAGAAAAGCTCATGCAAAATAAAGCAGACATGCATACAGCTCATGAGGTAAAAAATTGCAATGCATTAATTTATCATATTCTAACATATTTTAATCCAAATTTTATATTTGGTATGTTGCTGCTGTGCACAAGGCTCTTGAAGAGCTACATGGCAACAAAAGTCCCAGGGAAGCTCAGGGATGTGCCAGCCTTCATGGTCTCCCTTAAGTATTATCAGCAACACCAAAACAGTGCTAAACAATGCTGCTTTCCCTTGAATAGAAGGTACAGATCAAAAGGTACATACAAAATTGCCCTTTCAGTGGTTATCCACATCTGTCACAAAGAAAACACTCTAAAACATTAACATTAACAGATTGCACAGATATGTAAAAGATACAATTATTAATTACGCAGAGAATAATGTAAAATTCTGCTTCAGACAGTCACTTATGTTCTCATATCAGACACACATGCATACACTACTGACTGCATAGGATGCCAATGTATACTTGTGTTTTAAGTGCCCCAAACACTTCTGACATTTAGGCAGGACAAAAGCAGGGGTGGGTGGTTGTTTTGTGGTATGTTTTGGTTGGTTTATTTTTTCCTTTGGTTTTGTTTTGATTTTAAGTTAACAGGCAAAGTACTCACGTCTAATTTAGCATCAAACCAGCAGAATTTACTAGACCAGGTTTTACTTGTCTGCCCTTGCCAAACATACACATATAATGCCATTGTCTCTCTTACTAAACATTCAACAGAGCAAGTGAAAAGTAATCGCAATAATGGATAGGAAATTTTAAAAAAAAACCAACAAAATAAAAAACCACCACACATACCATACACACAAAAAACCAGACTGAACTCAACAGTTTCTAAAGGAACATCTCCATGACATCCAATTTTATGCCAGAGTTAGAAGATTAGGAGATTAAAGTTTTGCTGACAAGAATAAGTAACATCAGGGCAACTAAAGATTAGTAAAACTAATACTGTTAGAAGTTTAACATCTGAAGGTATATGGATGAGCAATATTAGGAACTAAACTGAGGAAGCTCACCACTAACATATACAATTAATGCCAGTACAGTTCCAGTGCTGTGGTGGTAACCAGCTAAAAATACTCTGCATTTCTTCACATTTCTTCCTTATGCACTTCTTTCTTTGTTTTGTTTGGTCTTTCAATCTTTAAGGGCTGCCTCTTCCAGCAACATACGAAATTTACACTAAAATTAAGCTACCCATATAAAGGAAAGCTTTTTTTCAGACTATTCAGCTAGAAAACAGAACAATAAGAAATACAATTTTTCAGATAAAATCCATTTGAACTACCAACTGTGGGATGTATATCAAACAAATCTGAAAGCACTTTGGTGTTTGGTTGGACTAAGGCAATTAAACTCCACTCCAAGGGACAGTCATTTAGCACCACAGACAATGCTTTGAGGAAAGTAACCTCACTAAGTATTAAATTCTAAACATGTTTATAATACAAGTATTTTTGATAATGTGTGTCATTATATCAGAGAAAGTACAGAGTTAGACTTTTTTATTTAGAAACGAACAAATTTGGGTAACTGGAAGATGCACAGAGGAAATACAAGGCTGCAATACTTGCTCCACTTTTGCACCCTTGAACATCTTGTCTGATTAAGAAGTTACTTCCACCACTTTCAGTTCTCTCATGATCTCTCACTCAAGTCCAACTTAAGCCATGGGAACCTCAATGACTGCACTAGCATATGAAAATAAGGTAGCTGTCAGACTCATTTTAAAACAGAGTGCTTTATTTGCCCTACTTTCTACCTAAGAGAGAAACAAAACTCAGTGTTTTCTGGCTAACGCACAGTTAAGGAGCTCTGATTAGTCTGCACAGCCTCTTATAAACCAATACACAAAACTATACTACCCTCCTCTTAAAAAAAGGAGGGAACAACAAGAACAACAAAAAAAAATCAGAAACAAGTGAATGCAACAGAGTAGACCAAACGTGATCTAAGAGAATGCAAAGTTATAGCATTGCTCACTATGCAGTAAATCACTAACCTGAATAACCTATGTCCTGCAAGACCAGAAGCCTAACAAAAAAATAATGTGATTATTGCCACATACTGCACTAGCCAGTAAAAACACATCTAACTAGTTTCAGTCCTTGATATGGCAGAAGTCAACTCTTCATTTGTTAGATTTTAGGCACCATTCTTGCAATCCTCCTGTCTAAGGAAAATTTACAAACTTAGCCCTTGATTATTTCAGCATTGCCACAAATATGGCACAATTCCCCCCCATCCTCTATTGTATTTTCCTTTTATTTGCTCAATTTCTATAGCTTTGACCAGTTAAAAAATATTACACAAGTATTCCTGAAACACAAAAGCAGACTGCTCCTATTATTTAACAATAGCTAAGCATATAAAGGAAGATCATTAAGAATACACAACATATACAATTACTCCTGCATATTTATCACGTAACTGGAAGAAGAATTACTTTGGTATGTATGGGGGAATGTTCCTTTCTCTAAAGGCAAAGTTCTGCTTGCCAGATTCTCCAACAACACAGGCAACCACAGGACTGAAAGATTTTAAAAGCAAGTTTAAAAACTTACAGTGATTGCTGCTTCTACTGTTGAAGATGACAGACCAAACAGAGTTGCTGTATGTAACTTATCACTAGGCTCAGTACTGTTTACAGCTGTGCCAGTGAAGGTTGGGGACTCCTGGGATATGTGTATATATTAATAGTACATTTTAAACATTGTCAAGGCATGCAAAGTGCCACACAACTAGATTTAATACTGAGCAATGCTGTGCATTCTACAACAAAGGCATTGCTATTACTTCATTATTTCTCTTCTGCTGTAAAAAGCTGCAGGATGTTCATACAATGGTTTACCTTGTCTTTTAGATTTGGAATCTTTGTTCATATGATTTATCTCTGTGATGTTCTGCCATTTTGTCATTATGTTTACCTCTTACTATCTACAGATATGAAAAAAGATTACAGTACTAGTCCCTAATGCTTCCTTTCTTAAAGGAAAGAAAAGCAAAATGAGAGTGGTGAATAATATTTTCTTGGGTTTTATCCCTTCCTTGAAAATAAGTTTCTGAAGTTTTTGACAAAAACACTTGAGTCTAAGTATGTTAGCATTAGTTCAATTTGTTATCAATCCAAAATTAGCTATAACATGTTAGAGACTGGCTATCCTGATCATTTTGAAAATACTGCCACATATACATGCACAATTCAACAAGCCCACAGTGACATGCAGTGACAGCTCAAGGAGGTTATGGGGGGGAAGGAAGTAAAAAGTGCTTTTCTGGCAACACTGGTGGGTGTGGGGAGAAGTGGTCTGCTGCATGCATGCTAAATATGGTGGAACATTTAGATACCCTACCTGAGGGGTGATCCGATGAGCAATGTAGGAGGGGTAGGGTTACTCCCTGCATTGTGCCGGCGTCGTACTGCCTGACGCCTAAATGTGCTGCGTTCACGACGAAATGTGACAGGCTCCTCGCTGGCTTGTGCTGCTGCATCAAGACAGACTTTAGGTCAAATAAGAACCCATCCTAGTTACGTACACAGTAACTTAAGACTCCTTTCTTCCCCTTGACCCTCCCCAAGTTAATGAACTTGACTTGAAACAACAAAAGTAAATTATGCACTGACTGGTCAAGTAACCTGCATCAAGACAGGATCACAACACAATTATTAGTAAAAATTTGGGTGGTAGGGCATTTGGGAGGTAGAGTGTGTCCATTCTTGAATATACAGATTACTCTTTTTCTTTTTTTTTTTTTACCCCCAGCTCCAGATAGCCAAGTTGCAAAAAACCTTTGATATCCCAGATCTCTTCCATTTACACAGGGCAGGAAGAGACAAGACTGATCTTGCCCTTTATCTCATTTAATAGATAAAGGAGAAGCCTAAAGGACAACCTAGAAAGACTGTATGCCTCTCCTCACCATAATATTCTCTTCTCAATTTTATAATTTCTGACAAACAGGTAGGGTGGAGGTTAACTTCACTAGGGGACAAAACAGAGCTGCTTTTTTTGGTTTTCCTCATAGGCACCAAGGGATACATGTAGCTCATTTTAGTCTAATTACACTATTTTTGGAGGAGCAGGAATTTGAGATTAAATAAGAGAGTAGTTTCTTCATAAGGATTGGTAGTTTTGTTATTTCAACTCCCCAAACAAAAACAAACAAATGGTTTGGCTCACTTATAATGCAACGCAGTAAAAAACAGTTTGTATGTACTCAGTGGAATCTAAGATTTTTCCACAGATCACCCCCCAAAATCCACCTGTGCTCCCTAAACTTCATAGTCTGAACAACTTCAGATTTGCACTGCTTCATTGTATGCCTACAATCTCAGAGTCTTCCTCCTGAACCAAGGAAACTACTAACCAATCTGGATGCAGTGCACTGGAGAGCTCAAATGAATGGGTCACAGCAAAAATAGGTTTTGGCAGACAAATGAAAGAGGAGAAAACAGAACAAAACACCCCACACTTGACATGAAGTCAGTGAAAGAGGAAAATCACAATCTTGAAGGGAAAGTCACAACTTGGTAGCCAAAAAGTCTGTTACTAGAATGAGAAAACCAAGAATCATGTCAAGCCAAAATAAAAGAAGAAAAAACACTACGGGAGCAACGCTTTTTTTAACATAGAAAGCTAACAGGCAGAGTAGTCCATGTTCGCTGAAGCACATTTCAAGTTACGACACTCCTGCCATTGAGTGTTCAAAACTACCAGCAAAGAATCTAATGCTGGTCTACAGGGAATTGCAACCTATAGCAAGCTACCACTGCTGTGCATTGCTGCCATCGCTCAAGCAATAAAGACTGCACAGAACAAGGGTCAAATTGCACCCAGGAACCACAGGTTATCAAGTGAATAACGGTATACGAAACTTCAATCTGTAGTTTGCTTTAAAAGCTAAGAAGCTACATGAAGACCAACATTAAAGTTACAAGCATGTCATTACCAAGATGTCAAAAAGTAAGGACATCCTTAATCCAGTACTTTCTGATATTTTCAGGAAAACTGCTTTTGTTATTCTAAGCACGAACAGAGACTTCCTTTTCATTGTATTTCAGCAAGAATTGAATACATTTCTCTTGTGGTTTAATATACAGCTTTATACTTTGTTTTAATACACAGCCCAATTTATTTGAGTATTTCTTTACAGCTCTCACACTTGAAGTACTGGGAAAGTGAATCACATTAAATAAGACAGTATGAATCCAGACTTTTTTTGTGGTGGATTAAGTTAACACACAAGAGGCCAAAACTGCCCACTAATTTTGGGTGCCAATCTGTAAAGCTCAATTTTCCTAGCGTATACATCAGCATGTAAAACTCATATATTCACAACACAGCTTCCACTGATTTCAGATGCAAAAGCAATTCCACGCTTCTGCTAATCAGACCATAGTTAAACACCATGAAATAAGGAACAGTCTTAACTGAAACGTAAACATCCTGATTACTATTAAGATGGTAAACATCAGTATTGAATCTTAATTACCATTTGCAACTACTTAGCAAAAGCAACATTCAAGTGCAATTCTTCAAGACAGTGTACTTAACACTGACAACATCTATTTTTCTCTTCATATACTTTATTCAGTAATCATCACCTTCTGCAATATCTGAAGCCCGGATTACAGAAACACTAGAGGTCCTTCCTATACAGCTCCAGTTTACCACTAAAGCAAGCCTACCTCATACACTGAAGCAGTGTCCTGTGAGAAAAACAGCTATAAACATGTTTGAAGATTAAAAAAAAAAATCCATAGGTACTTGGAGATTAAAAACTGTATAGGCAAATAGTTCTGGCGTTTGCTACCTTTTAATTTCACTTTGATTTTTAAAGGTTAAAGTAGATTTTGGTGTAGCTTTCTACCCAGCCTACCAAGATATTTTTTAATTTACCTTAAAACTTTGGTTTGATGTACATCTTCTATATACGCTCTTCCTGAATGTTGGTGCAGACACACAGGACCACTAAGCAAGTCTGTCAACGGCTTATAACACCTCAAGAAGGTACATGTTGAAATAACAGTAAGGATAAAGGTTTGAAGTGTGGAAAGCCAAAGTGAGCAAAGTTTGATTGTGGCTGAGTGGGGTTTCTTTGGTATGTTTTGGGGTGGGTTATTTTTGGTGGGGTTTTTTTGGTGCCTTTATTGTTGTTTTGTTTGTGTGTTTTTAAAAAGAAAAAAACCCCTCATTTTAAAGAACACAGATAATTTAAAAGATACACCAGTTTGAAAAGCTATTTGTGTTAATCACTTGTGTTTCTACTTGTCTTTAGCCTGAAGGAACACTACAACTGCTCATGAATGCACCAGCAGGAGGCAAGATAAAGCTCCTGAATTATCCTGTCTGCTCTGAGAGCAGTTCAATCATGAGGGAAATAGCTTGGTTTTAACATAAATACGCTTCTTTTAATATTTAAAAAGTAACAGTGTGTTGATGTTTGAAAACAAAACTAAAAGCATTGCTGTAGGACAGCTTAAAAAAAAATAAAAACACCAACAAAACACCACCACAACACACAAACACCCTAAGACCATCACTCACACTTCTCCAATGCTGCTACTGCCAACCACTTACTCTAGACTCCAGAAAGGTAATATCCAACTTCTACAAAATCTAGATCTAATAGGGAGACAGAACACAGGTAACACTTTCACAGTTCATGCTTACTTTAAGTAAATCAGCTGAGGAAGAGAAGCCTTTCAGGTCAGTGTTTGCTGTTGAACTCTGTCCTATTTTTCTGGTTTATTCTAAACTTACATTAAAACACTACACTTCCTTAATGTCAAGCAATTTAAGTATAAACTTATTCTCCACGTTGTCATATGAACGTAAGCCCCCAACATTATCTGTTCTCACAAACAGAAAAATCAGGTTTGAAGTTCAAAGTGCACGAGTTAGAACTATAAACCTATAACCCAGAGAAATCAATAAAGAGGTAGAGACCTAATGACAACTTTGTAGCAAACTTAACCCTCTCACACCTATTCTCAAATATAATACATCCAATTTCAAAGAGGAAATAATTTAACTTATGCAATTGTTAATGCAACTGTGTATATTAACACATTTATTAAAATTCAGCCTTTTTTTTCCCTTTCATTACACTTCTGACTGGAAAAAAGCCAAATTAGCAGGTACACACAAAGTCATGAGGATACGATTTCATCATCACACATTTGGAATTATGCTTCCCCAACAAGACTAAAATTTAGCATAGAGGAAACTAGTGAATAACAAATACTCACATCCCTTTTGCCAGTCAGAGAATATCTGACCATAGGTTGATCTACTCTGCCTGTAGGCAGTTCGCCTTTCCAAAATTTCTCTTTCTATACTACACAAGTGTTTTTGATGCAAGCCTCTACGGTTCCTCAAAGTTCTAAACAGAACTGAAGACTCAAAGTTTTGCACTACAGCTATACAATTTTACACTACAACTAGCTCTAAGAAACAGAAAACGAAAATATTTTCTTTCGAATAGGAATATTTACAAACACAAGCCAAAACATTTACAACATCACCCTGCATGTAGGTACCACTGCTTCTAATCCAAACTTAGAAGATGGGAACTGAAGAAGCATGAGATGAAGCAGAATTTCAGAGTTTTATTACATTAAGAAATCCCTTTTCATTTTTATGGGCAAACACACTAAACCCAGTGCCTCAGATAAATTCTGAAATACAGATAAATTCTACCCAAGTAGGAAGGCTCCTGGGAAGATACAGTATGGAGGTAATGCAGATGTAAAGTATCGCTGTGGAAAAACATGCAGTTCTCAGGATAAAAATTGCAAACTTCAGTCTGACAGGAAAGAAAACAAAAAACCCACAGGCAATGGAAACAGTGTCCCTCACTCTTCTCAGCAAAGAAAGTACATCACTTGAATTCTAGATGATTTTTAACATTAGTCAGGTTAAGCATAGAACCTGAGTGGTGCTTGGATGTGCCACTTCTCTCCCTATCGAATAGGAAATTGTGATCTAACTATTTTCAAGCACTTGTCATAACCAACTCTACAAATTCTCTGTGAGAACTGAAATGAACAGTTCAGGGCTCATGCATTCACACAGGCAATGAAATCTGTCCTCAAAGAGACTTCCAAACAAACCAAATAGCTGAAATTTTGCTCTTCGGTTTGTAGCATCTTTATTTCATTTGTGTTCAAAACCTAAGAAAAGTCAAAATTCTTGCATGCATTTGTGGGTTAACACCACCACTCTCCTCATAGTTGAGGCATTTGTAGTTTAGGCTTGTGTGCCCTAACACTATTTAAAAAACCATACTTATACCGAAGTAGAAAGAATGAGTCCGTTCAGTCCATATCTTCAGCATGCAGATATTAATCACCATGAATTATGCACCATTGCAAGACCTACAATTGCAGGGATTTCTTGTACTTCTCTGGTGAAAAAGTATTGGCTTATAGTATGACAACTTACTGTGGACACTTAATGAAAAATATCACTAATGCCAATTTATAAAGAACGAAGATGTGGGAAGCAAGGGAGAAACTATGAAGAACAGAGGGATAACTCTAAGACACACACTTTTGCTAGAAAACAGAGTAGAGGAAAACACACAATTTAGGAAGGAAAGTCTGTCACCAGAGGGGGAAAAAAAAAAAAAAAGAGAAACATGTGAAGTAAAGACCAAGACTACAGTGCTGTAGTTGAATGTATTAAAAAAAAAACAAACCACAAAACAAAAAACCAAAACCCAAACACACACCACAAAACCCACACAAGTTTGAGACTTGGCTGGAGGAATATTTACAGTTACACTAAACCAGTCACTACAACAATCTGAAAAGCAAAACACTGTCAAGCAGGGAATAACCAGGACAATTAAAACATCTGTTTCAAATTTTGAACCAAACATTTTTACAGACTGTCTTGATAAGACAAATTTCTCTACTAATGCCAAAGATAAAAACTGAGTCTTAGTTACTCCACTGTACTGCACACTTGAAATATTTCACTTAAAAACATCAGGTGTTACACAGGCTTCTTAAATATAATGTTGATGGACTTGGGGTCAATGAGCCAAAGCTATGACCTAATCTAATCACCTGCCCAATAAAGCTGCTGTATCCAGGGATTTGGGTATCAATAGCTAGTAGCATGCTCATGCAGCAGACAAATGTTATAACCTACTTAACTTTTTAACTTAATTCTGACCTTGTATTTGGATTTATTCACCATAAAGAAAAGATGCTTTAAATTTTTAGAACACACAGGCTTTCCAGCAGAAGTGGTATTCTGTATTAGTATATCAGCCACAGAAAAATCATGTTTGCTTTGAATGGGCTTCTATTATCTATAACACCAAACGTTAATTAGCAGTCGACTTTGAAGTATCTTGGAATTACATCTTGCAGCTACATTTGGCAGCAATGTGAGCACTTCCATTACATTTCAGAGAGCCCTCAGAACTTTCTTGGCTGTATGCATAACAATAAAACCAGGTACATCTAGAAAGGAGCATGAAAAAGTGGCTTATAAACTGTAGTAGATATGGCTTCATCTATACCAAGTATCAAAAATTCTTATTCAGCTCCTGCTTGAGATGAATACTTGGCAAATTTATGACCACCACATGCTATTTGTCAGCAAAATTGAACCATTCTTTCCAAATAAAGTAAAAAAAAAATAAATTGAAAGAAGTAGTTGCACAAACACTACCAGTCAAACACATTTAAATAACTCACTCCCACAGCAATGCAAAGTATTTTAAAAGAACTACTTCTTCTGGTTTCTTTGGGAGGCTTGGAAAAATTTAAGCAGGGTCAAATTTTTATAAATAATATTCCCAGGGGAAAAAAAAACCAACCAACCAAACCAACCCCAAAATTCAATGAAGTGTATATTTTGCTTCGTTTTTAACTTTTGGTATATGCTGTGGCATGCATTTCTCATCAAGTATCTCCTGAACTTCCCTAATGCAGCCCTGCAGAACTTGAGGTAGAACACGTACCACTCTGCAGATGACACACTAAAGGAATGTGTTTCTACCAAGACACAGGAAATCTCTTACCAGCAGCACTCAGGGCTTTTACAGAGCAACTACGCACATTCCTGGCTGTCAACAGCCACTGCTGCCAGTTAGACAAAACTCAAGGTTCTAGTTTGTTCCCCATCACCACCCTTATGAGATGACAAAGTATCAGGAAGATGGCAGTTATTTTGATGTAAGTCATCTAATGAAAATCCTGGTATTATCCATAAATAACAACAAGGGGACAAAACAGGCAGGCCAAAGTCCCCACACAACCTACTAAAACTGCATTTTGATTTATTTGGTAGTGATTAACCACTAGTAGATGCAAGATTGATTCCAAATGTTATTTCATTGTTCAGTTCCAAAACTGCAGAATTCCATTTCAGCCTCGCACATCACTTCTAACAAAAAAAAAATGTTTAACTGAACATCTCACCTCATTAACAACATCTCACCTCTAAGATTACAAGAATCTAAAAATCAGATAATTCTGTAAAACTCAACCTTTACAGACAAAAGCTGTGACAGAAAAACATTATGCTTTCAAAGTCAGATACTGGGAACAGCTAAAATTAAAATTTGTATGTCATGCTTGGACCAAATGCTGCATACATTATGACACTGCTAATTGACATGTAAAAATCTAATTATGGAATACAGTCTTTTGGTTCCAATAAACAACCTCATATGGAAGAGAGCCCTTTTTACTGACTACTCTGCTTCATCTGATCCAGTTACAGGAGGGGTCCTGCTGAACCCATCAGTAGAGATAGCTAACTACACACAACCACATTACAGTAACTTTACACATCTTTCAGTTTCTACCATTTCTGAACTCTTTCAGAGTTTCATTTTCAGTTTTTACCATTTCTAAACTCAGAAAGAGTTTGATTTGTCAAGCAAAACTGTTTGGTTTAGCAGTTGAAATGTGAACTGATAGACTCCCAGAAAACAAACTAGAAGGCCCATCTTCTGTAAATGTATAAATTCCAGCTGCAGAAAACATATTAAGCTAAAGCATGGAACAGTTCTACAACATAAGCAAAAAAAGTAATGACTGTAGACCATATGCAACATAAGCATAGTAGGCAAGAAGTGATACATTAGAACAGCTGACATTAGCACTGGCTGCATAGCAGAGAACTGAATTGTACTTTTTACTTTGGAGAGGATACTGCCTAACGATTACAGGCGGACATGCTAAGCAAATATGTACAAACACACGCAGACTGAGAAGATGAACACAAAATGCAAGATTCTAATCCAAGCTCACAAAACCCTATTTTGCCTGTCTGCAGAGGTGTACTGCAGACCACAAAACACAGAAGAACAGTATGAGCCATTACTTCAATATCACTATGTAATGCACAAAAAGAAAAATGCATTACATTACATGCAGTTTTATTTACAAAAGAGTATGCAACTCAAGAACTTAAAGTAAATAAATCTTAAATTACAGCAAGCTGTGGAAGAGAATAGCAGCTTAAAGCGTGTGTCTTTAACAGTTAATATAGGACTGGGGGAAAACACTTGACTTTTCAGGTCAGTTCAAGTTTTACACAACATAGTTTTTTCACATATGGCATTATGTTGGTTCTTTAAATCTTTACAAACAGCAACTCGAATGTGATAGAAACCAGGCATAGGACCATGCCATAGCGGTATTTCCAAAATGTCACTACAGAGAGGCAAACTTTTAAACATCTAAATAACTTCAGCTAACCCATCACCCACCAATTCACTAGCTACTTTTGGAGACTAAGCAGTTAAACAAGGATAACTATTGTGAGACATCTTCCATTTTTTTGTTACACATTTACTACATGTATTACAGAATTTTAAAATGTTGATTGCATTTTAATGAACTGCATTTCTCATCAAATGTACAAGTTATTTTGTAAAAAAGTGACTCATTCACCACTTCCTGGCATAATATACATTAAATGGCTAAACTGTATCTGCTGAAGTAAAATATGTACAAGTTTGTAGAGCATCCTGCTTAGTAAAAGATTACTGAAGGCCATATCCATTACGAAACACACTTTAGCAGTTACACAGACATAATGTACTTTTTAGTTTACTTCCTAAAGACTTAAGTTATAATTAGTGATTTAACTCATATTTGAAAAACATGAATTGAAAGCTGCTGACTGAAAAAGAGGAGGTGGTATTAATATCAGTCTTTTGGTTATCTGGCATGCATCTGTCAATTATTTGTTTCAGAAAATTATAAGCAATCACCACAATTAAAAACATTTATGTAAAATTACAAAATAATCCTTTCAGCTGGAGGTTGGACCAAACGACTTCTAAAGTCCCATCCAACCAGTATTCTCTGATCTTATGAAAGTCTGAACAACGTTTATTCTCTAACTCATCTGCTACATGTAAATAAAATAATTCTCAAATAATTTATATACAAATACACACATACAACATGTATTTATAGTGCACATGTATGTCTTTAAAAACACTCCCAAAAGGTGAAGACAACTCAATAGTGGGAAATACTGAATATAAAGCAACTTATATTCTAAAAATTTCAAACATTTTCTCTGATCACTGTTAGTCACAGGTAAGCCCAAAGAAAGCCACAATTAAATACACAGCTGTTACAAAACTTGTAGTATAAGTTATACAAAAACATACAAATGAAAAACCAGTAGAAACAAAGGACAACATGAAGAATTATTCAGACTGATAATGAACAGATAAATTCTAAATAATTACTGGTTTGATGCTGGGCATAACTGCATAAATACTTAAGTAATGCTAAAAAAAAAGCAATATTTTCATTCTGTTTTCAAAAAAGCAGAATGACATTAATTTCTTACAATCTTAAAGGAAATATTTCCTATATATTGAGAATAAGAAACATAAGATACAGCAAGCGTTATTAATCATATGATGTCATCAAAGCTGGAGAACCTGAATCCAGATTGCTTCTTAAAGTCAGACTGAAATGCATAGGCAAGTAATACTTGAGTGCTTGCCATTTACTAAAAATACTAACAACTTCAAAATTACCATTATCTAAGCAAACTTTACAAAGGACACTGAAGAGAATAGTCCAGTGAGAATGACAGCAAGACTTCCCTGCTTAAGCTGCTACAGATTTCTGTCTTTAAGATTGTTTCTAAATGTATTAGTGTTGGTCTTCCCCATCATCTCACTTTTTAAGAGAGCACAATATTTGACTATATACAGTGATCGTTCATGCACTGATTCCTTCCGACTTTGATGACTGGTGAGTACATATGAAGTCTGACGTGTTCTGTAAGGTATATTAATCCTCCTTTGTATATAAGGAGAGAACATTAACAGTTTTAAGCTGTAATAACACAAACCAAAATGAAATTAAATCCTGTGCCAGGGAAAGCATTGAGTCAAAATGGTAAATACATAAAGTAGACTTTTCATTAGTCAAGTTACTCTGAGTAGACATAAAGAAGAGCTGTCACTTCAACAATGCATAACAAGGTGTGTTAAGTGTTTAGCTTGCAGGTTTAGTACTAAAAGAGCAACCTGGACTCCTTCGTTAAAGCTACTACAAAACCCTTGTTACTAAGAATAACAGAAAAACAAGTACCAATATATGAAGATTCTCTTTTAAGTGAATGTACCTCAATAGGTCTGAACTTATTGTAAACCAGTCAAGTTTGATCAGTAATCAATATATAGATGAACTCCAGTGTAGCACACTTCCCCATCCCCCCTCAAAAATTAACTGTACTGATTTTTAGAGTTTGCTCCTATGTCAGAGTCAGGAAGGGACAGACCCAAAAAAAAAAAAACCACCAACACCACAGTTTGGTCTTATCTCACTGTCAGTTAGAAGTTGTTCCTTTTATGACAGAAGAGTTATTATACTTTGCTTAGGCTCTCTAAATCACAGGGACAGTAAATTTGCTACAGTTTCTTCATACATATGTCAATCTAAAATATAATTTTATGAAGCATTTGTGTGCTTAGCCAACAAGATGCAGATTATCTGGTAGGTATTCCCTTCAAACAATCCCAAAAGTCAGACTAGGGCAATTAGCAATCCCATACTGCTCTGAAAACATATTTTAAACTCAGTTATCTTCCGTGACACAAAAAGCCTTCCAGTTAAGACAGTCAATATGGCTAACCAAGAAAAGAGACTGAAATGTCATAACAAGTGATAAGCAAAAAAATACTAAGGGTTCCAAATTTTTTTAAATGCCCCTATTAATCAATATTAATGCCAGCTACTACAGGTAAGCTTAGTACTCACATTGCAGCAAGCAAAGCAATAGTTAGAGAGGAATGTAGTTTCCTCTATCTAGCACAGGAAGGTTACTGTGTTCTCATAATGAGGACCAAAAAAAAGGAAAAAAAAGAAAAAACAACCACACATAAACCAAAGTAAACAACACTGTCTAGCCAACAATGGCAAAGCTAAGCAAAACCAAATCCTAGGAGAATTCAGCTTAGTAACTAGTTCATCATAACAATGCACAATTCAAGGCAGCATGGTAAGGGTTTGGGGTTGCTTATGTTGGTTTTTTTTAATTTAAGAGGCAGCAGTAACTTCAAACAATCATTTCCATGTTCCCATTTTCTAAACTGCACAGTCTTTCAAACAAAAATAGTCTCTTTTATTAACTTTTAAAATAGGACACAATTTGAGTAATGTGATGGAGCAAGTCTGATTTGATCACAAATAACTTTAGAAGTAGCTCTGGTTAACCAAGACTGCCAGTTACAAACCCATAACACCTCTACCTATAGATTCATAACATTTGCTTGTATTCAACTCCCATTTCTGGAGATCTTGCAAGAGATTACAAAGGAAATGCTTTGTCAGTTTTACTAGGCAAGAACAAAGAAACAGGAAGACACTTAAGTATAGTTGTAACTGAAGTCACAGATACAAGACTCATTAACAAAATACAGCAAGGTACTTGTGGTAGGTCATTTACTTACCTCCACTTGCTAATTCTTGCTCTTCCCCTTCAGGAAACGTAGCCTGGCTTGGTAAGCTATTCCTAGAACGAGTGACTGACTCTAAGTGTGAAGCCCTTCCCAACAGAGATAGCTCATCTAGCACCTCTCCTTCTTTGGCTTCCAAATCAGATTTTGAAGTGGTTAATTGTTTTATGTTACCTGGTGCCATTAAACTACTTGGGTCATTTAAACAAGCTACAGTACCACTGTCCAGGCTTAACACTCTGGCACGATTCTTGGCACTGTTTGTACTAGAAGTCCGACGTGTAGATCGTTTTTTACTAATTCCTTCAGAGCTTACACGGGTTTTGTGAGCATTTTCAGGGTCTGTGCCCCCACGTTCTTTAGAAACGTATTTGGTCTTTAGAGCACTGTACTTTCCCTCAGGAGACTGGCATGAATGGGAAGTGGTGCTGGAAGAGCTATCACTGCTGAACTGGTGAGCTGACTGCATACTTGATGTCCTGCTCAAGTCACTTTGATCACTGGAATCCTCATCATGACAAAACACAGCACTGTGAGGTTTAGTACCAGATACACCTCGGAAGGAAACATATTCCCTGTGCCGACTTGAATCAAAACTACTAGCCCGCTTTTTTCCTGTCCTTCTCCGGCTAGACTTGTGGGTAGAGGCTGTTCGATGTATTAAACTAGAGGATTTTGGTCGAACATCTCCTTCTTTTTGTTTTCCACTCGTCTCTTTAGAAGCTCTTGAATCTACTAACACAGCTAGTTTCTCACTCTGCTCATCTCTTTGTTCAGCAGCCTTCCCAGGTGGCCTGTCACCTTGCGTAGTCAATTCATTGGCATGTGGGTTCTTATTGGCCTCTTCTGAAGCAGAGGCACCAAGACCTTTCTGACTGTGCATCTCAGATGCATGAGAACTCTTTACCTCTGGAATACCACTGGTAGTGCTCACTTCCACAGCAGTCCTTTCGCTACTAGTCCTTTTGTCAGTAGCAGAACTACTGTCATCCTCTGAGTCAACACCACAGTCCTTTTTCTTACCATCCTTTTTCTCTTCTCTAGGAGACTCCTCCTCATGCTCCGACAGCACACTTTCTATATGTGTTGAGCTCGTGTGTTCACTTTTATAGCTACTGATGGTACTGTTAGTGTCACGATCAGTCCCACTGCAGTAGCTTTCTGTTGAACCACTGCTTCTAGTACTCAGGCTTCTCAGACTGTCCACGCTTTTGTCTGCTTTCAAGGATTTGCTCTTCCCACTCTTAGCCAATGGTTGAGGGCTGCTACTCTTCAGGATGTCATCTAATTGAAAAACTCCTGAAATGCAAGAGTTCTCAGCCAAGGACTCTCTGGATCCAGAAGGGGGCTTGGCAGCTTCTAATTCACTGACAGGATCCAGTCCTCGTCTCTGCTGATAGAGAGGGAAGTCATTTAGTGAAGCATCTGGAAAAGCGACAGCAGAGCTAGAAGTCCTTGGTACACCTCGTGGTCTATGATCCTTCCTATAGGAGTGAGAATGTAGAGTTATAAGTGAAGCTACTTCTGTGTCACACGCACTGGTTTTAGACTGGTCCACAAGCTGGTTGTTCGAGAGGCACACTTTGTCACTGATGTCTCTTGGCAAATCCTGTCCAGAAGATAATGAAGGTTGGATGGAGACAAACGAGTCATTCGACACCAGACGAAAAAGCTTCCGATCAGTTGCCAAATCTGTTTAAGGACATATTTAAAATTATTCAGGTAGAATGTTCATGGAAGTTATACAATCTGCTTTACAACTACAACTACTTGTTTATATCAGACAAAGTAAAAACAACAAAAAAAGACAAATCCATTTGCAAGTACTATGCATCACATTACCAGTTAAAAGATTTCCTGTCATCTGGGCAAACCTGACAAGAGACTTTTTTTATAAAAAAGAAGCCAGCTTAATCTTAACAGCTAATAAAAGACAACATGATTCTGACAAGTCCCAAACCTTCTCTATTGCTCATGTGTCTCAGACTTAAAATTTTTATGTATTCCAAAGTTTACTAACTATAAAGGGGTACTCTGCCTTTTATTTCCTACTCGCAGTGAGCTTCTTGTTTCACATAAACTTTAAAATTATTAAAAAAAACAGAGTAAACTCCATTAATTTTGAAGTAACAAAAAAATTTAAAAAAAAAAAATCACCTTTCCTACCAGATATAAGCTCATAGTTAGCAAGCATTCAGGTACTGGCACAGGTCTATTTGTACTAGAATGAAACTCCCTATGAAGCTACTGAGTTTTACTAACTCCAAAACCAGTGCTGTTAAGACAAATCATGAGGATTTGTTGTTAGCAATTCCCCAAAACAATTGTTTACGGGAGACCACTTGTGATAGATAACAGAAAAGTGTCCTCCTGCAGGTAGCATTGGAAGACAGGCTACTTTCCTTTTTGGTACTGCCAGTAAAAACAGAAGATCTGGAGGCCAAGTTAAGTTACTACAATTGCTAAATTTTTGTAGAGTGTATTTGCACATGTGTAACTTAAGAGACTTCACAAACAGTTCTGTTAGCTGAACACAGTAGAACCCTGCTGCCTGTTACAACAGTATGGCCATCTGCAATCCTCTATTTTAAACATACTTTCTGAACTGAATCCCAGAGCTGAATTCCTGCTTATCACCAGGTACTTCAAAAATCAGCAAAAGGTTTCCCTACAGTTTTTATGCTCTTTTAGTCTGATCAGATTTTTTTTCTGTAAATAAAGCTAAATGAAAAATCAGATTTGAAGCAAAACTGGACAACTGAAGAATACGAGCTAGGAGTTTCTTTACATATTAGGGAAAAAAAATTACCAAACTCTGACAGCTTGATAACTTGCATGTTAGAAGCAGTCTATAGTTCCAGAAACACAGAACTCTACACAGGATTATTTACACAGAAGCATGCCTGATTTAAAAAAATTCCTTTGGCTCTACTGGAAAGTAAAGCAAATTAGTCAACAACGAAGTCCAGGAATCCCAAGCCACCCTCAATATGAAAGAGATTGTCTAGAGACATGTAAACTCACTATCTTTCAACAGCAAGAAGACAGAGAACACAGTAAATATTTATTACCTGCTAGAGGATGCCAGAACAAGAAACACATAGCCAAAGGAATAAAGTTCAAAGTATTCAGGCTATGCATCCCAGGAACTTAGAGTAATTAAGAAAGGAAACAGAGCTTCAAGATACCCTTTCTTAGATTCTATCAACAAATTGCATGAATTTTTTTAGCATGTTAAGCAAAGGTCTTTGGTAACAAAATACCATGTTTAATATGCAGGAAGGAGAAATTTTACCTTGTTCTTCACTCCCTTCTTTACATAGGCTAGAACTCTGGCCAAGACTTAAGCTGATATCATCAGAGGTCTTAGCAGTGTCCGTATCTCCTGTGAATTTAAAGAAGAGTGCTTGTACTCAAAGTATTAACACACATCTATATGCACTGCAAATGTCTCACCTGTCATGAAAGACTGTTGCTTTTGTTTCTTCATTTAAAGGTAAGTCACAATAATTACAAGTAACAAAATATTTATCTTTTACAGGTAAGTATTGTCTACTCTATTTCTTTTATTTTTGTATATAAGAAAGTTCTCATTCAACTACACAGATCTTCCATGAAGAACTGGAAAAGTATGTTACACAGAACTCAATGGAAATAAAAGGTTTTTTTTCTTAAAGATAGGTCTATTTGAATATTCATTTTTGCATGGTTGCCAATAAAAATGAAGGGTAGATTGTAATAAAATACTTGCAAAGATTAAAAAGGTAAGGAAAAAACTCAGGAGGGCGACAAAAATTCACATCTCATTTTCTTTTGTCTGATTACTGGCTTAACAGATTTACAAGGCAGCAACTTTGCGTATTACAAATATTTTACTTTTCATCTCAGAGGAGTTCACAAGGGCTGTCCTGGACGGTACTTTTGCTAGATGCCAAGCAACCACAAATAATCAAGTCACTGATATACAGTATCAGAAGTGCAAGTGGCTGCAGAGAACTCAAAACAGTACAGAAAAGTCCACTCAAACCAACTCCTTGGCCCTGCATTTACAAGCAAAACCTGTTATTACATGGAAAACAGAGCACAGATTCCAGGATATTTTCTCCTGGTGTTTTAGGTACATAATTTGCAGCTCCAAGGAAGATTTCTTCTCCTTAGTAAATGTTGTACTATCTCACAAAAAAGTTTTGAAGATGAACAATGTAGACAGTATTTGGAAACAACATAGTAAGTGATAGTGATTTGAAGTGCTACTGCACAGTAATTTTAAGTAGTAGCCAAAAATCTCACCTTTGATGGTTGCTGCTGTTCCCAGACGAGATAACCCAGATCCAACCTAGAAACGGAATTATGTAAAAAGCTGTCAACTTTTCAGGAATTACCCAACTGCTGTTTCCTATTACTGCAATGCATGCATTCACCTATACACTCAGGAGAGATTTTCAAAGGCACAAAAGCATCCAACAGCACAACACTGTAAATCCTTTCTGACTCAGAATATTTCTGCTGCAGAGATGACAAGGCATCTAATTACACATTCAACTACATCACTGCATTATTCTGTTTTATAGACAACGTACCTGGAGATTTTACTATGCTGATTTTAAAATGAGTTTCTAAGCTAGGAATCTTCCTTGAAAATATTTAATGTGGAAACAAACTACTAGTGTGTAGTAATAATAATAAATGCTGTCATCACGCTGAGTGCTCAATGTGGTGATCACAGTTGCCTAAAGTGCTTAAAGAAAACATCATAATAAAACTTATACTTTCAACATAGTAAACACCAAGCTAAGCCTAGAAACCGCTCCCATTGGAAAAGATACATATTTTTACCAGGGATATTTTTCAGGTCTGTTAGAGTTGATCCAATGACCTGGTAACAACAAGAACCTAAGTGTTTGTACATGGAAAGTTGCAGCAGCATGAACAGGAGATAAATCAATTTAATGTAATAATTTTACTGTATCTTATTCTTTCCTCTCATTCCTGCAAATGCAATTTTTCTTTTGAAGACAGTTTCCAAGTACACAAATTACAGTTACCGCAAAGCCAGTAAACTGGCTAGTGAAAAACTGCAGTATTCCTTGATTTTTTTCTTGGGTATTAGTTACAATCACATAGTATATGCTTTTCAGCCATGTTCAGTGGCCAACCGGCAGGCATGTACCTCCTCATATGAAAACCAGCTAGTTGTAGGTTTGCAGTCTGCCTTTCTACATACATCCTCTAACCTGTAGCAGATTATTTTGCAGAGGTGCTAAAGAGAATTTAGTCTTTGCTTGGATAATATTTCCAACACTACCTCTCTCAAAGAACTTCTAATAGCACAAAAAATGCACGTGTCAAATAATTAAATCACTCGAACAGGGTAGGAGAAAAGCACTCGAAGGCAAAATCTGAACGCAAGATACACAAAAATGATGGAAATTTTACTTTATTGTATACTTATTGGGATGCTGTTTTTCAAAAACCCCTAGTTTAAATGACTCCAGGGAAAAGAGAGCATAATTCTACTAATTCTTCTCTGTAAGCACAGCAAATTTAAGGTAACCTGAAGGTGTGTGCAGATTTTATTCAGCCCTACTACAGAACAATGACTTTGCTACATGTAATGCAAAAAAGAAACCAGAGCTTGTTTCATGCATTCTCTACTACACTATTATGCATGCTTTTAGTTAGTCATTATGTTTCAACATTTTTTCCCTTCAGTGACATGCCTTACTGAATGCTGTAGCTGAACGCCAAACACATCAGCATGGGAAAGCTATTTCACATAAAAAATCCTGAACAGAACTCAGATGATTTCTGTTACATCCCCTTTTGATGCTGCACACTCAATCACAGGGGACTAGCGAGCACTAATTTTATCAACATAAACACATTTAAAATACTATACTTCGTTTCACAGTAGCTTTAACTGTGTTATAGTGTCAGCATTAAAGCACGCAGCAAAGAACACAGTTTCTTCACATGCTTTAACGCTAAAAGATGTTATGAGTAGGTTTTTTTTTCCAAAGACCAGTCAAAGAAACATGATCCCCCAAGTCTGGTTCTGTCTTCCTACATGGACCATTGCATCCTGTTCCTTTGAATGATACCAAACACCTGCTCTCTTCAGAGGAGAAAATCTCCAAGAGCATCTATGCTGCATAACAGCACATTATTCAGATAAACACCAACATTAGCATAACAGTGCACTACACTACATACTGCTTGCTCAGAGAGCTAATTAGAAGGACTTGATATTGTAATACCACACCAAGGACTTCCACTTCATTTAAAAATAGCTTCTGTATCTTTAATACGATGCTGCCTTGCTCACTGTCAACATAACCTTACTGTCTGGCCAGTCAATCTACATGTCCTCATGAAGAGTTGGCAAAAGAAAGATGCCACGACTGGCTAAACATCACAAGCCAAATAGAAGGAACAGCATATGCAGCACTATGGAAGTTGAATGCATAAATCTAGCAGACATAAGGAAACAGAACAACCTTCCCAGTGACATTACAAGGCAACTAGAGCATAACGAAGTTGCATTAAAATCTAATAGTCCTTCAGCACTTCCATCTGATACATAGCCACCCCTATTTGTTGTTTCCTTCCCACCCTTGCTGAAGCTTCAAAATAGTGAAGATTTTGCAGAGGCCATTCAAAATTAAACAGTTTTAGTCTTGCCATTTCTACCAGTTTATCTTGCTTTGTACTTTAGCAAATTAACATTTTTGACTGCAGAGTCTGAACTGTCAGGAATAACAACTTTCAGAAAGCCGTTCAGCATTGCAAGAGGTAACCAGCAGTGGATACCTTCTAATAAGACTTAAAAGAAGCCTCCTGAAATTCAGCACAACTGAAGTTTGCCAATTAAGCATCTAAATGACAGATCAAACAAAACCAAATGAGGGAAAAAAGTTAGAACGTAAAGTTACAGCTTAAGCTAACAGTTCACTAACACCAAAAGAAAGAGGGAAGCCCACCACAGTGGGCCTTGGTACTTATCTGACCATGCTCTAAGCCATTTTTATTTACTAAATCAGAACAAAGCTAACTGAGCAAAAGCAAATAACTTCTGATGGGACAGTAGGTTGCCTTATAAAACCCAGCCATTCCTAAAATGAACGTAAGATGGGATGAGCAAGAGCTACACAGCAGTGACAGTGCAATGCCACCCTAATAAAATGGTTAAGAAACACAGGAAGGTAAGTTGTTTATCTTCATACAATTTTTTTAAAAAGTAAAATAATAAGAAAAAATCTGCAAAGATTACTCTCCAGATTACAAAGCCAGCAATACTAAAGCAACAGCTCCATTAGCTTTAATGCTTACCTGGTTGTTTGGATCTATCCCAGCATAAGAATTGCGTGAACTACAGCCAACAGGGGGAGTTGCTTCTCGTATGAACTCTGACATCTCAATTCCTCCACCAGGGTCACTGAGAGAAACAAACAAACAAACCCCAATATTAGCCTACCAGTTCAACAGAAGTTCGTCTATGTTGAGCACAGATTCAAAGTGATTCTTCCCTTTCCAAATATCAGGTGCTCAAATATATCTCAATATCTCAGATGACTACTGCCCATTTGACACAAGACGCTCAGTCAGAGCTGGAGCACCCCACGTACTCTCACAGAAGTTGCTGCCTTGTGAGGTCCACTGTCAGCAGCCAACACAAACTGTTAAGACTTAGGAGCTACAAGGCCTTTTGAAATGCTGACACATGAAATTCTCTGTCTATATGTACACACATGTAATTTTCAGATCATCTGCCTAACTATAATACCCAGAAATTAATCAATATAAAGAAGTACTAAATAGAACTCTTTCAAAGAGCAAGGAGAGGACTCAGATTGAAGACACTTGTCATTATCTAGATCTTTTACTTAGACTGGATCTAGGAGCAAAACTACAGATAGATTAACCAGGAAAACCACACACTGCCAGTAAAAGTTCTTGGAAAGGCAGATACAGGGACATGGTACCTCTTCCAGGGATGCAAGCAACTTCCTTCTACCAGAAAGTAACTTCCCTTCAGATAATTTACAGGTCTTATCAATAAATATTTTGAGGTTATATATATATTTTTTTTATATTATATATATTCTATATTTTTTATATATTACATTCTAGTGATTTCACCCTTTCAGGATTAATAAGCATTGATTTGAAAATGTTTTCTAGATCAACATCACCATATCATAATTCAACATAATTCAGCTTGCCAAAAGCAGATTATTTATGAAACTAAAGCATGTTGGGCCTGACCATTAGGACAACAGGGTCTGAAATGAGTGTGAGACCACAACTCAAGGGATCCAGCCTAGCATTGTTCATTAATTACTAAGAGAGAGAAGTTGACGCATCTTTTTTCCTCTACCAATACAGTTCTCTTCAATGATCTTGATCCAGGAGAGTTCTGAACAGAACTAGCTGCTGTGTAATTTGACACTGACACTTTCTGCTCCTTCCCAAAGATAAACAACTGCCTCCTGACAATGATCCAGAGCTGTGGAAAGTCCACTCCAACATTTTGCTGAAGAAAGAACACATGCACAACCCTCCTCCAGCTGGACTAAAGAAATTAAAGGTGAAGCCCCTCTGGAGAAGGGGACAAAAATGAGCAGAAGCACTGCAGGACTTAAGAGACAGCTAGTTTCATGGTAAACTCTAATGCAATAAGACCACCACCTAATAATTTTTGTAACACATAGACATCAATATAGGGTACTATAAATAAACTGCCTGTAGACTAAAGGACCTGAAACATCCATTCTGCAACATGATGTTTTAAGCTGTTATCTCACAGAGGCATGAAGGTACAACCTTGGGAACCGTTCCAGATCATACAAGGAGCCCCTAAACCTTCCTACATCAAAAAGATTTAAAAAAAAAAAAAACCACACCCACAGTTTGAAGCTGAGAATATATTACTTCGGTAAAAATAAGAGAAAATCAGCCATGAGTTAGCAGAACAAATATAGTCAGATTCCAGTAACTTGAAGAAAAAAAAGTGAAAAACCACAATTTTGGTAAAGCTCAGCCATGAGACATAAGCATGCTCTTATTGATGGCTGCTTATGAGCCCTCTCTGACCTGGTATTATCAATTATGCTAAGGCAGAACCAGTGATAAAAAAAAAAATACAGAATTCAGCTTTCAATAATTTCCACCAGCTTTAACCAAAGTATTCCTTACGTAACATGAAGTTAAACACTAAACTGAAAAATTCCCACTTAAAGTTTAAGCTCAGTATACATTATGATGACAACTGAAGATATAACAAAGAATGCCTTTCACAAAAAGATTAAATTCCCTTCCTGTTTGAATAATTCATTCAGAAACACTGCATATGACTAAAGTATGTCCTATGAAGTAGAAAAATAAGCCAACACAAATAAGCTTTCATAAATAGATCTGAGTAGCTAGCCACAGTGGGAGAAGTAGGCAATTTTGTCTATCAATGAACCATCAGATACCAGCACGAGCAACAGCACAGCCCAACACCACCACTCTGCTCACAGCTGCTATATTCTGTGACAGCACGCACAAACTAACAGATTAACAAAAGTTAGGAACAACAACAAATGAAGTCTGCAGAAACAAGCAGGAAGTACAGATTTCTAGGATTAGCCATAGTATGCATAAGGATCTGGACTACAACAGGATGTAGAACCCTTTAGGAACTATCTTCTACTAGTGGTGTAGGCATTTCTGCTGTTAAGTTCTACACTCAGTTTCTTACAGTTTGCTCACTTCATACATTAGAACAAGCGCAACACTTCTCTGTTTGCAAGCAAAAAAACCTGAAGTTACTAGACCAATTGAGAAGACTGAATGAATTATGCCCAGCCACCTGCAATGGAAGTGGCTGTGGACAAGGCATTCAAGGATTGTGCAAAACAAATTAAAACTAGTATTTCTAATTATTAGTAACTGTCCTATATTAATGCAGAGGCTAACCAGAAGGCTGAAGAAGCTCTAAGTCTACATGAATTCAGAAGTTTAAAACCTGACTTCGGCTGGTTGACCAAATAAATCTGATATTTGGACTAGAACTTCCAGAGAGAATCTGGAATGAGCAATTCTGATTTCAGGATAAAGCAGAGGGGAAGTTTTATTTGGAATTAAGGACAGCAGAAGACTGAAATATCAGGATAACTAGTCAGGAGGCTGCTCTCAAAGCACAGTATAGAGTCAAAAAGGCAAAACAATTCCAAGCTCAACAACAGGTCTGCCAGCCACAGAAAACTACAAAGACAAGAAATTGCAAAGGCATGGCAACAGTTCGAGAGATACATTTTTTTTTTTTAATTTATCTTGCTCATACTTGTATAAGTAGACTGTACACAACAAATTGGGAAGCTACATGCCCCAGCTATCAGTTTTATTTTTGGGGTGAAATACATGTAGTATCATGATTGCAGCTCCTCCATGCTGATGGAGATCAGCAACAGCAGTGCCACCATCTTAACGCTTCATGATACTTTGAACCCCAGTAGTCACTGACAAAAGAAAGAAGCCATCTTCATATCTCCAGAAGCAAGAGTGACTTAAGTGTTTTGAGGTATCTATGTGGGCCCACTGACACTTCAATCAAAAAGATTTAATGTTCTTTCTACCTTTTATGTGAAATTAGGAGCAAGTCTGCACCCTCGTTACTTGTTCTTATAAAACCTCAAAGAAGCATTTCTAGCACCACCCCCTTAAGTACAAAAGCAGCAACTACACTAGAAGCTACAGAATACAACAACTCACATTCCTATCTCTAAATTAAAGACTAGCTTATCTTAAAAATATTAGAGAATTTCACTTTTAAAGCAGGCAAGGATCAAACAAGGCATTTCTTAGGGAACAGTAAGTCGTCCTTTGCTTAAGCATGCCAAAGTTTTATGAAAAGACTAAAAACCCTCAGAGTTTGACCCTATTCATAAACCAAAGATGAGTTCATGTAAAGCTACATATGACAGCACATAATTTTTGTCACTTGAAAGCACCACTCTGTAGATAAACATTTTCAGAAAGAATGGTAGTTCTCAGAAGCTGGACAGAATCCTGAATGTTACTTTTGAACAGAAACCAGACTATTGCTTAATCCTTCAAAAACAGTAATATTCATACCTAAAGCGGTCCCAAGGAGGATGCGTGGGGGCAGGGTGAAAACGCTAGGACAGCTTCACCCACTATACTCTCTCTATATATACACATTTAGTATCACATGCTGTAGCCTAAGCTATCAAAACTAACATTCTGGTTATGCCAATATTTAATGTAGTATGTCTGCTTAGATCTCCCCTATATCCACCTTCCTTCCGAGACAGGTTTTTTATTAGTGTTCCGATTTAACTTACAGAGAAGGTGACAGCTCAATATTAAACACTCACTCTACATTCCCTCTACTGGTTTGAATGTTATCCCAGAGCTCTTGTAAATGTCCAGGCAAAGATTAGTATATACTGTATATCCCACTTACCAAAAAGTAACTCCGTAATTTCTGCATTGACCTTGTTCCCAGTTCTAGTTAAGAGACCTGAAAGTGGGAACAAGGATCATATAAAAGTTAATGAAACTTTAGTTGGCAAGCAGGACACACAGCAAACTAACCTCTACTTCTGAGCTCATAAATGCTTATAATGTAGTAACTTGTCCCATGTCAACTGCTCCTTAGACAAAACAACTTCTGAAACATCCAGAAGTAATTCCCAATACTAGCAGACAGAGGTCCCTTGCCAAGTCTTGGCTACTGTTTTGGAAGCAACAGCTATGTGGCTTAACAAAGGAAAAACATCCAAGGATCACAGCTAAAACATGCGTTAGCAAGGTTGCATTGAAACAGACAGACCACTAGTTTACTTTCATGAATTTTATTAAGCAGAATAAGCATTAATACACATTTAGACAACCATTCTGCCAAAACAGCTCAATACAGTTTTAGTATGCTATACGGTGATCTAAATGGAGCCACAATTAAAATCAGCAGGTTCAGTTACCAAACACAACATGGAAAAAGGTTCAGGTTATAAAAGATTGATACAAGAAGTTACTGTATATCAATTTTAAAGAGATCCAAGACACTGTTTTTGCTAACAGTGTGCTCCCCAAGCTTAGAGTAGATACAGAAGAACTTAAGACCCATCTCATGAGAAGCTACTCCATATGCACAATGAAGTCCTTTTACTTCCCGGCTGAGCATTTTAAAGAGCATCACTTTAACACTTCCTTTCTTTAAGCATCGTAATAAACAGACTTAAGAGGCTTCTTTCAGCTACATTTCCTTATAGCAACGTCTCCATGTAAAAGTTTGTTTATCTTGGTTCTCTTCTTCTAATAAAACACAAACAACCTTTCGAAAGTCAGGACAACATACTAATTGCCTCACTTTGAAAACTATTAATGGCTACTAGTACCAGAAACTCACAGACAAGAGAAATGCTCTCAATTCAAGGTTGATTTATTTCATGCAGTCTAACTCTTAAGATGGCCTCAATTATCTGGAGCCAGGCAGAGGCTTTGATAATAGAGCTTGTAACACATCCATAGTCTGATCAGACTGGTTAGGCTGGTCTCGTTGATGAGTCATCTTTTGCTCTTCTTTCTCCAAATAGTCTGGTCAGAGGAGGAAAACCTCTGGGTTTTCTGATACTGGCAACAGCAAAGGAGATCTGTGGAAAGGAATCACCTCCTATTGACAGCACTTCAGAACCATCATCTTCGTTACTGAGCTGAGCAATTCCAGAATTTCCAAATCCACAAAACAGTGTTCTCCTGAAGTTACACTATGATTGAAGTCAAGCATTGTGTCTGACTCCTGCTTTTGCAAAACTAAGCAAATTTAAATGCAATCAGACATTCGTTTTAGTGATAAAAGACTTCACATGTAGTATGTGGTCTTTGAAAGCTACATTCTTAAAACTAAGTCTACTGCTGAAATAAGATTACTTGTACTGGTTGTGTAGCAGACATTTTCCATGCTATTGTTTCAGTGCTTCCAGCATTTTCAGTATTGTTCTGGAACTCCTTTGGGGGAGGAACCAGGAAATTAACCTGAATCCATAATTTCAAACATAATATATAAATAAGTCTGCTTTTAAAGACCAGACTTAAACAGTCTTTATGAACTACAGAGGTCTGCATCTATGTTCCTCAGTGTTCATTTCAACCACTGTTCCAGTTACACATCTGATAAAAAAGGACTGTTTACCATTTGAAGCAATATTCAAACAGCAGACACCTTACCTGGGCCCATTGCTGTCTTTCCTCTTGGCTGAAACATTGCTTTGTTCTGTTTTTGCACCTCTGTCCATATGCTCACTGGCATTCCTCTCCACAATTTCTCCCTCATCCAGTGCCCTGTGCAAACGGTAATTCACCATCTTCAAAACGATAAAGAGAGCTGCTATCACCGGGCAGTAGACAGCTACTATCATCATGGAAGAAGGAAGGGCCTTTCAAAAGAGAGTAAGAAAGAGTTAATGAACACAAAGTCAAATGTCCTAAAAAAAAAAAAAAGCAGCTATCTAGAGTTTAACAGTTTCCTTCATACAGAAAATACTGATCATACTCAAAATGAAGGTTTAAACACACACAGATTCCCTACAGTCAAACTTTGTACAGAGGTTGTCAGAAGTCCAGCAAGATAGAAAAAAGGAACAGTTAGACTACAAGACACCAAAGCACCACAGCAACATGTTAAATAGACTTATCAATAGAGCTTGAGAACCAAAGTCAGCTCTTGTTCTCTTTTTCCAGACTATCAGAATGTAAGACCCAGACTAGGAAACCTAGAGCGAGCATGATTTTTTTGTGCCACAACCAATATTTTTGATTAGTTATGAATAAAAAAAGATGGAAAAAATTTAAGCAACTTGAAAACTAAACCAAGCACAGCCCTATTTCAGGGCTAGTATCCAGTACCAAGTTGATTTTGGAGAAACTTATGTGAGTGTGACAGCACGGTAGATGCAAGAAAACCTGCTCAGCTACCCAATATAGATGATTCAACTTAGCCTGTCAGCTTCCAACAGCTACTCTCGCATGACAAGATACTCAGCCACAAAAGCCAAACTTCTCCCTACCTGCATACAAAACAAAATGCTGTTTACATTTGCAGGTCACACATTCAAGCAGTAGTTCACAATAACCTGCAAGACCCCATGCAGCAAAGATTTTTTGTTCTAGACTAACTCTGTGCCCATGGAAAGGCTGCCAAAGCAGATGTTCTGAAGATAATTTTTCAGCTGTCTCTAAGGTGGCCAGAAGCCACATGAAAAAACCTCAGTCCTGAATTCAACTTTTGAAATTCCACTCAGAATTAAGAATTCTCACACAACTCTCACTGAGGCCCACACAGCTTTTACAGATCAATCATTTCAGCAACAGATATTAAGTACAGCCTAATAGCTATTTAGAAGAAGTGTTCTGAGTACTATTTAAACTTCAGATTTCACTTCAAGGCTTTTACCCTTCTAATTCAGCTTTTATTCATATTTATAATTTTGCCATGTCCCTAGGCAGTATCTCATTCTGTTTGGTGACTATCTCTTAGTCTTTAGCCACAAATAGACCACTTTCCTTACAAAAGAAACAAGAGCCTGTGTTCAAGTATTTTGCTGCATCACTATCCTTTACCCCACTAATGGTGCAGTTTGATATAAAATTCTAACAGCCATAAGCATATATATATATACACAGACATACAACAATCAGAACTCCGCAGCATTTGTCACTCAGCATGAACATTAATTTAGTTGATGAGAAGAACAAGTGAACAGCCTTCTTAGACCTCCTAGCCCAAGGAGATTTCCAGCGTGCTTCGTACACCTAGTTACCCTCCATATACAGATCATGACAAGAGAAGAGCCTTTGCAGTGATCAAAGCCCCACACACATCTTGCAGAATCAGAAAGGGAACACGACTGGAGCATAAGACAGAACACCCTCTCTATTCCACACATAAAGCTAGTTTTAGCTGTTTAAAGGAGATTCGATTACAACATTAATATTTCTACATAGTCAAGAGCTTACTAGTCCTGGAAGAACTGCAGGAGCTCATCACACAATTTAAGCCATAAGTTTAGCAAAAAACACTGTTTGAAGAGATCTCCAAGTACGAAATATTGTTCTAATAAAGGGGATAAAAGGATAAACACTTCTAAACATTGTATTGTCTGTTGACTTCAGAACAAACCAAATCAGACGGCTCACTTTCTGGCAGTAAGCAAAAACAATCAATGTAACATTTCTAAAGCCAAACAAGTACAAATAATTGAGCCTGGAACCAATCAGGAGGCAGGTTATTTATTAGGATTCTCTTATTACAGAGGTCAGGTTTAACTTGTTTTAGTGGAAAAGGTAGGTTAAGTCAACAACTAGTATAATCTTTGAAGTAGGACAGGCAAATTAAGCTGAGGTATGCTAATTTATATTTTGCACACTGAGTTGGACAAGACCCTAATGGACCTGGAGATTTCACTGACCAAGCACCACCTCAGGATGAGAAAGATGACAAAGCTACTTAAAAACACCATAAGCAGCCAGGGGCCACAATGATGCTAATGGCATCCATACAACCCCTGAACCAACACCACAAGGGTCTTAAGAAACACAGTGCATCTGCTTCCAACACCTTCAGAGGCAGTTAGGTCCCTGTAGGCAAGGGCATGCCGTTAACTGTGGCCAAATGTATGAGCTTCCTATGCCTGCTAAGCTGTCTGCTACCTAATGAAAAACACAACTACAACTATAGTCTCCTTTACAAGTACCTAGTATTCAGAAGCCATTATCAGAAGAGTCAGTTTAACACTAGATAACAAAAGCTAGAGTTAGTCTCTAAAAGACATGCCTATACTTATCTATCTGGAGAGCTCTTGAATTTCTCTCCTCTACTCCATCAGCAGTGAGGTCACACACTACACCCAGTTTATCTTGTAGAATGCAAAATCTACACATCCTGTTCTGCACAGGAAGCTTTGAGACAAGTGGGAGAAAAGCAAATCACCTCATTGTAGCAAATCCAATAAAGAATTAAAGGGTGCTTCTTCCTCACAGCCTGTTTCCACAGGACTGCAGAAAACTAGAAATAAGACAACTCACTATTTTTTATTCTTCGTGTTCAATAAGAGTTAGTCTTCTCTATACAGGGCATATACTATGGGAATAGAATAAAATTTTATCACGTCCAGCATACTCTACCGTCTGATCATACTTTACACTAACTCTCGTGCTGTGGTACAGCAGTGCTACCCATGGTATTATACCAGCAACTTGCCTGCATTTCAGCCTCCAGAGGAAGTTACTGCAACCCAACCTAGACCGCTGGTGCCTTCTCTGTTTTTCTTTGCCAAACTTAGAAGCATTCAACTTCCATTTGGGGTCTTCTCTCCACAGGCCAAGGCAAGTTAAAGCAAGATTACTATTTTAATCTGTGCTTGACATTTTACCACATTTGAGGAGAGGCAGGTCTCTGACCAGCATAACTGAGCATCCTATATAATATCATCTTCAAGACTCAAATACAAATTTAAGTCCTACAAATTTGCAGTTTGATCTCATTTCAGTTCTTTCCAGAAGTACTAAAACATTTTTATCGGTCACAAGAGACCTCAGGTTAGAGCTTGTTAGCAGACACCAGCTAGCAACAAGTCTGTAGCTTCAACAGCATTTCAGAGGACATCCCATTTTACTGCACATCTCTAGTCACTTCCATTAGCACCAAAAGAAAACATACACTGAACAGCAGTAGTCACAACTGAAGCTCTCCTAGGAGAGAAAAGCACAACATAACCACACAAAAACTGCCTGTTTTAATTACATGCTGCTGAAAACTTCAGTCTTCCAATGGCTAAACAAACCCAATCATTAGATAAACTCTTAGCTGAAAGGACTTCCCTCAGTCTTAAAGGGAAGTTAAGTAGTACTGTTCAAAGACAGAGGGGGAAGGGAAAGACACTGATTTTACACCACTCTTCCCTCAGGAGTCACTTTCCAAATTTAAACCTTTCAATACAACTTATGAAAACCACACTATACATGTGGACAAAGGTAAGATAGGGGCATGTCATTACGAGGAGCAGTACTGCCCCTTCAGGAAGCTGCTGTTACGTCAGCACAGCTATATCACAGCACACTTTTTGTAAACCAGTAGGTAGAAAAAGCTTTAAGCACTCCTAGAATCCAATGTTCAACCTAGAACAGAAAAGAAACCTGAGACCACTAGTTACAAGATTAAAATATTCTCACTTGAACTACAAAGGTCACTTTATCTTGATTCAATGTTTGAAATACATTAAGTGCCAGGAACCAGAGGGAATTTCATTGATCACAGGCTGTGGTGCATACTTAGGAAGAAACAAAGACTATATGGATCTTACCTAACCACATCTAGCTTTAGCTAGACACTACAGATGCAATGAAGTTGCCAGATTCTTTTCAAAAGATATGTAGGTGTTACCCGTTGAGAGAACATTTATAGGACAGTCTTCCAACCCAAACCAGATTGGAAGTCCTTGTGTAAAAGCAATATCAATCAAACCTTTATTAAGCAGTAACAACTGCCTTGCAAAATGCTCAAGTTGAAGCATTTTGAGACCAGTATTTTATAGAAACATTCATACTGGAGCAGAGGAAAGATCAAGAAACAGCAGATGCTCTTCTGTCACCACTTTTTTGGTTATGACCAGCCAGAGCCCTTAAGAACTGCTGTTACCAGGAAGTAGGTTCAGTTACAAGTTACCTAGTTTTTGACTGAAACCTCAAGATGTACCAATGAAACTGGAGTGGCCAACAAACTAGTGTGGCTGGCTTAGAGCAATGTGAGATACCAGGGATTATCACCATACATCCAACGTCAAGTAATGAAACTCTTAGTTTAAAAAACAGCACCTGTTTCAGAAACTTCACTGGAAAAAGACTTTCACATGAAGCAACATTTATATGACCTACTCCTATAACTATGCACGCAAGCCAGGAAATCAAGTGCCTATTAACTGATCTGTTGTCCAAATGAGCTTGACTTTGACAGACAAGTTCTGTAGATACATACAAACCCATCACCCCAAGCAAGGTACAGTCCTAGCTGCTCTCCAGTCACTGGCAAAGTTCTTCAAGTGTCAGAGCCAAGACTTCACCCATTCCTGCGCACGTGGTGGGGCTGAAGCAGCATTCCAACTAGGGGAAGCGCTTTGGCAGCCTCCTCTCTTCCCCTCCCCCTTGCAACACTGATGCATAACTTTGGCCTCCACATTTAGGATATTTTTCTTTCATCTCTGCCACTATATTTTACAACCTAGTCATACAGTTTCCCCATGCTGTAGTGTATTTTCTTCTCCGAACTTCAGTTTTGAGTTAGAGTAAAAACAGGGTTCAGTTCTTACAACTGATACGCAGATCAACAAGCACAGCTGGGTCTGTTAGTGAATACAAATATCCAAACAGTATAGATTTAACTAGTCTATAAAGCAGTATTTTTGTACGCGTGCTGCCAAGCCACAGATCCAAGAGTACAGATTCAAGCAGCTTCACTGAAGCAGACACTTCTCTTCCTCTACACCCCAGTTCCGTCATTATCTACAGTTTTCTTTTTTCCACACTTTCAACAATGACAGGTTAAGAGTATAAATACATATGAGAAAAATGTATCTATATTACAGATCTGGATACTTTTCTTTCTGTATACATCTCTCTCTTCTCCTTCACACAGCGTACAGACCTCACTTTTATGTGCTTAAGCAGAGGTGGGACCAAGGAAGAATGGCTAGCTGAATTCTACTGCTAATTTCTTCAGGTGGTTTGCACCATGTGTTAAACCCATCAACCCTAATAGCACTGGCATACACGTGCAAAGAAACATACAGATTTATGGTATTGCTTGCTGACCACAACCATTACCAGACTCCATCCTGAAAATACAGGATCAATAGAAGGAATGCACAGAAGTACCATTAGCAACATTGGGAGCAATAAACCAAGTCTTCAAGCAATAAGGGCACCTAAATTACCATATCCAAAAGGATTAGGTGTTCCATTCCTGTTGGGGGTTAAACAACATTTGAAAAAAGTATTCAGCCTTGAGAACCACCTACAAGTGAAGTTCTTAGGGGATCCCTTTGTTGCTACAAAACAATTTAGGAATAACTACAGTTATTGGTGCCCCAATGCACTGAAGCAACACTATAACCTTGTAATTCTCTATGTGCAGAAGTTTTATATGTAATGTAAAACCTGCCAGCATTCCAAGTCTTTCTATACACCTTGTTTTTTAAAAACATAAGCTTGTCTGCCAGCAACAAGTCATTTGAAGCTAGCTTAGAAACTCCCTCCTACACACCAGTGAGCCATGCTCAGAATTCAGATTACGATTACCTAAGACTTTAAGTAAGTCCTGCTTATTTATGCATGTCTTACAGCAATGCAACATTTACTGCTTTTCATTCTGAAAAAATAACTTTAAAAAGAGCTTAAAAGATGCTAAAGAGCTGAGATGACCATCATAGTTCTGCCTGTTTGGTTTATGTCTAGACAACACTCAAACTGCAGAGGGTGGAAAGAGGGAAAACAGCCAAATATGATTCAATCTGCTTTAACTTGTGACTAATCTCCCTACTTACTCTCAGGGAAGTTGGCACTTCTTTTTGCCTCTAACTTGTCCAGAGCTATGAGGCAAGAGAATTTCTCTCTCTGACCTCAACAAAACCTGAAGCAGCCTGCTTTTGCTCATCTTTTCCCTTTGCACAGGAAAAGAGTTTAAGCAACACTGAAGTTTACCCCATAGTATGGGCAACCAAAGCTTAATTACTGCTTTAAGAGCAGCAGAAGACTCAAACGCTAGTCCGGATTTATCAGTCATCAAAAGATCTACAGACAATATAGATCACCCCCTTCAAAAGTCTCTTGTGCATGCAGAATATTGCTCGCCACACCTTTATGAACAGCTTTCTCAGCAAGGCAGTACTAATTAGACTATTCTGTCAAAGCAGAAAAGTACTACTTCTAAAGGAAAAACAAAAACACACACTACATTTGAGACCAAAAGGACTCTCCTCTTCCCATATTCCGTGGAACTTCAAATAGATGCAGATTCATAATTTTTATAGAGAGGATCTGCTTAGTTCGAAGTTTTATCTAGCTGTTGTCACATTAACTCTGGTTTTAAAAGCAGTTTGTCTCAGCCTGCGGTTTCCTTGCCAGCAATCTACAGTTTTCAAACAAAAAGCCTCGGAGCAACCTTTTCCAAGACAACATAATATGACTTAAAAACTAAGCATACAGGGCTGTAACCTCCTTTTCCACAATGGCTATTTCTTAGTACGAAGTGTCTCATACTGCAATCTTACAAATCGCTTTTTAACAAAGTAAATGCCTGACCCCAGAGCTCTCAGTCTCTGCAACTGCACTCATGCAGAGCTCTTCCTCCAAGGTTTCATTCACAAACATTTTCTCACAAGGCAGTTTCCACTTTAAGTCATCACAGTATCTGGACTTGGCAGATATGCAAATTACATTCTACCTCATATCTCATATACGCAAAACTAGTCACATCACACCTGGTAGGACCACATTTTTCTACTGAGAAATCTAAGTGAAATACTAATATTTCATAAATTACACATAACTTACACAGAAAGAAAAGCACGAGTCAACAGGAAATTGCCTCCTTTTCTCGTAAGAGGATCATATCTCTCCTGTGTTTGTTTCTAAGTCCAAATGTCAAGACAGTTTCTAGGTTTAAAGGTTAGGATTTTAACAGCTTTGACTGAAGCATCAGATACAATGATATATTTAACAGGAATTCTCCATCTGGCCACAAGCAAAAAAGCCAGAGTAATCTATTGTCAATAACAAACAGTCCAGATGGGCTGTCCAGCCAGCACACAGTACCCTACACTAAGGCTAAATAAACTTCTGGGTTATGGACCTGAAGAACATCCTTCCCCCGGCCTCAGAAGTCAAAAGAGAAAGCGATAGAGCTGCCAGCCAGAAATACTGGCTAGACCTGACACCTTCAACAGAAACTGTGCTTTTTTTCCCTTGACTAGCAGCAGATCTGCTCTGGAAGCCAGCAGAGTTTGCCCGATTCCGAAGGAAAGTAAACAGAAAAACCAAGGCAAAGCGCCAGCGACCGAAGGCTTGCCGCGCCCCGCGAGCACCCACCCACATCTCCCCGGGAGCCGGTCCGCGCTCCCGAAACGCCGCGGCCTCAGACGTGACTCCGGGCCGCCTCGGCCGCGGCTGCCCGGCCCGCCCCTCCNACCGCCGCTGAGGCGAGCGGCCCCCACAAGGCCCGCCCGCCCCGAGGCCCAGGCCGGCACCGCTCTCCAGAGCGCGGCGGCGGCCTCCGCTCACCATGTAGAGGGTGAAGGGGAAGCCGAGCAGGAAGAGCCACAGGTAGAGGTGCAGCGCGTTGACCCCAGCGCCCTGATGCGGATCCTGGTACCAGCCGCCGCTCAGCGCCGCCCACACGCCCTGGCGCAGGATCTGCAGCACCTGGGAGCCCATGGCGGCCCCGCTCCGCCGAGCCGGCCCCGCTCTATCCGCCCTGCGAGCCCGGGCACAGCCGCGCGCCGCCCGCACTCCGCGACAGCCCGCACGGCCGCAACCGCCGCCGCCGCCTCCCCAGCAACGCCGCCGCCATCTTATGTCCGGGCCCCGGGCCGGCCGCCCGCCCCCGCGCCGCCGATAGACCGGCAGCCCTTGCGGCAGGGGACGCCCGCCCCGCGCTCTGTCGCTGGGGAGGGACCACGCTGCGCGGGCGGGCACGCCCGGTACTGCGCCTGCGTGAGGCCTCCCCTCTGCCCCCGCCCTTGCTGAAGAGGGCAAAGCCGCCGCCAGCGCCCCCTGGCGGCGCGGAGGAGGTCGGGGCAGTGCCGTAGGGCGAATTGCTGGCCTTGATCCCCCGCTGGGCCCAAACCCACCGGCGGGGCGGCGGCAGGCCGGGGTCATCCCGGGACACCGGAGGGAAACGTGTTCCCCGGTCACCTAGGTGGGCTCACGCCTGTGGCCTGGCCAGGGCGGCTCTGGAGCTGAAGCCATATGAGGATATGATAAAGGGAACTAACAAACTAGCACTTTAAGGGTTAACCCCTAACACTTTAAGGAATTGGTAGAGGGAGCTCACAACTAACACTTCAAGGGTTAACCCCATAATGAGTGCCTAGTCTAGTGACTGATGTAAACAATTATGTTAAGAAAAACAGAGCGTCGTTGAATGCAAAGATAAGTTTTATGGCACCCAGCTGTATCCTTGAGGAGACAAGATAACAAAGATTTTCAGCAAAAGGAGGGCGCCAAACTGGTTTCGACGGACTTGGCAGTCTGGGTTCCGGCCAATCCAACTTAATGAGCCAAAGGTGGGAAGTTCAGTGAAGAAGCTGAAGGGGCCTTCATCCCAAGACCCCCTCCTCAAATCCACCAGGTGGCACTGCCCAGGCGCAACAGGGAGGGGTCAAGGAGGAGTCTGTGGAAATGATTTCATGGGACTCATTTTAATAAGAACCACCTTCTCAGGGAAAGGTTATGAATATGTATAGGCGTTCCTGGGGATACTATGAATATGTAACACTTTACTGTATTTAAGCACACCTTCTATTGTTAGAAGTTACATGTGAAATTAAGGGACGACCCATCACATGTCCAACGTTGAATAAACATACCTGCTTTATAACCTTGCAAGTTGTAAAGTTCTATGACTTTATAGGTTGTAAAGTTGTTTCCGCACGTCAGATATGCCTAGAAAATGGAGTGAGGGGCAACCGCACAAAGTGCTTTTCCTGCCCCTCTCACAGGGTCCTGCTCCTGGTGGGGCGCAGTGTCGTCTTGTCGCAGTGCAGGGGGACATTGTCCCATTGTATGCTTTGATTCTTTAAAGCAAAATAACCTTGCTTGATTTGTAGTCCTTACATTTACTGCCGAGATATAATTTAACCAAAACCACTGCATTTCTGTCCAGCCACAGGGCTTGTTTTGTTGTTGTTCTCGACACATACAAAGTCAGAGTTTGGACTTACTGTAAGGCAGAACACAACAGAGCAGGCCGTGGGCACACCACAAGTCTCCCGCAGACTGAAGTCTCAACTTCCACATTCATCCATTTTCACAGAAAGTTGCTAGTTCTCATCAAGTCCTGGCTTTCCAAGCTTTCCCCTTAGATGAGCACATCCCAAAAGTCACACATCAGACAGAAAGGGACAGATTAGGGAAGGACTTTGGACAGTGCTGTCAAGCAGGGGAAAGGGGAGATCTCTTCCTTCAGATCCTACGAATGAGCAATGCAGAAGATCCGTCACTAAACTACCTGGCTTTTCAGTCATATTTGGGACAAAGTAGCTTTGAGGGCAGGCTATGACCATGTCGCTGTGGTGGCAGAAGGATCTCACATAGGTTCTGTCCCAAAACCAAGTTATTGTCCCACTCCAGCACGTATGAGACTGGGGAACTGCACCTCCCGTATCTCTGCTGCGGAGGAATTGCAGGAATGAAATAACCCAAGCACTCAGCCGTGACTCATGATGAGCACGCATTTGGGCTGGTGTTTTCAAGACGCTGTGTTAATGCCACAGTCTCCAGTGTTTTTCTCCCTGACAGTTAGCGAACCAATGGCAGCATTTGGCTATTCTTGGAAAACCAGAAGACAGAAGTGACTGACTCAAAGCAGATGTACATGATCTATTTTTTGTTTCCCCGGTGGGAAAGCAGGGAGAAGGCATGGACACAAAACGCCGACCATGATGGCTGTCTCTCCCCAGGATAAACAGATAAATAATTTTTAACTATATTGTTTCAAATACTACATTTTTTTAATATAAGACAACTAGCAGTATTTTGCAAAGGAGCATTTTTTACTCTATCAAACAGGATTGATATATAAAAGGAGAAAAAGAACGGGGCAGGGGGGAAGAAGAGGGGAGAAAAACAAACCAAACCAAAAGCAGAGAAAACCTACAGAGGATTATCATGAATGGGGAGGGGGAATTTCCTTTATCCTTTTGGGGTAGAGCCAAGCATGACAAGCCTCACCGATTACAGTAGGCTCAGAAGAAAAACACAACTATGAAGCCTGTTTCAACTATATAATTTTCCAAAATATCATTAAAAACTAAAATTACAAATACAGCTGTTAGAAGATAGAGTTTTAGGATGTGTTGTCCATAAATACACTATGATACTGTAATTATCAGAATTATGAAGCCTTAGTTCTTCCAGCAGCTGTTTTATGAATGCAACATAAAAGCCGTTCACCTTCTCCACAAAAAGGAGGGAAGAGGAATGACATTCATTAATAACATGTCCTGAAGGCCACAGTAAATGCTTTAGAAACCTTTATGTTTCTGTTTAGCAGCAATTGATTAGATCAGGACAGATTTGCCTCAGCCTCATAGTAATGATTCATGTTAAACAGCGCTCCTGTGTGAGAGATTGGATGCTGTGGAAGCCTATGACTGCTTCCCCAGCCCTGCTCCTAGAAGTCATTGGACCAGCCATGGAATGGTAGAAGCTTGGGGCAGGGAGTCAAAGCAAAAACAAACAAACAAACAAACAAACAGAGGAAGCAAAGCATGAATATTACAGGCTCAACCCTGATCCAAAACAGCGTAACCTAGTTTAGCACAGATAGCTCTGTTCAAGAGCGCTTCAGTGCGAGATGATCTAGTCTGCATGCAGAAAATAAGCAAGAGAATATCATGTGCTTGAGAGAACAATTAAATTTCATTGTTTAGCTATTTAAATGCAGACGGGCTGAAATCATTACGACACAAGATGGGGAAATAATATTATTGTAATCCATCACAAACAGAAGGTAAAATTGATAACAAGCCCAGCCATAGACATCATTAACAAAGTAAGAAAAAAAATGATTAGCTTTTAAGGGAAAAAAACAATCTACATCTGGATAGAAAGTAACAGCAGGAGACTCAATCTATGCATCAAACCTCTGCAATCCAACAAATAACTAGCTTAGCTTCTGCACTCTACTTTAGCCTTACAGTATTTTTCTCGGATGAGTATTACTCTCTATACAGAAAAAGAGTGTGCTCTAGGGAAAATAGAGCACAACGCTGGTGAAGAGTGAAAATTTTTAGATAACATACTTAAGAGAGGGGGCATTAAATCAAACGATTGGAAATCAACATATTTTTCCCCAGCATTTCTCTTGGAATTTAGTATGCCAAGACTAAATCAAAGAAGTAATCTGCCACATAAGCCAGCGTGGCACAGGAGGAGACTAACTCGAAACTATAACTATCATTTTGGCCAGACAATACTTCAATTCCATTTTTCCCCACATTCTTTATATATGCACCCAGTCAAGTGCTCTCCTTACAACTGCAGGCTATTGGGGAAGCTTCTGTAGCAAATTAGTATTATTTGCTCTTTTAGGTATGCCATCACATTAAAGATTTGACTGTTTTGACTTAGACTTGGCTAGGGAAGAATGATCTTTTAATCATATACAGCAACATTTTTCTTTACTTCATGCTACATGCCAGTGCGTTGAAAGAGCATTTGCAAAATAAGGGCAACACTGCATGTGGTACACGGTAGAATGTATGTTATACCAAGTACTCAGATGGATAAGCTAATCACAATTCCTTGACCAGCCTTATGAGCACACTTTTTCTAATGCATGATATTACAAGAACAGGAAGTTAATCAAAACAGTAACAAAACACTAAAATCTGCCACAAAAATGCTTCAATGTGTTACCATTTCTAAGAATAATATTGCAGCATGCTTTGCACCACTGGTAGCACTTCAGTCTCTCTTATCTTCTCATTCAAGGGAATGAAGTTCTACACTTTCCCTCCAGACATCTTCTGTGGGATACCCAGAATTATCATTTTAAAATTAGTTATCAAGAGAATTCCTAAGTTTTGTAAGAATATAACTTAGATAATTAGGACAAGAGGTAGAACGGAAAGTTAAAAAGAATGTTTTGCCTAAACTGGGTGGAATTTATTATGCCCAGAAACAGGCTTATGATTGGCACTTCCTCATTATTTTTTGTTACAGTAATTATCACAGTATGATACTAAGCTGTAAGTAGCTAATAAAACAATCAGCATAAATTAAGAAAAACACCAATTTACTCACTTTACAATTGTAAGGGTTAGTACTTCTCTCTCCATGCTGGATACAGCATTTGTTTTCAGATGAAGATTGACAAACTAGGCCTTGGTGGCTGACTACCAACTTTTATTTACATCTTCCTACTGATTCCTTGTCTCAGCATCTGTAGCTGGACAGCAGCATTAAACCCTGATTTTTGGATCCTGCTGACACATAGTACTTACTGTGGATTGGATACAGTATCCAAAGCAGCAACTTTCGCTCCAAAAAAAAAGAAAAAGACAGAAGTCAATTTTCTATATAATGATAAGCCTAGGAGAGAACTGCACCTACCTTTTGATTTCCTGAAGAAGCAACAGTCACAATATATACTTGCTAACTGGGCTTTAAGAGCCTTTGTATAATTATAAGACTTGACTTTGTTTTCAACATTTCCTTGTAATTGCAACCTGGCTGAAAAAGGGTTTATCTGAATTCAGAGAGTTGTTATAAATTATTATAAATGTGTTATTCTCTCATTATCTCATATGAGAACTAAGAACTAGGCTTATTTATGAGGGTGACAGCATAAAGTCATTCTACAATAATATTTGTTAGCCTACTTTCACTGTAAGATAGCTAATTTTTCTTATAAAACCTGTCAGGAGGTTGGTCTAGATTCGCTTTTAATTACAGTACAGTGGTTTGCCTTGCACACTAAGAGATTGCTCTGAAATTACTCTGTGAAATTTAGTCTAGTGTATTACCCCTACTCCCAACTGGAATACAGCCGTTAGTGACAGTGAGAAAACTAAGCCTACTCTTTAGCGTTTCAGGAGAGACCAGGCATGGATTTACCAGTAGGAAGGTTCGATAGCAGGAGACCTCCTCTCCCTCCTAGCCCCTCTGCTCTGCTCTGTTGAGACCCCACCTGGAGTCCTGTGTCCAGCTCTGGAGGCCTCAGCACAGGAAAGACATGGACCTGTTGGAGAGGGGACAGAGGAGGCCACAGAAATGATCAGAGGGCTGGAACAGCTCTGCTGTGAGAACAGGCTGAGAGAGCTGGGCTTGTTCAGCCTGGGGAAGAGAAGGTTCTGGGCAGACCTTATTGCGGCCTTTCAGTGCTTAAAAGTGGCCTGTAAGAAAGATGGGGACAGACTTTTTAGAAGGTTGTCTTGTGACAGGACAAGGGGTGATTGTTTTAAGCTGAAAGAGGGGAGATTCAGGCTAGATGCGAGGAAGAAAATTTTAACAATAAGGGTGGTAAAATACTGACACAGTTTGCCCAGGGATGTGGTAGGTGCCCCATCCCTGGAAACATTCCAGGCCAGGCTGGACAGGGCTCTGAGCAACCTGATCTAGTTGAAGATGTCCCTGCTCATGGCAGGGGGTTGGACTAAATGAGCTTTGAAGATCCCTTCCAACCCAAACTATTCTATGATTCCCTGCTTTGCTGGCAGGGTCTCTGCTCACAGCACAAGATGCAGCCCCAGCTGTAGGCCAGGGTACAGCTCACACCCACCTTTATCACTGCCAGGGCACCAAACATACCCCAGGTCCACCTGCCCTTTTGGGATACACCCTGCCCAGCAGCTTGTGGGGCAGGCCAAACCGCTCCTTCTCTCACGGTGTGGGAGAACACTGTTCTTGCCCTCACACACCAAGAAAGGGGAAGAAAGGTTTGGGGTTTTGTTTTTTTGCTTTGGTTTTCTTTTTTCAGTTAACCCTATGACTAATATAGGTCTCCACAGCACCTCACAGTGCTGCTTAGGGAGAGATCAATTCACTGGGTGGAGAATGCTAATTACTGATCTGCAAACAGCTGAACCATGAAGCTCGCAGTCCCATTAATCCTGCCCTTGCAGTTTGTCTCAGCTGCCTCCGGCACCTTTTGAGTACATAAGCTCTTTTCCTATGCTCTCTGAGCCCTGTGGTTTTTCTCAAGACAAATTAAGCAGACCAAAGCGAGATTCTCCCCAAAGAAGAGCACTTACATACGTTTCTTATTATCAGGGAGTGCTGAAATGGGAAAACTGATTAAAATAGATGCACACGGACAAAGAAGTCCCATGACAGCTAAGAAAAAAGAGTTCTTACCAACTTGTTGATAGCAACCTTCTGTAACTTGCCACTAGAAAAACAGCATCTTAAGCTCCCCTCCTTTTCCTTGTTGTCTAGTTGTCTCTATACAGCTTTCTGCTGTACACTTTTAGGAGCTATGCAGGCCCCAGTCTCACTATCCTAACGTCTTGCAGCTGCTTTGCATGGCTGAAAAATCAATTGTAATGGCTAAGCACTCCCATTGCTAGAGATAGGGTGCAATTTTAAGATGAACTTTCCTCCTAAAGATGGTTCTGTTAGTATTTCTTGCAAGGAAATTGCGACAGCATCATCCACTTTTGCATTACAGGACCTAATCCTGCGCCTGTGTCCGTACAGAAAACACACAGAGAAGTGTCATCAGTGTCCCAGTGACCACAAGGTCTCTATGAAAAAGAGGAATTCGCTAGCGTTGCTGGTACAAGAATTGCCTAAAAACGCCATGGAGATGAAACATAATAAACAAGGCTAAAATTAGAATATCCAAACGCCCAACTGACAGTATTTTAGCAGCATTTATACCACATTCTTTAAAGTACAGCACAGTGGTGCCTCACTGTAAGAAGTTTCTACCAAACAATGATTCATGATGCCACTGGGATAAATTAATATTTAAGATCTTTGTTCACAGTTAAAAATCTTTGTCTCAAGTACAAAGCTCCAATAGCATGTGAATGAGTCCATAAGACCACCTTCTCAATTTTAAACGAATTCCTCTATCTTTCAGCTCTTTGTAGACATTTTTATAAGAAAGTTAAACGTTCTGAATTGGTCAGTCCCTGCCTAGGAAAGGGTTTCAATTTAAAGTACATTGTTAGAAGCAGAATTATAAAAAATACTAAATGCCTACAAATTTCAGGATAATGAAAAGAGGCCAAAATTAGGAGCTCCAAGGAGGAAATGTGGGCAGAATTTAGAGAACAGTCTTTAAACGGCTGTCTTATCAACAGGGAACTGTAGTAATCTCTGCAATAACTAGTGGATTGCAAGGCAACAATATTGTAGGAGATAAAAGTCTCAAGTTTGTGTGACTGGATTTCATACAAGTACAAGGGTCTGCTTGGGCAGATTAATTCAGAAGGCCTGCTGCCTTGGCAGTTTCTCTAGATCTTTCTTGGATTTCAGCTTCATTCTGAATAAACAGAAGACTAACTTTATATTTCTGTCTGATTTCAACTCCTTTGCTAGCTGTGTATGTAAGCCTCCTCACTGAATACAGCCTTGTCTGAAATGGAATATGGCAATGACTGTGCTTTAGTAGGAGGTGTGAAGAATAATTTTGACATTCAAGACTATTGGAAACAGTATGTAATTCATTGCCTTGAGATGGAATATGGCCATAGTTAACAACCTGAATTTGAGAAAATAACTGCAGAATCTGAGTTTTAAATCCCTTTTGGAAGGTAGCATCTCTAGTCACACGCTGCTTCGGCACCAATATAGGTTGGTCTCAGCAGAAGCAGGGCTATTTTTTAAACAACAAAAGTTTAAATTCCCAGAGATGTTGTATGATTTTTGCTGGCAAGAAATCTCAGCTGCCTCACAAGATATGCCCCTTCCTGTATTCTTCTTCCTGTTCTCTGGAGGCCTCCTGGATAAATATTGAGCAGGTCAGACCTGCTTAGTGTAGAAGATCTGATGAAATCATGCCCTGAGGTGTTGTGACTATTTTTCTATTATTTGCTTGAATTGGCAGTGCCTGAAGGTATAGTTGACAGATTTCAGAATGTGAAAATGATTAATCGGGGAGGAGTGCCCTCAAACACTCCCACTTTATGGCAGATCTAAAGTAATGTGGATTCCAGCAACCCTTTAAAGAGCTGTTTAAAGAGAAAACCCATGTGAGCTACCCAGTGAATAACATTCCAGGAATCACAGAGGCACAGACCCAGGCTATCCCAGACAATATCTCCTTTTTCTCTAGGCCATGTTTTCTCTAAGCACTAGCTTAAGGCAGCCATCATCCTATAGCCATACCACTGCATGAACCAAATGAAATCAGGCGTAAGTACAGCAGAATGAGGGAAGCCTGAAGGAGATGTGATGAGAGCTTTATTAGAGAGGACATATGGCTTTTAAAGAAAGGGTCTTTGGCAGCCAGCTGGAGGTGGCATAATTATTTGCCAGGAAAACAACAGCAGCTACAAAGATCTTCTCCCTCCCCTGCTGGCTGAATAGATTTGTTGCAGCCATTCAATAGGCAACTGGTTGTAACCTACCCTCCACAAACAGCATTTCATGTTAAGCTGATTTAGGAGGAAGCTCTTACTGTGAAAGAAATCCATAGCTATACAGAAAGACATACATTCAACTCCGCCTCTCCTTGTAGCCCCCACTTTCAGTTAGCTCTTTGCTATAATCCAGTAAGACACTCCCTGTGAACACAGGGCACACATATGCATGTATATAGACCTATATGATCATGTACACATACACATATGCCACAGGTTCTGAAATAGCATAATTTTTCATGCAAATATTCCTTCAGCTGCATGACCTTATAGTCTTCATCCTGTTTTTACACCAGACTGTGTTTAACTTTTTGTATTTTTCTTTATATCCATGAGTTGTCAGAATTCTTTGCCCTCATCCATACAGATAAGGCCTGATCATCCTCATCAAAAGCAGCAGCACAGTGACATAATATTCAGTAGGGAGCTATGCACAGCCAAGAAGAGTGGACTTAAAAATAGATTCACTTTTTGCAACTCCATGTTATCTGTTAAGTAGCAGTGATACTAGTGCTTGTGTTGGATATAGGTTTTCTATCTGTGAATGGAAGCAACTTGCAAAGGAGGTATCCTTAATCACTTTGTACAAGCGTTAAAACTGAGCAGATCAGGTGTTTTACTCCAGTTCACAATGTAAACCATTGACAAAGCCAGCACCCAGACCTCCCAGGTCCTGAACCATTAAACAGAGTGATGTTTCACACAAAGAGCATCTGTACAAACTGTCACGGCTTCTGCAGAGTCAGTACTAGACAGGTGAGCTTTTTCTTGGTTCAGAGACAAGGTGGTGGAACAAAACTAAAGCTACTCATTCCTCCACTATATTTATTCATCACATAAGATTGTTCCCCAGTTCATACCAAGAACAGATACGAACAGCACAGTAGTGATGGAGTTCTCAGATCAGAGAACTGCAAGCAGATTGATTCCAACTCTTAGCCAGGCAAAAGCTTTTTCTACAAACAGTGCTTGTTGGTCCATCCCTTCTGTGGAAAAACCCACAGGAGATGCTCTGAGAGGTGGATCCATGACTGACCCTTAGCAGGATTCCTTCTTGATCTTTTCTTTAGGAATGAGGGATTTTGCCCATCATGGGGCAGCTTCATGCATCTTCCCTCAGGGCAGATTCTTACGGATCTTCAGGCATCCAGAGACATCTGCGCTTCCCAAGGCCACTTGCATGGGTGCCTGTGCAGCTGCTGGGCTCTGTGTCCAGGTTTGGCTCCAGAGCACTGCCCATATTAATAACATTAGTCTTTTTATTTCATTAGTGCGTTCTTTATCAGTCTGCACCACTGAAAGATATATTCAGCCCCTTGGGAAATCTTTGATGGAATAAGCAATGCAAATGAATAGGGAGAAAACTGTTAGAGAGCAAAGGAATTAGCTATAGGTATGTTATGCTGATGACGGTTCCTCATATATTTCTGACTACATCTGCCAGAGAAGCATACAAACTCCACTTTTTAATAGGCCTTCCCAGAACAGCAATGACTGACTGCAAAATGGCTTGGAAACACTTTCCTGGAGATAAACAATGGAAATGATCTAACATTAAAAATAACCCTAAAGGCAAAAAAATCAGAAACAACCTCGAAACAAAGGAAGGGTGGAGTAAGCAACCCTTTTGGAGAGAGTTATACTCTGTGTCGTGCTGCTTACAGGACCCAGAAATGCCAGTGAAGGTTGCATTAGAAATCTGTATGCTACATGCCAGTATCTGTTACATACAGTGTTGTAAACTTTATAGAAATTAGCAAACTTATTACAAAATCTGCAGCAGTTAAAATTAGATTTGGAGTGATTTATCTTTCTGCCATTGTTTCAGCATGTGACATGACATGAAAAGAAGAGGTTTTGTTGCAAACAGTATTTTAACCACAAAAAGCTATTCACAGTAGAAAATGTACTTCCAAGACTTAATTCAATACTGGGTGTTATACAAATCATATGAAAACCAGTCTTGCTGTGGTAACAGCACAATTAAGCACAGGTGGCCAAAGTATTTTGACTCTTGGACTGAATTTTTAATTTCTGGTACACACTGCTACTTCACACTTATGTTAGTGACAACACAACTAACTGCTTTCTTGTAAATCTTCAAATGGCCTATGATGGAAAACAAGCAAAACATCTTAAATTAAATATATATATATACATAAATCAAAGCTTCAGGCATCATTTTGGAAGCTATATATTGAAAACTGTCTTTATTCACAACTATTACTTCTACTGACATCGGGAAAACTGCACACAACTTGCTTGCTTTTTAACACAGAAAGCCTGTAGGATCTGGGTCTTACAGGTAAACAGTTCAGAGCTTATAATAATCCAACTTTTCACTAGCATCGCTTCTGCCTTACTCCTTACAACAGATCAAAGCAACACGTAGTTTCTCAAAAAGACTTCTACGTGATTGGCAGGCCTTGTAGGAGCTTCTGTTGGGTGCTGTTCTCACTAGCTAATTGCACCTCCTGGTTCTATGAACCTCATCATCTTGTAAACTTTGAGGCAAATGCTTCAAGTGTCAGATTTGCTCATAAATGAAACAGAGAAATTACAAGGCACTGAGTTTAATGGAGTGATGGAAAAACATGAGCTCCAGGCTAAAAGTGTTTAGTGGCATTGGGACTGCTGTCTCCAGAAAATCCATCAAATTCAGTTAGCTAGAGTGACCTTCAGGGAAATTCAGTAGGAGGTGGTTGCACAGGCAGCATGTATGGCCATGTGTAGTACATGGGAAAAAACAGAGATTTCATTACTGAAAGCTTATCCTTTGTGATAACACCTTGTCTTCTTCCCACTGCTAAGATATCAACAGCCATTGTCTTTGTGATCCATCTTTCTTTCTAACACTCCCTATCCAAATTAAGGGTAGAAATGTGCTGAGAGTTAGTCAGTCTCTCTGGGTACAAACCTGGAAACTATCATGTTCTCTGAATTGGTCAGTAGCAGAGCTGAGGAAAAAAACAGGATTCCTAGATGTGTATGTACAGTTACAATTGAATTAAGACTAATTCAAACTTTAAGTGAGAATTAATTAACCTGCCTCACCCTACTGCACAGTTTTTAAGAAAAAGAAACAAAATTACATCCAAAAAGCACATATTTCTTTTGTCTCACTCTTCCAGCACCCCCAGGATTTGTAATGGCGCACGTAAGTCCCATAGAATATTAAAAAGGAACAGGAAAGAATTGAAATTAACCTCAGTTTCAGAGGATAAAAGAGTTGTTCTGAAGGAGAAGCTGGAGAAAAAGTATGATAAGAGTAGTATGAAGCATGAACCATGAGAAGTGGTCTTCCAAGGAGGAACTGCATGTTTGGAGGAACATGTGGACTTAAGTCTTCCAAACCTCCTTGCAGACCTAGATGAGGCTGGGTTCACTGGTGTCATTCGTAATAAAATGCAGGTAAAGAGAGTTTATTCTTCTACTGGGGCAACTGTGAGATCAGTTCTCAGAGATGCTAGGAGATGACTAGATACAGTTCTATTTTTGGTGCTATACCCCTGGCTGGGCTTACTGGCTGCGGGCTGTAGACGGGGCCTGGCAAACTCCCTCCTGGATGGGTGAGAACTCCACCAGATGAAGTGCTCATGAGCGAGATGACTCACACTACTTCATTCTTTCACTATTACACAACTTGCCTTTTTTTTTTTTTTTTTTTTCCCCAGAGTAAGAGTTCTTCCACATTCTTTCTGTGATTTTTTTTTTTTCAGTAAAAGCGCCTGCCTTTGTCATGATTTCACCCTGAAATGGGCAGGGAATCCAGTAATGCAACCTGGCAGGTTATCAAGGGTCCATTTTCTCAAGGGGAACAGGAAAAGGTAATAATGGTTTGAGGAACTGGAAAACAAATATGTCCTATGTAGACTACAATTGTTTCATCTAAGCGAATAAAAACAATGAGCTTTGAGCCCTGAGGAAAGAGCGTGCGGCTCCAGCAGGACCAAAAATAGCCCGGGCGAGAATTTCTTCATTGTTAACCGCAGAATGGAAAAACGAGATGTCTTTCCAAGGCGGCGCTGGCGGCGAGGGGCCGGCTGAGCGGCTGCAGCGCTGCAGACGGGCGGCGTGCGGAGGCCGGGCCTGGCGGGCAGGGCCGCGGGCTCCCGGCGGGGCCCAGGCCGCCTCCCCTCGCCCCCGGCTCCCCCGCCCCGCTGCCGCCCGGGCTTCGGTGACACCCGCCTTGGAGGGGCGGGATTTTTACCTTCCGTAAGTCAAAGGTTTCACCCTTCTGGCAGTACCAGTGCCTATTCGTTACGGCTCCTGCTGGTGAGGAGATCTCGATTCGCCTTCACCGGTAAGAATGACCAAAACTAAGTGCTGGAAGGTTACTGGAAATGTCGTGTTACGGCTTGTGTCTCCGGAGGGAGTCTGAGGAGCAGAGAGACTCCTCAGCACAGGTGACATTCCCCCGGCATACCCATGATAAGACCAGCCTCGCTGGAGATCCTCCTCCCCAGGCAGCTCTGCAGTTCGTAAACCTTTCCTTTTTATTACACATGTAAAGAAATTCTGCCACAGTATTGACAATTTAAGTGTGGATACCTCTACTGGGGTTTAATAGGCAAAACAATTCATGCACTAAAATTGGATAGAAAGGATTTTTTTTTTTTTTGCTGGTGGTGAAGCAGCTATGCTATGTTAGAAAGAATGAGATAACTGTGAAAATGGGGGAAAGAACCTTTTGTAGCCATCAAAATAGCCTCACTGTAACACATTTTACATATCCATTCAAAATGAGACAGGCAAATGGCATGCTAAGTTTTCCCAAAGCTTATTAGGAAATGGTGGGTTCCGTTCAGTGTTTCAGTCGCACCAGGTACCTGACTGCAGTCCCAGGGAGGTGCTTGCGGGTGTCATGGGCTTCAGACCTTTCAGACTCCCATAGGAGCACCATGGAGCCTGAGGAGAGTAGATGCTGTTGTGCAGTAAAGGCTCTGCTGGCATGAATTTGAGGTGAATGCTTAATGAGCATTAAAGCTATGAGTGAATTATGTAGCTCATTCCATTGAGTGCTGGTTCATTGTTACACCGTTCCCTGTTAGCTTGTCATAAGTTACAGAAAAATAGATATTAAAAAAATCTGAGAATTGCAAAACCCTTTATCGCAACGCCTTTTCAAATTCCCTCTTCCTGTAAAGACAAGTGTCTTACTTGTTTTGAATACAAAGGTCAAAGCTGACTTCAATAAAGATCTGATTATTACTCATCTGTCCATGAACATTGTAGGTAGAGTCTTACGGAGACCTTTTGAGACTGAAGCTGAGACTTTCTGCTTCTCAGTGAAACACAGTTTCAGATTCTACCAGTAGTGGAGCAGGAAGACTTATGCTTAAGCAGTATGTATGTGCAGTATCCCTGTCATCCCTACGGTAACAAACCTTACTCTTATAGACCATTTCAGCGGCATAATTTGGAGGGAAAAAAACATGAGAAAGAGGGAGGTATGCATCCTTCAGAAGTTAATTGTGTTTAATGTTATCTTTTGAAAACGACTCAGGTACCAATTAGAGTCAAAGACACTCAACAGCCTGCAGTCTGGGGCTGATCTGTGTAGGCAACTCCATGAGTCACGCTTCTCTCGTTCTACAAAAGCTTCAGCTGTACAGTGAACTGTACAGAGCCTTGGCGGTGTGCAGGACCAGAGCCCACCAATTAAGACCGCCAATTAGGGGAAGGAAAAAAAATTAAATAGATAATGCAAATTAATTCCGGAGCGTAAAGACAGACTCCTTGAGATGGCTGCAACAGTGTAGCGTGAAATCCGTGCTCAATGAGTTGATGTCTCTGGCTGCCTATGGATCTGGTGCTGCCGGCACTGAGAGATGGCATCACATTAAAAACATGGTGTGTCTGTCTGCCCAGGCTTAAGTAAAAGATCAAAACAGAATTAGGTCCATTTCCGTGTAAGTACAAGGAAATCCCCTTGCAGTTGCCTTATGAAATAGCGAATGAATATAGTATCATATCTGAGCTTAGTCACCAGTCAAAGACTAGACACTATACAGAAAAATCAAGATAGAAGATTTTCCAGTAGAGTCATACATTTTTTGAAAGAGGCTCCTCTAACTAATTCTGCTAAGGATTTAAACTGTGATTGCAAATAAAAGCAGACAGCAGGCAAATGTTGCCTATTCCCTCAAGACAACATGGAAAAAACCCAATTGCTACTGCACTGACCTAGTTGGTCTTATTTTAGATTGAGGTTTATTATTCTGAATAGTAAGTTAACTTACTGAATACAAATTAGAGAAAAAAGATATCAGCCTCAATCAACAAAAGGATTATTTTACTCCAAATGAAAAGGCCATCTATTTTATGTCCATGATTTTGTAATGACAGATTTAGCAAAGTTACGATTTGGATAAAAAGATGTAATTTTGATACAAAAGCTGGTATCTAATGGATGTTTTATTGCTCTGTATGTTGTAATTCTAACGCACCACTAGAATTAGGAATCAACTTTGCAGCCATCTCCTATGGTTTGTGTTCAGATGCAGAATTCTTCATTTTTGCATTGTCTCTCTGAAGCTAATCAAGGGTGTCTTCAGCAACCTAGAAACTGGCCTAAAGGCTTTTTTTGACAAACTTAAAGCCTAAACAAAACCACGGAGTAGCTAATACCTTGTTTTCTATCTTGTTTTTGTTATTTCCAAACAAAACCTCATTGCCCTCACACACAAGGGGGACTTGGTCATTCCCTGGGCAGGAGGCCTGGAAGTGGAGCCGAAGTGCTCTAAGTAGAAGTGCTGCACTATATGTGGCACTGAAGGGTACTGAACTGCTGCTTCATTTTTCACACAAAACATAAAAATGAAGGCTAAGGGCACCAGCACCTATAAAGGTTTTGGAAAGCTGGAAAGTTTACTGTAGCATTTTTACTGAATTCCAGTGGGAGCATTTGCATTGCACTAACTTTGATTCCTCTTTTCAAATAAGTTAATTTTTTGTTCAACACACTTGCAAAGCTGTGGCACAACGTTGCCAGTCTGGCAGCGCAGTTCTGCTGTTCCTCTGTGGGAGCAGCAACTCAACCAATGACAAATTAAATAAGAGCTATACATGTGGCTTGGATTGAGATAATACACAATAAGCAAATGGTAGTCACTGCTAAGCCAAATTAAACATTATTTCTGTTAGCTGTGTATCTTTTGGTGTAGGCATAAATGTCATTTGAAAGTCTTCCTTTGTTTTATCTTTCTTACAGGGATGCTGATAAATATATGAGTTCTTTATTTTACATGTGAAATTATACTGCGACTTGTAATAATAGTTGTGTAATCATTGCTATGTTTTATTATCAAAACAAACCTAAGCTATATTTAAAAGCAAAGTCTGTCTGTAAAATCTACTGGAAGCTCCCAGACTTTGGCCCAGAATTCCCACTCTCCAGTGTTTTTAGTCTTCTTTTATTTTCCAGGTCATCTGTTCTATGGAGGAAGAAGATAGAGCCATCTGGGAGATTAGCATATATATTTTATGAAGCAGAGCAGAGCTCTCTCTTTTACTGACTGACTCAGATGCTAAAGACCCAGATTTGCAGCCTGCCTCCCAGCTAGCACAGCACAGTTCATAAAGCTTCTGTTGCCAGTGGCTTACGTCACTCCCCTCCATAAAGAACAAACTTACACTAAAGTGATGTTGGCAAAGCAGTACTGCTCTAAAGTGGGAAAAAATACACAGTCCGGCTTTACAGTTGTGCAGAGAGGCAATTTATAATGACAGAATAATCCGTTTGTCAGTAAAGCTTACATTGTTGGGGGAGTGATTATCAGCAATTGATCAAACAAATCTGTCTACTGGCATGAGATACATCTTCAGAGTGGTATCTGTGGATATAACCACAGAACACAGATGAGGTATATCCTCTGAAATGTATAAAAGCCAAATGTGAGCATTAGTACTGGGTAAATTTAAGACGCAATATGAATTACCACAGGATGTAAAAGGAGTGAGCTGCACTAAGCAGATGTGCCAGAGAGCATCTCCTTAATCTGTCATACTTTCTGACTGTGCTGGTAGAGATGTGCTTTCTTTGTAACTAGAGTTCAAAGTACAGAGGTTTTCTAATACTACGGTGTAGTTGAACTAACTGTGCTGGTACTTTCTCTTCTTTCTGTAAGTTCCTCTTCTTTTTTTTTTTTTTTTTGGTAGCATTCTGATTTCCCCCCTGTCACAGAACACACAGACTAGGAGCCTAGAGTGCCAATATTTTGCTATCCAGTGCAGATTTATAACTACGGACTGGCACAGTAGTAGCATGTTGTTATAGAGCTGCTAGGTCCAGTGAAGGGAGAGGCCAGGTGACAGTTGAAAGACACAGTACTAGTGTAATTGTCTGCACAAACATTCTAGAATAGACAGAGCAAAAGCTGAGATGGTCATCCTAAATTTATATGAATAATGGAACTGAATAAGGAGAGTACTTCCCATAGCTTCTTAAAACAGGGGCTGAGGATAGACTGGCTTTTATGTTTATCCGCTTTCCTTTTTTTTTTTTTTTTTTTTTACTGTAGATGCAAAAATGAACCTGAATTAAAATCCTTGGTCCAAAGTTCCCATTTGGGAGGAAGTTTAAATGACATTCAGTGTATCATCTGCATTTTGCAGATTAGAGTCTCCTTTTTAAACACACTATATAAAAATCTACATCCAAACCTTGGGAAGCACTGAGTGTGAATTCAGATACAGACTTGGAGAACTGGATCTGTTATATCTAGAATCTAATTCCCATTATTCAGATCTGCTGAATAATAATGGGAACACATAGAGTCTTATTAGAAAATGCATAAGAGAAAATCTCCAGTGTAGCATTTAGGCTATACGTTCACCAGAACGGCATGCATCAGTTCAAAAATCTTTCTGTATCTTGCAAACACTAAAATGTCATCTTTCACAGACTGCATGCAGACAGTCTTTAACGTTCTTTTCTTCTGCCATTTGCAAGTTACTGAAATATGAACTTAACATTTAGTGACTCTTTTGTTTACCTTGGTTCTAAGAACAGCCTTCCCAATCTGGCCAAATCTTTTCATTCAGAAACTCGTCTCTGACATGACTGGTAAAAGATGCCACGAGAAGTCTGTGAAAATGGGAAAATCCTATGATGGCTCTTGAGAGCATTTTCCTGCATTTCCCTGGACATTCTCCCAGCTCCAGGCACTGCCTCCTCTGGGCTTCCTGAGCTAGCCACACCATCTCTGTAGAAACAGACGAAAACCAAATAGTCAGCGGAAAAAAAAGGAAGGAAGTTAAAAATAAACAAGATTTCTTTGAGAAGCAAAGCTGACCGTGTACTTCAATATCAAGGCGTTCCACAAGATGGCAGGGTTCTGTCTTGGCACGTCACTACAGCAGTCATTTTTCTCCTATAGTTTTCACTACTGGCAATATAACTCTGTCCTTTAAATCTTTTAGTGTTCAGTAATCAAAATAAGTGTCAAACAGCTAAAAGACAGGAGACCTTTTTCTCTTATGTCTAAAATTTTTACAACTTTTAAAGTATAATATTCACATAAAGCACGATAAATTCCTACTGTGTGCATTAAAGAAATATTTTTTTTCCCTAAAAAAATTGGACAGAGAAGTATTGCTTGAAACTGAGGCTGCTTAACTAGGGACATGAACATCAGTCCTTCAGATTCCATCTCACTCATCTATTATTTGTACTCCAAAAATTATGAACACAGCTATTTGTTACCCCTCAGCTTCACGATCAAGACAAGCAAACCTAATTCTGTCTTGTCCTGCTTCCTTATGTTGTGTTGGCTTTAACGACTGTGCATACAGATCAACCCAAAAAGCTGATTGAAAACTAGCTGCTTTTACTTGGCAGCTTAGCTTTCCATTAGATAAATGAGCTGAAACGACTCTACAGCCATGCAGTCAGTACTGCTGCAATCAGGAAAGCGGGTCAAGCATGTGACAAGGGACAGGAAAGTCCCTTTCAGCAACAGAGTAATATTGAATAAGCTTATGCTAGTTGTGAAAACATATCCTTAAATAACGAAAGAATAGTGGAAAGGTTGCATCCTCAGCTCCACCCTCACTGGCAGGAGGAGACAGAGATACGGGAGAAAATCCGAAGCTCATTTCTTAGACGAGTTCAATTTGAAAACTAGTACTGTGGCATACCTAAATATTGTGTGTGTCACATTGAAATCTCAGTTCCGACCTCAGCGAGATATATTTTTCTCTTTAATTTATTTGTAAGAGAAGAATATTAACATACCAGCTCTTTCTAGGCAAGGTATTTTTGATTTCTCCAGAAATAGAGGCTGTCAATTTTGTGAAAAAATAAGGAAACTAGAAAACTTTCAGTTCCCTGTGGGGTTCTCTGCAATACTAGTTACTAAGTTTCAGTTGGGTGGAGGTGTTTTTCCAGAAAATGGAGAAGCAAATTCAAGTGTTTTACGAACAAAAATAAGGATCTTGAATGACCTCTTTAACACTGTTCTTAAGATCTTCATCATTCTTTTCGAAGCCTAAACTCTGTTGCTTCCTGAGTGCAGCAGCATAGTGCCAACACAGGGAGAGAGAAATAGACAAACCCCATCGCACAAAATTTAAGAACTATTACAAGTTACCCTGTACATAAAACAACTCAAATGCCTAAGGAATGGAGAATTTTTTAAAACTCCGTCTTGCAGAGTTGTGTAACTCCACTGACAAAACACTAAAGAAAAAATAAGCCCGAAGTCTCATGTAAGTGGGAAGACATTATGTGTGGTCAGGGTACCTGGGCTTCTTGTTCAGCATCAGTGGGCTTTGTTACCAGGAAGCATGAACAGAGACTTTTCATTTCCAGTTTTACCACTGAAAATCAAATGAGGATTTGAAAGGAAGTTGCACTGAAACCAAAAGAAAACCTCAGTTTTACACCACTAAATATGAACAGACTCTGTTTACAAGGTCTGGTATCTTCCCAAGCTGTAGAAATGTTGGTTGCAGGGAGAAGGGATTTATATTTTCAGAAACAAGAACGTATGCGCCAGTTATAGGAACGATAAATTCTGTTTTTTCATTTTTAATACAGGCATTCAGGAGGGATGCACCCATGTTAACATCGTACAAAAATCATTTAACACCTCTGCTTAAACACAGACTGAATATGGAAGAATAGGGAGTAACTGAAACAAAGACTACTCTGACCCCTGCTTTGGTCTCTGGCCTAAGCTCCTGTTCTAGGCGACTACCCCAGCTGACTGACTACTGACCACCCCAGTATGGCGGTGCCCCAGCCTGCAGGAGGGGCGGCGGGCAGCGCGCTGGGAACCGCGCCGGTGGGCCAGGCAGGGCGGGCAGTAACGCCACGACAGGCAGTTCTGGCCACCGCCCTAAGTCCCAACCGTCTGCACCCACGGGAAACGCGGCCTGGCTCGGCACCTCACGGGAGGCCCCGGCGGGACCGCGGCGCTCGGGAGCAGGGGGAAAGAGCATGGGCCGGCGGCGGAGCGGCCCTCCACACCAGGCGGCGTCCGCGCCAATGGGCGGTGATTGTTAGGGACCTTCCCCTGGGAGAGCCAAGCCGCCCCGCGCTGCGGGGGCGGGGACGGCCCAGCCCCCAGGTGCGCCACCTCAGCGGAGCTGCCCCGGCCGGCAGCAGGCGAAGTGGTCCCGCCCCGCCCTCGACCCTGTCCCGTGTCATGCCCCTTTCCCCAGCCAATGAGAAGCGGCAGGGAAGGCGGAGCTTGGAGCGTTTAGCTGACAAGCTCCACGGAGCCCAATGGGAAGCGAAAATTGACGAGGCGGCGGCCAATTGGGGGGAGACACTGGTGAGTGCGAGACTCCGGGGCCGGGGGCCGGGCGGGGAGGAGGCGTGGCCAGGAGAGCGAGGGCCCTCAATCAGGTGAGGGCGGCGTTGACCGGCGGTAGCGACGGCCAGTAGCGGCTTGGAGGCGGAGCCTCCCCGCCTCCCGCCGCCGAAGCTGCCAGAGAGTCAGGTGGCTCCGGGATGCGCGGCAGCGGCGGCAGGCGGAGGCGGGCGGGGAGGAGGGGGGCGATGCGGCGGCGCTTCGGCGGCACGCGCTGCCTGCCCTCGCCTCTTCCCGCGCTGGGCTGAGGCGGCCCCGCGCCGGCCACCCCCCTCCGGCGGCGGCACCTGCTGCCGGCAGGCGCCGGGCCGCATGAACAATAGGCGGCGGTACCGGCCCCGCCGCCCTCCGCAGCGCCCGGCTGCCGCGGGCGCCTCCCCCTATGGAGCAGCCTCGCCATGGAGCCCCTCACAGAGCTCAGCCAGGAGGGCGCGGGCGGCGGGGAGCCGCCGGGCGGCGGGCCGGTCTGGACCGCCGTCTTCGAGTACGAGGCGTGCGGCGAGGACGAGCTGAGCCTGCGGCCGGGGGACGTGGTGCAGGTGCTGTCCCGGGACTCGCACGTGTCCGGCGACGAGGGCTGGTGGACGGGCAAGATCGACCAGCGCGTCGGCATCTTCCCCAGCAACTACGTGAGCAGCGGCGTGCAGGGGGGCGGCCCGGAGCTGCGGACCCGCTACCCGCCGCCTCCCGCCATACAGCGTAAGGTGGCCCGGGCCCGGGGCGGAGGGCTCGGCGTGGCCCCTCGCCGCCACCCGGCGGGAGGGAGAGGGAGGGAAGGGGGAGGGGCCCGGTCCTGGCCCTCCTGGGGGCGGGGGACCGGAGCGGTGGGAGCCGGTACTGCCAGGATGGGGTGTAGGGAGCCCCGGCCAGGCCCTCCCGAGGTCTCTGAGAGGGGGCGGGACCGCCGCCGGCGCGGAGGGAGATCCGGTCCGGCCCTTCCGCTGTCCCTCAGGGGAGCCGGGACCGCCGCGGCACGGAAAGGCCCAGCCCGGTGAGGAGCAGCCGCGGGAGGCCGGCGGGGCCCGGCCGGCGGCAGAGGGGGCGGGGGCGAGTGGGCCTCGCGATGGCCCTTGGCTGCGGCGGCCCTGCTCCTCGGGCTGTGGGGCTGCCCCGGCCCTGTTCTCCGGGCCGGTTCCCTTTCCCACCCGCAGCTGCGTTCCTGCTGGTTCAGCGCTCTGCTGTCTGGCGGGCTGGAGCTCCTCTCTGGGAGGCCGAACCCAGCTCGGTGTGGTAGCGTTTCTGTGGCACCAGGAGCTGTTTCCCGTTGTTAAGTCCTGTGTTTCTAGGGGCTGATAAATTTTCATGGAACGGCTGAAACTTGGTGGCCAAGCAGTGCTGGAGTCACCCGGGGCTCTGGTGGCTCTCCTTTTGAGAATATCCTTGAGGAGAGATTGCTTTCTTCAGGGTTGCTTTCTTCAGTGTTGATTCCCTGCTAATACTTATTCAGTCTTCCCTTCTCCTAACCAATAGCTTATTATTTCTGACTTTAAAATTTCTAAATTGAGTTGTGTTACCGGATTATTTCTTAGCCCTTTGCCTTTTTACAGGTTCTGTTTTGAAATACCTGTAAACGGGTTTTGTCTAAGTTTGGATATCTGAGCCTGGGGGTTGCTTGATGAAGTTGTGATGCTGGAGGTACAAAGGGATTGTTTTTTTTCTGTGAACTTCAGTGCAGTTTTGAAGCCTTTGTTTGAGCCAGAAAATAGGGCTACTTCACCTCTACATTATTTTTTTTTTCAGTCACTGTGTACAATTGTGGAAAGAGAAACAGTGTGGAATGACTGTTTCTAGATCCTGTTTATCTGTCACTATTGACAATCCAGGCAAGAATAAAGCTTTTTTGGAGGGACAGAGAAAAGTTGTCAGACTAGTAGGCTTTTCTAGAAAGTAAAAGGAGTAAAAAGATGCTCTGTCCTATCTAGGCCATATCTCCAACGAATAAGACTAATAGCTTTTTCTTATTCTATGTTTTGCTTGAAAGCATTTAGGTAGAAACTCAGTAGTTTGTAGTATTGCCCTTGGGATTGGGAAGGGACTACGTTGGGCACTGGTGATGTTTTCTTTTATGCTGAACAGTATAGATAAATTATTTTCTTTCCCCATATGCAGAAAACACTGAATATTTATTAGGTTTTGCCTTTGAGATAGTTGGGAGAACATTTCTTCTTGAAGTCTCAGCTCCCCTCCTGTTTTGACTGTTCAAATGCAAGCTTTCTAACTGTGGATTTTCTTGCCTTATTGCACTTTCTGGGGTTTGATGGCTCAGGAACGGTTGTGGAGTTGTACCTTCCCCCTTTATGCTTGTCTTGCCATTCTAGTACCACAACAGGAGGACTACTGTACTTCTGTTCTCTCAAGTCATCAACCATATGGTCATTACAGGGTAGAATTTATTCCTCTCCCATGAGCTTTTAATATGCTAAAGGAGTATGTTTGGTGGTGTGTTGTTGTTGTTTTTATTTTTTATTTTAAGAAACAATGCTATTTGGTCAGGAGGTAAAGTTGGTTGCTGTTGAACTGGATTTTCAAGTTTAATGTTAGAAATCCCTTTGCAAGGAATGATACCCTCTTTTAGAGCTGGTGATGTTAGTCTGATAGCTATTTGGAGTAACAGTCTACTGTTAACTTATGGGACTATGCAGTATCAACAGTTCTGTAGGAGTAATGCAAGGTGTTATTCCCAATGTGTTCATCAGCACAGAAGCCATGTTTTAGTTCTTTCTTAAGGTTTGTTGTCATGTTTGATAAAGGGTTTGGAGGCTAAGTCCTAGATAGAGATTCTGCTTCCACGGAGAGCTGTAGATGGTAATTGCATGTCGTCTTTCAGCTATCTGTGTAGTGTGCTCAAATCTTACTCCACTGGAGGTACCATAAATGACAGAAGTAGCCTATTGAGGCTGTCAGCAGTGGGCTGGCTTGAAGGACTCTCATGTGCGCTATGGGCTCTTACACCCTGCAGATGAAATTAAATAGCTTAATCATATGGTATAATAAATGCTCATAGAACAGCAACTACTTTGCAGTGGTCAACATGGCCACTGGTTCATGGTGTACAAGCTCTGTAATTCCTTGTTGATCCCCAGAGGAATGATTGCACTTCAGTTCTTAAATTCTAGGGCAGAAAAAATGCATGTTGAACATTCCCATTGCCCTTACAGTCCAGTACAGCTTCTTTGCCAAATTAAACTGGAGTTTAGAAAAGGGGTTAGTGTGCTTAGAAAGGTGAAGGAAAACAAGTATTTTGTGCACTAATGTAGCTGTGTCACTAAGTCTGCAAAAATGAATAAACTAATTCAACACAAAGTACCTTAAAAAACAAAATTAAAAAAACCCCAAACCCCACCAAACAAAACTTTTCTAAAGATGAGTTGGTTTTTTGTGGATTTTTTGTGGTGGTTTTTTTGCTTGTTTGTTTCTTTGGGTTTTTTTTTTGGTGTGTGCATGTGTGGGTTTTGTTTGTTTCTGTGTTTGTTTTGTTTTGTTTGTTTTGTTTAACTACCATGAGGATGAGCTGGCCGGTTTTCCTTAGAGAAACATATATTTTCAAAATAAAGCTAAGGTCACACTTGCAAATAAAACATTCTTTGCAAAATCACTTGCAGCGTAACGCATTGAATTTCATCTGGAAGCACAGATCTCACAGTTTTACGCCCCGGGATTGTTCAAGCTCATGTATGCATGCGGCCGGGGAATGTTTTCTCTGAAGTGACATGGTGACAGCAGACAGAAAGAGTTTTCCTTTCACTGTCTTCGGTTTTCCTTTGCCCTTCTGCTTCCCCTACCCGTCCCACTTCCGCCGGGCGCGGGGGTGCCGGGGGGTGCCGGGGGCCGCCGGAGCTGTCCCTTCAGCACCGCCCCGCTCCCAGATGCCTGCGGGAAGCTGTGACTCCCCGGCTTTAACACCTTCTGGATCCCTTAGCTCCCCAAGGAAAACGCGGGTTGTGAGCACCACCAGAGCGCTGACTGTCAGGAGTTCCAGGGGCAGTCTGGCCATATTGCTTTGTGGCTTATGTGCTTGTACATTGTGTGCACATACGCAGGCACGTCGCAAGAAGAGCCAGAGGCCATGAATGCATTTGCAAAGAGCAAGTTTTATTTTAGTTACCTCTCTACTGGGGGGTCTCCGAAGTAGCACCTAATGTCCCATGCAGAGGTAACACAAGCGGGGACGCAGGCGCCGGTAAGTTCAGCCCTGGTAGAAGATCACTAGGCCTGCTGAGCTCGCCTTTATTTCAAGGCTTCAAGTGGGCGCAGCCTCTTGCTCTTTCTCACAACAAAGCAGGAATCTCAGACATAGTGATAAGGTGCCTAGAGTTTCTCACAGGCCTATGTTATCTAACACAGAGGTTCTACTCATCAAGCATACAAGGTCAGTAAAACAATTAGTGTGATGTATGTGCTTTTTCTACAGAGAGCTGCAAGTCACTTGAGCGTATTTACATTTAACTAACCTCCTCGCCAATCTTCCACTCTATTCCCATACATACATTTTTAGTCTTTTAATTGACCGAGTCTCTAGGAGCAGGTTAAGTGAACCTTCCACCAGTGCTGAAATTCTACTGGCTGAAGGTGATAAGACTCAGCATCTGATTTCTTCAGCTTTTGTATCAACAAGAAATAACAGAGCAGTTCTTTATGGTATTCTCGGTCACAGGATAGTCCCATGTTGGTAGTTAGTGTTAGTACAGTCTTGTTCTAAAATGTCTGTCAGTGTTTCTGGTCAGAATCTGCTCCTTTATCTTTTCTAGTAACCTCTGTAGCTCATAAGCGTTTAAACACCAAGGCTGCTGCTGCAGGAGCAAAACCTTCTTCATTGTGTGAATCCTTGAGGTTCAGACTGTTACCCAAAAGATTTACTCACAATAACAGACAAATTATTTTTGTGTTCTGGACTGGAAAGGACCTTTCCTCCTTTTGGAAGTCTTTCCTAGTCAGTTTTCTATTTTGTTCCCATTAATCTTTTGTTCATGGAACACTAGGAAAAAGAGCACAGGCGTGCTTATTACACCACTAAGGATTCGGATTTATTGATTGTACTGCATAGGAAGGTTGATGATATAATCTCTGTATGTAGTCAACTCCTAGCTTAGAGGTTTAACAGATTTGGAAAAGTAACTCAGACTTTTAAAAATAGTGTTCATAGAAGACAGAGCTCATTATTTAAAAAAAAAAAAAAAGCCTGCAGTTGTGGACATCAGAGTTTGTATTAACTCCATACGGTTTTGTGACAACATCTTGTACTATAGGCTTATACTTATGAAAAACATTTGATTGGAATAACTAAAAATATTTTAATTAAGTGGAATCTAGCCTGCTATCTTGCCTTGTATGGCCATGTAATTTCTTTTAAAAACAGCAGAGAATTTTATGTGTACAATTGATAACTACAAAACCCAGTAATATAGTACAGTACTCTGAATTAATACCTACACAGAGACTTGGTGACTTTCTCTTTAAATCCTTGTGTTATGGTATTTTTCCTTTAAAACTTACAAAAATTTATTTGACTGTAATTGGTAACCACCAAAATATCAGACAGAATAGCATCAATGGTTTCTGACCAGTGGCCTACCGCTACTGTAAATTCAGCTGTGTCAGTGTGTGCATTTTCAATTCTACAGCAGTCAGTATTGGATGGCTTCTTTTGGCCATCTGTGAGTGTAAACTATGTATAGCGTACAGTTGTACAGGATAAATTTTCTCACATCTTTTGGTCCAGATGCAATTTATATGCTGAATTAAGGCATCTGCATCTGTAGATTCTTATTCTACAATGCCAAGTAGCCACCAGTTACTGTGGCAGCCTGTAAAGTATAGCTGTGAGTGCATGGAAGTGGAAAATGATGATTCTGTTATTTCAATATAATTTCTGTAATAAAAATGCAGTATTCATGAATCAAAAAGTGTTTTTCTTATTGCTAGCTCTGCATACTCAGGATGTGGTCTGACCCATCTGTTTGTCACACTATTGTCAGTAGTGTCAGAATGGGTTAGCAGATCTCTTGTGGGGAACAGACCTGCAAAGCTTGTAGAGATGTGGAAAAATAAGCGTGATTTTGGAAGGACTGGAAGATTGTTAGTGGCAGTTGAATAAGAGACATTCAAATAAGGGACAAATGCAGGGGCAGTTGCGTTTTGCATTGAAGTTCAGCTATGTCACGTTAAGCACTGTAGTCAAGTCAGTGAAGATTAGCCTGTGGGTGTGTTTTTCTTGTTTGGAACCTTGTACTGTCCTTGAGGGCAGGAAATGAGGGTTTATCCTTAAAGGGGTCTCAGTGTTTGAAGGGTTTAAGCGTGTTAAGACTATTTTATTAAGTGAGTCATTCCCCGCCATTAGGACAAATTCATCACCATTCACAATGAGTACTTTGTACAGGTTTTGTGATACTGCAAGATCTGTTTTACCGCACTATTTGGCAATGGCATGTTGTCAGAAGGGACTACTGTTTTAATTTGTTTTGTTTTGGACTGAGAATTGGTCCTTCCTCCAAGGGTAAGGTGAGGTTGCGCAACATGGACCTTCAGTTGATGTAAAGGCTCCATAGTTGCTAGATGTTTACATTTTTTTTTTTTCCTCTTTCCCTAGTCCTGGAGATCGACTTCTCAGAGCTTGTTCTGGAGGAAATCATTGGCATAGGGGGCTTCGGAAAAGTGTATCGAGCTGTATGGATAGGAGATGAGGTTGCTGTGAAGGCAGCTCGCTATGACCCTGATGAGGACATCAGCCAGACCATTGAGAATGTCCGCCAAGAGGCCAAGCTCTTTGCAATGTTAAAGCATCCCAACATCATTGCTCTCAGGGGCGTGTGTTTGAAGGAACCTAATCTTTGCTTGATCATGGAGTTTGCCCGTGGAGGATCATTAAACAGAGTGTTGTCTGGTAAAAGGATACCTCCTGACATACTAGTGAACTGGGCAGTCCAGATTGCGAGGGGAATGAACTACCTGCACGAAGAAGCAATTGTTCCCATAATTCACCGTGACCTGAAGTCCAGCAACAGTAAGTGCTACACAGTGAACAGCCTGGGTGCTGGGGTAAGGTTTTGGAAAGAGATTGTACAAAGAAAAGAGGGGCATAATGTTAACTTAGAAATAATTTCTTGTGAACCACTGTATCCTCTAATTCAATCCCAGAGGGGTTTATTTTACTGCAGTATGGTGCTACAGAACACCAGAAACGTGTAAATGCTTTCACTTTGAGGAAGCAATTTAAATGGTTGGATGCAAAAGCAACAGTAAACAGGGCGTGCTTTTCTAGTAATTCATATAAATACAGTGTCTCAGTTTTATTTGCACTTCAGCAGACTCCTATATGTTGGAAAGTCTTGTTGAACCTAGAATATGTATTCTACTTTTTGGAAGGATAAACGCTCCTTTGGAAGGATGAATGCTCCCAAGCTTTCATTTTACTTGCTAGATTTTGTTGTATAGATGAGATGCAAGCCTGTTTTCCTTATGGGAGATTTAACTCATCCCTGCTGAATTGTGTCTTCTCTCTATCCCTCATAGAGCTGGTGTTGACAGAAAGATTAACTCAGGTAAATCAAATGTCCCAGTGGATTCCCTTGTACACCCAGGACTTCAGCTGATGTTTGTGGTGCTTTACATGGGATGCTGCTGACCCATTAGAGCATGGGGGCTGAACTTTGGTAGTTATGATTCTGGAAATCATGGTGAATAGCTACTCTATAATACTAATAACATTATTGACTGCCACTTGGGTATTGTTTTTGTAGCGTGTCTGTTTCCCCTAACTTAAAATTGCCTTGAAGTCAAACGCATCTATAGAGCACTACTTATGAGTGTGGGAGCAAACTGCTGCAGTGGATCATCATCTCCTTTCCAGATGCCTACATGCAGCTGTTTAGCCTTTCTCTCTGCTTGTCTGTATCTAGATGGCAAGACCAAACATGTAACTGCATGATGGCTGTAGTGGTTTAGATAGGTGTGATGGTATGAACTAATCTTCCTTTATGGCTTGAGTTAATATGAACCAGTATGAACTGGGTGGCTGGGTTGCAGGCACATGTTCTCTTTTGCTTTGAGGGCAGTAATGTCTAGCAGAGAGGTCTGACAGATGGGAATTTTAATATCTTAAATAGATTCACTAGAGCTGGCATTAACCATTACAATGCTGTAAATTTCCAGGCCTTGCAGAATCTTCCTGTATTTTTTTGGCAGTGCATTTACATAGTTTGTTGTGAAGGAAAGGTATTATTAACTCTTGTTAGTGAGCTTGGAAATAGAAACTATGAGAGCTTTCAAATTAGTTTCTGTAATATTATACTGTTAAAGTTAGCCTTTTTCTTAAAGTAAGGCAATCTTAATGTTTTTAAGGTTTTCCTAATATCTAAACCCTTATCTTCTAGACAGCAGCTTATATATATGGACATATTGATAAGTGCTGTAAAATGAGTGATTGGCTTGTTAATTGATGAGTAGCTGCATCTGTGAATAAGAAATAGTTGCCTTTAAGTGTTGAGCCTTTCCTCCTTATATAAGAAAATATTTGCTTGCTTATTTATCTAATAGGCTATTAAAACTTCATTGCTTAGTGCTCTCTGAACATTTTTGACATTTAGAATGAAAGTTATTTCTAAGACAAAAAGCTGTTAATGCTTCAAATTTCACTGTTTTATTCAGACTAGAGATTGCTAGTTGTAAAAGGGAAGCATATCAACCAGAGAACCAGCACTACTAGAGGGACATTAGTGCACAATGTCACCAACCTAGCACAGGTATGAATGCTGGAAAACATCTGTACTGTCAGCAGCAAGAGTAAATGTCTCTTGTCACAGTGATTCAGCAGCACATAATTGTGTTACACTGTAAATACTCAGTGATAAGTTGAGGACTTTGCTGCTTATACTACTAGAATTTTCCTCATTTGTGAGGAAGCAATAGTAAAGGAAGGGGAAGAATGAGTGGGAATGCCTGCGGAAAGATTCAAAGATCTCTTTATGTTTGGAGGGTAGAGGTAGAGAATTTACATGGTGGTCTTGACCACAGATACCATCAGATCTAGTACACAAATGGTGGGTATAGGCAAATCCTAGCCCAACTAAGTTTACAGAAAGCAGTATTACATTTGGGAAACTAAATAAATGCGGGAGCTGGTAGGAAGGACTTCAGGTATTTTAAGGAAAATTCATTGTTTTGTAACTCTGTTTTGAAATAAGATGAATTAGTAACCTCAGGTATGAGTTACAACAGCTATTTAACATTAATTTAGTGATACAGAATTCTTCATTCTGTACTGTGTGGTAAAAGATAAATTTGAAAAAAACCTATACTATTTTAAACATTTGAAAATATATGTTCTTTTCTGAGCATATCTATAAAGCAAGTGTCATGAATATTAAATTATTACAACAGTGGAGCTTTTCTTGGGGAAAAATAACTGTTGGTCTTTCATGTTTTGTTTTTTTGTTTTCCAAAAGTGTGTATTACCTATACATACAGGTGGACTTAAGTCATGGTTATCTATGGGATAAACATACACTGCCCAAGTCATGTCTTTCCTGAATGCTCTGTCACTGCATTGCTGAAATCCCTTTTCCATTATATGTAATAAGCATCTTGGAAATTTCTCTGCTTTGTTTCCTATGGAAAGCTTTTTAAAGGTTTTGTAAAGATCAGTAGACTAAATACGCTATTGCGTTGTGATTTATATATGGTTTGCATTTTCTGTGTTTTTCTGATGTATTTAGTTTTCTTAATTACTGTGGATAATCAAGGACAGGTAATGATATTAACTTTGTACCTGTAGAATTACAAGCCACCCACCAACTGATAGGCAGTAACATGTCTCTGCAGAAGGAACAGCTTCTGCTTGCAAGAACTTGGGAAGGGTTCTTGCAGGCAAATTTATTTCATGTACATCTGCAAGTACTGTAGAGCTGTCATAGGAGCATCAGCTGTATTGATCTACTGATTGGTACTGCCTATGTTTAGTAATAGACAGTGATTCTCATACAACTCATCTTGCCTTCAAGAACCAGCTGGGACTTGCACGATCCATCTGAAGCTGCAGGATGAGTTAGTTCGGGAGTTAGGGAGTGAGATGGGGGAATGGGAGAGAACAGAGTTGCCTTATTTAAAATCAAATTTTCTGCTTGAACAGAGGAAAATCAGAGAATGCCTTGCTTTTAGATGTCTGCCTATATTTAGGCAGATGCAGAATGCATAAATACATTACTTAATGATGAACCTTTTAAGAAGGTCACATTACATTTTAAGCACTGAAGCAAGTCAAGTGGACACATTAATTCAAGTTGGAGAAATTACTTAATTATATATGCATAAAGATTTGAAAAAAATCCTTTTTGGTCTAAGCTATTGCAGCTTTGTGGACTCAAGTAGTAGGTTTCAAAAGAATGCTCAGAATATGGCATAGTAAAGAACATAAGGTTTTGATTTCTTTAGGAAGTAACTTTTTTAATGGGGGCTAAACTTCAGGGTATTATTTGAAGATTCCAGGAGGTGTCTGTTTCTTGAGGTTCTCCACATCAAAAAGCATGCTCTAAACAAATTGCCCATTTCCCTTCTTTTAACCAAAAAGGTGGATATTTTCTCTGTTTCATAATTTTTCTTAATTTTTTTTTTTCTTTTCATTATCATAGCTTTACATCTAATACTAATACATTTAGAGTGTATGTTTTAAGTAGTGTGTTCAATTGAGGCAGATTTTTATTGTAAATTTTGGATGTTTGGTGTGCTGCCTGTTTCATTGCTTTGGGGATGTTATCAGGAAATTATTACATAAAGGTCTTCAGAGAGCAAATTGCACACCTGTGATTTATTTTTAGAGACCCTGAAATTCTTTCGCTGATTGTCAATGCAATTGGCAGTGAGTCTGGCAGACAAGTGTTCAGTAGCATTACCAACTCACATATCAGTCACAAGAGAATAAAGATAACCCAGGAAAGCTATTTTGTTCCGCTATGTGAGGAGATAAGTCTTTCTCTTTTTCTGGCATTTGATTCAATGATTCAATTTATTCTATGTAAAATTGATCTGATTAATCTGACAGAATCCTCTCTGGCTTCTTTTTCTTCTCTTCATCTGGTGATATTAGTGACCTTTCCCTCTTCAGCTGCATGTTGGTGCTCCACTGAGCGTACGTTACAGAATTGGTAGTTGGCCTCTTCCAGTGTGAGGGCTCCTAAATAGTCTGAATGCTGATCTATAGGAAAAAAGCAGCTAGGAATGCCCATTGAAGTCAACATCATGACGTTTAGCACAGCTCTTAGAGTTTCCCTTTTGTTATCTCTTATATCTGTGATTTGAGTCTCATTTCTGGCCAGAGGAAGGTGCTTGGCATATTATACTTGGAATCAAAAAAAGCAGTCATGTTGATTTTAGTGAAGTATTATAAATAATGAAGCTGGTCCTGTTAGTTTCTGTTTGTCTGTCAATGTTAGATATGCCAGCATTGCTATAGGAATAATGCCAGTTAACTAATGATGCAGAGAACTAGCAAAAGCATATTTGCGCTCTTTTTTTTTTTTTTTTTTTTTTTTTTTTGACTGGCTCAGCAAAATACGTTTGCTATTTGCACTACATTGGAAGATTTTGCTGAGGGTGTTCATGCCAGTTTGCAGAGTGCTTTATAGAAGTCACCAAGTTTGTGTTCCACAAAGTGGCACAGAAGATTAGCAGCAAAGGGACAAGGCCAAGGTCAAATAAAGATGTATGATAGAGCTCAAAATAAACCCCAACAATTCTGGTTCAGTCAAGTCAGTAGTTCTTCTCTTCTAGTTCTCTGAAGGTGTTCACCTCTCCTACTTTTTGGATCACCAAGGTAAGCTTGTGGTAGCCTAAGATTCAAATCTCTATCTTCCTAAAGAATTACAAACTCTGCCATAGCTTTGCTTATTTATCTTATGCAGTTGTTAAGCATTTTTCTGTTTATAAAGGTGCTAGTAGAGCTGACCTTCACATCGTCTCTGGACAGTTGTCCCTAGGACTTACAATATTCCTTGTTCTTTATTTTTTCTTTAAAGTATAGACAGAATTTAGAAGCAGGGGTTAGTTTAACTAGTTCAAATCTAACCCAAGGACAACACGATTTGGAAGTGACATATCAGTCTTGATAACGTGATTAGTTATCGCATTCCTTGTTGCAGTATTCGCATCCCAGTCCACTCATAATTGGCGCTCTTCTCTTTGTCTTTTCAGAGAAGGAAAAGTACTTAATATAAACCTCTTCCTCTTTCTGGTAGTGTTGTAGAGAAGAGCTCTTCCAGGGGCTGCTTAAAGTATGTTGGCAGAGGAGTTCGGAAGTCTGAAGTATTATTGCTGCTTCTGGTGCTTGAGTGGAATTTGCTGACTAACTCTCCAATGTTGTACCTTCTAACAGAATGGAATTCCTTTGTCAGTGCAATTAAATGAGTGTGAGTAATGCTTCATGTAAAGTATAGTGAAACTATTTCAATGGCATCTGAATGCTTTACACTGGGTGAATAATTGGTCTAGTCTTAGTTGGATGGTCCCTTGCCCTGTAAGAGGAAAGGGATAAAAATGTGAGGTTTTGGGGGGGGGCAACATAGGCACGACAACAGCTGGGAGATTAATTTAATGCAGATGTTCTCTGGTTCAGTTCAGAGAGCATAAAAAAGAATCAGTAAACCTCTATTTTAAAATTACTTTTTAGATTTAAAAAGTATGTGTAGTAGAAATCAAGCCCTTCAAATAGCCTGCATATACTCCTAAGGGTGATTAAAAATTACTTTTCAGGTTCTGTCCTTAAGCAATTATCTGATTCTATGGACATTCTATATGATATTGCTAGTGGTGCATAACTCTAGTTCTGGTTACTCTGCTTATTTCTCTGTCTCCCCAGATTATCAGCCTTTGTGCTGATATCCTGGTCACTTGTATTGTGGTTAAAAAAAATTTTTTTGCATGTGGTAACGTGATGATTAAATTCATGCTGGTAACACATAAAATGAAAAGTTGTCTTATTATTAGTTCGGAATATGTGAATTATAGCTGAAAGCGATGCTAATTTTTATGCTATTGAGACGCTGGGAATTCATAGAAGTAGGGTGACAGTTTACTTCGCTTTTTTTTTCTTAACTTGCTAAATTAGTGCAACTACTTTCTTCTTTGAAAGATTTGACAGATGCTTTTGTGTTGCAGTCTTATTTTCAGTATATGTTAGTAGATTTCTGAGAGTTCCAAAATGAAAATACATCTGTAAGTAGTTTGTTTTAGTTGAATATGAATTGATGTCTTCATTGTTAACTGCAGGTCGAAAATATGAAGGCTTCCTTGTGGACATAAAACTTATTCCATAAAACTTTAGTATTCTCCTGACCACACCAGGTAGCAAAAAGACAATTTCACAAACGGAATCTCTTATCTTTGTAGACAAGAATGGAAAGAGTTCCTCTCTTTTTTAAGTGAAATGTGTCTATCACTTTTTAAAATGTAGCTAATATCCTTTTCGTGTCTTTGTGTTACTTAATATATTTTTCTGCAGGTTTCTTCTTGCTCCTCAGAAAAGTAGCCAAGAGTTGTGATATTTGGCACTTTCTCCAAATTGTGCATATGGAGTCATAGAGCAGATAGGAGCAGACCCAGGCACCATCATGCAGGGGTGGACCTGGGCATCTGTCTGCCACTCCCATCAATTCGCTGTCTGACTGTCTGTGACAAAGCTGACATCAATCTGTCTTTTAATTAAACTTCTAAGTAGCAAGTCAAGAGTGAGAAGAGCCTTATTGTGGCATTTCTGGGAAGCTACAATAAGTTTTTCAGCTCCACTTTTTTTTTTCTTTGCTTTGCTTCCATGTCAATAAACTTAATTTGAACTTTGCGAGATTTCTGTCAGCAGCTTAACTTTTGCTTTTCGCATCAAACAATTCCTTTCAGAATTTCAGCATATCTGAAGCAAACTTACTCTTGAAACATCAGAATTTAAGCACAGTCTTGCTCTTTGAAGTAATGATTCATCACCCAAGATGATTCCTTTATTTTAAGTAATATCTTGTTTTGAAGATGGTGCATATTCCCTTGTGACAAGGAAAACCTTAAGCTGTTGGAAAGAATACAGGATAAAGCATGTGATTTTAAGTAGCTGCTTTTTGGTACATGTTTGCTTTCTGATTCTAGGATAGTTTCAGTTAGGTTGGTGTGACTTTGATTTTCGAAAGGTTGCCAAGGTTAACTGGCATATCTGATAATTGCTTCTTAATTGTCCAACTGCTAATGGAAAAGTAAATTCAGCCTTCCTCAGACCTGAACATTTCCCGAATATGAAAAATAAATAATAACAGAACCTCATGCACGAGGAAGAGAAACTATCACAATGTATAAGAATTTATAATGATACTTGGTTTCGTCAGTGTTTCTTAAGATCAGGGAGAACAGGATTCACTTGCATAATAGAGTATCTTTGGGTCCCAGCTTGTAGAAGAGCTGTTCTGGTGGCAATGGCAGTGTGGTTCACCATCATTCAAGGTCCTCTTCAGAAGGAAGTAGCTGGAAGATAGACAGCCCTCCTATGAGCTGTTTGTGTTGTTACCACACACAGCCCTTCCACCCCACTTTATAAAAGCATTGTTGTATTAATCAAGCGTTTATTAGAACATTTTTTTAATTAAAAAGAAAAATATGCTCCCAAACCAGCAAATTTTCTCCAGTGCACATATGGATTCCAAATTATCTCTGAACTCCTCTGCATGTTTTGAATACTGCACTGCTGAAGTCCTGTATTACTTTTAGAGCTACAAGCCAAGCTCGTAGTTAGCTGTACAACATCTTCCTCTGATGCTTCATCAAAAAGGCTTCTGGAATTTGCTTTGGCTGTTGAGAAATGTTAAGGTTTGCTGTTTGTATTCACAGAATCACAGAATATTAGGGATTGGAAGGGATCTCAAAAGATCATCCAGTCCAATCCCCCTCCTGGAGCAGGAACACCTAGGTGAGGTTACACAGGAAGGTGTTCAGGTGAGTTTTGAATGTCTCCAGAGAAGGAGACTCCACAACCTCCCTGGGCAGCCTGTTCCAGTTTTCTGTCACCCTCACTGTGAAGAAGTTTCTTGTCATATTTAAGTGGAACCTCCTGTGTTCCAGTTTGTACTCATTGCCCTTTGTCCTGTCATTGGTTGTCACAGAGAAGAGCCTGGCTCCGTCCTTGTGACACTCACCTTTTTACATATTTATAAACATGAATGAGGTCACCCCTCAGTCTCCTCTTCTCCAAGCTAAAGAGACCCAGCTCCCTCAGCCTTTCCTCATAAGGGAGATGCTCCAGTCCCTTAATCATCTTTGTGGCTCTGCACTGGACTCTCTCCAGCAGTTCCCTGCCCTTCTTGAACTGAGGGGCCCAGAACTGGACACGATATTTCAGATGTGGTCTCACCAGGGCAGAGTAGAGGGGAGGAGAACCTCTCTCAACCTACTAACCACCCCCCTTCTAATACACCCCAGGATGCCATTGGCCTTACAACTGGAAAGCCTCATTTAAAATGTGAGCATGGCTGCATGGCTTCAACCTTGCTGATTTATAGGCTTACTGTTTAGATGTGTAGCAAATGATGGTCAGTGTGCCAATAGCTCCATTTATTAGTAACAAGTAAATATTTCTGCTGCTAAGATTTTGCTTATTGCAACAATTATTGTGTTTAAATTGGGGATTCCAGAGGGGTTCTTGGAATACTATAAAGAAGTGCTAGTAGGTATAATTGCTGTGAAGATGGTATGTGTAAGGGCAGTGGGATATATGTGAACCAAGCCACATGGTCCATCTGCCACAAAACTATTACAGGATTTCCTATTGTTTCTCTTCATGGAGTATAAGTCTAGAGAAGATGTTAGAGAAAATAGTCCTTAGTTGCTTTTGACTTTGCGTTGTTCAAGGATCCTGAAAATAAGAAAAAATCCCATAACTTTGATTAACAGAACTCGTGCCTTTTGTGATTGTAGAAGTGTTATCAATCTTGCCCTTGGATTTATTGATTTGTTTTTTTCTTGTTTGATGTGATCAGTCATGTATATTGATATGATTATGTTCATCTGGTAACTGGGGGATATGCCTAATGCTTCATCAGGGTACTGTGTAGTCACTCTCTTTGATCACCAAGCAAGCTGGACCAGAAAACTAACAGAAATCTAACACAACAAAAAGTGAGCAGCTTTCTGGTAGCTTTACTGCATGAGCTGTTATCTTGCATAAGCTTTCATGTGCAACAGTGCAGGACTAGCCTCTTTCTCAGCAGCTGGCAACATGTTGTGCTCAGCTTGAGGTAAAACTTTCCATTATTCAAGAAAGTCTGAATTTCACTGTTGTCAGCTGTGGCTTGGTGTTGATTGTGCATCTCAGAGGCTTTTAACGTTTGTTCTCATGGATGGAAATACCCCTCTCTTTCCCGTTCTTAAGACTTTTAAAATTAAATCTGCTTAAAAACAAACAAAAAAACCAAACAACCAAAAAAACCCACAAAACCAAAAAACACCACCACAAACAAACCACCCAAAACCCCAGCTTCTGGTATGGTTTGTGCTGCTGCCTGTGAAGTTTTTGTCTTCCTTACTTTCTAGATTGTGGAGTATCAGTCTATTCCAGAAATGAATGGTACTTGATCTATATTGACTCTTCCATAGAGATGTCTTAATTGAAGCCTAAACAGAACAGTTGTGTGCTACTTTTCATCATGAATTTCATGTTTCTGTTTGCCTGGTGTTGTGGTTTAACCTGGCAGGCAGCTAAACATCACGTACAGCCATTCATTCACTCCCCCTGCCCCAGTGGGATGGGGACAGAATCGGAAAAATATAAACCTCGTGGGTTAAGATAAAGACAGTTTAATAGGACAAGAAGGGAAAATAATAGACTGTATTAAACAATGATGCACAGTGCCATTGCTCACCACCTGTCAACTGATACATGGCCAGTTTCTGAGCAGTGGTCACAGCCCACTGGCCAGCTCTCGAAGTTTATATACTGAACATGACATCAAATGGTATGGAATATTCTTTTGGCCAGTCTGGACAGCTGGCCTGGCTGTGTCCCCTCCCAGCTTCTTGTGCACTGCCAGCTTCCTTGTGGAAAAGTCCTTGACTTGGTATAAACATTGCTTAACAACAACCAAACCATTAGTGCATTATCAACATTGTTATCAACAGCTACTAGGAAGAAAATTAACTCTGTCCCAGTTGAAACAGGATACCTGAAAATGGCTCCCTCTGAAGAAGCATTATTATTAAATCTCTTTTCAGACAGTCTCTTGAGTGACAATTAATGAACATCATTCATGTGATTCTACTCTTCCTGCTTTTTGTTCTTGCCTTAATACAGTTCTTGATTTGTTGCAAGCTTTAAAACTGATGCGATTTGGCAAAACACTGTGGGTACAAATGCAATTATATTTTTTCCTTGGAGCATTTAACTGATTATGAAGACTACAATAATCCATGCCTGAGATAGAAGGTTGTTCTGATGTAAACAGTATGGTAGAATTTAGTCTGAAACCAGAGCTGAACAGCTCAGTTTTTCCAGGAAACTCACCTGAGTGTTCTCCAGGAGCATTCAAAGTGTTTTGTACCAGATCACTAAAGCGATAAGACTTTTTTCAGCTTAGCTAGGTGAAAGGATCCAGTCTAAATATATCATGGCTCTGGAGGCCTTTTCTATCCTCTCCCCCATTATGAATTAGCTCTTGAGAGTTACTGTACCACACGGCTTAAAATCCAAGAACTGCTGTGCAGTCACATCAATCACCTCCTGTACGCTGATAGAAGAGGACAGTTGGCCAGCTTTATGGATTTGCTGCACCCTCACACTTACCCGATCATTAAAAGCTTTTGCTTCCAAGGTATATGTGTTTTTTGAAATGTGTTGCTGCTGGATGGTTAGTAATAGAAGAGAAAATATTTGCTTATTGGTAGAGACAATATTTGTATTCTTTGTTTTTCATTCTAATATGGGAAATTTTGAGCAAGTCTTAAATTCTGTGCTCTACAGGATCTTACACAACACTTAGCCTTCTGCACCACAAATATTAGAATAAAGATGCAGTCCTACTGAAATGAACGGCAGAGTACCCAACAGAAGGTAGGTAAAGGCCGCATGCGGAACGCCCAGATTCAGTCCATGTGCAGATCCGTTAATCACTTTAAGTGCTTTGAATGCGGGATCAAGAGCAGATTGCTCATTATCTGGATACTTGTGAAGCAGAGCTGTGCAGGCTAACGATAGAAGGTAGAGCTAAAATTGCAAATTAGATCTTGGCAGACCACTGCAATATGGAGTCTCATTTTGGAGTGAGTTTTTGAAAGCCTTTCCCAAAAGCTTAGTTCTGTCCTCAAGGCAGTATGCTAGTGTACTGCCAAGAGGACTTAATAATTAAAAAAAGGAACACCTGGCAAGCTCAGTGCCTTGTCCCTTTTGCAATCACGCTGATTTTTTGGTTTCTTAAGCAAACTGCGGACTTAATGGCTAGCTTCTGCCTCTCTGAGACCATGGATCTCAGACAATGCAGCAGCATGAAGCAATGTATTGAGGTTATCTTTTTATCCAGCATCCTGCATTTCGCACCACCACCATCTGAGCTGAAATGTAGCTGGAGAAGTTTTGTTTATTCATGGGAGAGGAAAATGGGGTTGGAACAATCACAGTAAGTTCAGTGAAATAATCTTCTTCTATGCAAGAACATTTTTGTTTGATCTACGGATACTTTCCTCCTTCAAATAAGGACTGTTCAAAAACTCTAGGTGTATTGTTAATATTTTCTATTGCTGTAATACCTTCTAAATAAGAACCCTGAAGGCTTCCAGAATGCAGTGCATTTCTTCAGAGAACACTGGAAGTTTTTATTCATTTTTCAGATAAAAGCAAGCATAAAAGTAGTAATTGGCCCATGCAATAGCCTTATCTCATTTTTCTGAATTAGTCTTCATTAAAAAAATATAAATCCAAATTTGCATGAATTTCACAGCCTCCCAGTAGATGAAAGTGTTTGGACTAGAAATAGATCTAGAAGGCAGTCAAAGGGCTTTGGACAAGCGAAGACTACAGCTAGATTGTGAGGAGATGAGTACAAAAAATACTGTGAACTGAAATCAGCTGGCCCAGTGGTGAGATTCCAGGGTGTGTGTGTCTGGGAAGAAGTTCAAATTTAAGTGTATTATAAATATTTTAGTGTTCACAGATCCTCTGGCTAGAAGTTCTCAGAAAGTGCATTTAGAGCTGTCCTAGTTCAGATAATTTTGTTCTGTCATCTGAAAACCCCTTAGAAAACAGACAGGGTTAAGTGAGGAGATTCTTTGTTCAATACAAGGTTTCCTGTAACAGATTGGCTCTCTTTTGGACGTGGGTGGGAGAGTCTGGATCCTGTGATATTAATCAGATTTTTTTTCCTCTCTGGCACAACTTCGGCTTCAGTAAGCCTTTAGCTGACTTCTGAAACCTGTGTGAAACAATTTTTGGTAAATGTGGAGTTGTTTAGAAATTGAAACATTTTCCATTTCCTTCAACTCCTGCACTTGAAACTTCTGCAGGAAGAAGTTTGATGCTAGTACCTCCTCTTACAGGTCTGGCTTGCTCTTAAATCCTACCATGGAAAAGACTTGCAGCTTTTAGAACAGAAACCCTGCTCATGTTTTGCATTTAAGGGTCTCTGAGTGAAAAAGCATTGGTTTCCATAAAGGTTTTACTCTTCTTTCTGTAAAGCTCTTGCACCTGGGATTTGATGGACTTGGTATCTAATACATCTTACGGTACTTGAATTATCTAAATGGAAGAAGTGGATGGGCTAATGCTTATCCGCTACCTGTCAAAACTTTTGCCATTTTGCATTTTGGTAAGTGAAGCTGCAGTAAGCTGCTCTGTTTGCAGAATGGAGGATGCATTATTTAAAATGCATCCAATATTCCCACCCACAGTGAATACGCAGCTGCGGCAATGGTCTTTCACACTCCACCTATGACAGTGTAAGCATTAGTTCCCCTCTTTGTAGCTGCCTGTTGACCTTACTGCTGTTGAAAATGGTGATTGTACAGTAACAGGCGAGCAAAGGCCTATGGGAAAACAAATCTGGTACTAGGCTGTTGTATCTATAGGTGGTTGAGTTGCTCTGGAGTGATCTGCAAAAACACCTAACTGCAGCAAAAATACATGGTATTATTCTGGGAAAGATAAGTTAGTGTTCTGGGTGAGTTTTAATTCCTTTACTGTTTTTTGGCCTTTGAGGTCTTAAGTAGTTGTCTTTTCACTTCTCTTCAATCTAACAAAAGAACAATAGATACAGTGAAGCGTTGGGACTAATGGAGAAATCTATTTGAGGGTCCAGATAAGAATATGGGAGACTGGGGAAGAAACATCACTAAGTGTGCAGGTAGTTGCCTGGCTACGTAATGATTTAAATGTTTCTACACCAAGTAAAGTGTCAAAGATGACATTTATCCTATTTATAGTCCTTCATCTTGTCAGTCTTACCCACCCATTGCTGTTGCTGCCTCTAGCTCTTGCACTGTGTATCCACCTGATGTGGCTCTAAGGAGACAGAGTATAGCACCAAATAATGAGTAGGGGTTCTTGGGTATGTGTGTGAGTGGGATGTGCTTGCAGGTTACATCCCTTTGCTGGTGTTTTTCCTCATGCCTCTTATGAGTGCTTTCTTCGTTCCTGGAATATTGTATGGCAAAGCATTTGACCCACAGCAGTGCTAACATTGGTGAAGACTGAAACAGAACTACTGAAGTGCACTGACACTTACAGGTAATCAGATGTTTCCACCACCTTTGGATTTTTCAGGTCTTTTCAACTTCACATCACAGCCAGGGCCACACTGGGAACCTCCACCACCTCCTCCGTCTCTAGGTCCAGGAGCTCCCTTTAAACTCAGGTTAACTTGAACTACCTTCATAGTCTGATTTTCTTACATTTCTGGCAAATAAGCTTCTGATAGTTTCTTCAGATTGTTCTGCCAACCTATTTCAAAGCACCACTATCCACCCTGGCATGCTAGAAGCACTGTTAGTGGTAGGCGTCTCTATGAAGAATTAATAAAGCTTCAAAATATAACAATAGAACACATGAGTTAATGGTGTGTTATCACTAGGTAGTAGCCCTGTTTTTTCATGATCTGCCTAGGACTAGTATTTAAATTTAAAAATGCCAGGTATTCTGGCACTAAAATACTGACTGTATTGTCCCAGTTGCGGGAAAGTTACAGGGGAGTTAAATATGAAGTCAGCAATTGCCCATCAAATCATAGACACATCCCAGTGTACCACAGACAACAAATCCAGCTTTTTTTCCCCCTACAGTGGGGATCCTCATCTTCCAGCCTTCTCCTTTCCATATTCCTGTATACTTTGAGTTCTCATTACACTCAGTTCCTGTCTTATCTCGTTTCTCTTTCTCCCTTCATGTAATGATTGTGAACATTTCCATCAGGCTTGATGTTCATTACCTAATAGACCTTTGTTCTTCTGTGCCAGACTTACTGAGTAGCATCATGCTCAGGTAAATGACTAGGCGTGAACTGTAAGCTGGACCATACAAGAGACTGTCTTGGATTTTTTTGCAATTTCTTTCCTGTTTCTTAATACACACACACACACACTCTGGACTGGGAAAGGGAGCATGAAGTTGCTGATACATCTCTTGTAATGAAATATAGGGGCAATAGGGAGTTTGGTGGTTAACTATTGTGGTGGTATTGCAAGGTAATCTTGCTTTCCTTGATATTCTGCTGTTATCAATTTTTGCCTGTCAAGTCAGAGAGTTATTTTCTTGATGTGCTGTGTGCTAAATAAATTGGTATAAAACAGCAGAGTAGTTGAAGAAGCTGAAGCCAGTACAGCCGGATAATTTTGGTATGCCTAGCTGTTGATACTATTTTGTGCAGTAAATAGTAGACAGCAGCACTTTACCTTCATATATAAAAATGTGCTATTTTTGCTGTGGGTGATGACACTGTAGTAGTTCCTCCCTGAATGTTGTTCTCCTTCTAAAGTGATGAATCAGCTTTTAGCACAAGCAAAGCAAAGGAGTATTCTGTTCAGAGCTATACTATGCAGATAAACCTAATCCTTTTGCTAGGCTGAGAAACCAGAAGAAGGTAGCTATATGACTATATTTTGCTGCTTTGTCACTTAATTTTGACAGCAAGATGAAACGAAGAGCCAAATCCTACCAGTTCTTTGACAATACTGGCAACTGAATCAGCATTGGTTAAGGTGTTTATTTTTCCTTACTTGCTCTTTCCCATTACTTTGGCCCACTGGAGACTAAGAGTGCTGTCCTAACTGTCCAAAAGTGTAGGTGAAAATTAAAATAACCCTCTCAAAAGAAACAAGCAAAAAATCTGACAGTGTTACTGTCTTCCAGGGGAAACTTGTGTTTGTGAGAGATTATAACATGTTCTGGCTCTGCTGGTGTAATATGAACAGAACAGAGGGTTAAAAGCTGTTAATTTTGGTGCCAACATTTTTTTTCTTAATTTCTCTTGTGAAAAATTTCTTTCTGTGGAAGTAATTTACCCCTCGAAACTGTCTTTTGATGCATACCAGAGGTAGTATGATGCTGGATCAAAACCAGGAGGTGTACCACTGAGGTTTTATAGAGTGGCCATCTTAGAACCCAAGTAGAGCTTTATCATGTTTGTTTAGTGATCAGATTGAAAGATTCAGTGCAGATAGCTTATCTGTTTATGTAGGATAGGGGAGTGTGTTTGAGAAGAAGAAAATTGAAAATGTGTATATTCTGGCAGAAGAAAAGAGATCCGGACCAATTAGTGCTTCTAGCGTAATTGGAAAGAGGAAAAAACATGTTGTAATAGAAATAAGTTGGGTTAAGCAGAATGAAAAATATGTCAATAAAACAGTTATTTGCATTGCAACACTGTACTAAAGTCCAGAATATTCCCAAAACAAAGTTTGCTCAGCAGTTTTAAACTTCTTATTGCAATGGCTAAGAAGCAGGAGTGGTACTGACATATTAGATGTGGTTTGCCCAGCCCTCTTAGGGTTTTTCTTAAAATGTTGATACAAGTAGATCAAAGGATATACAGCTTTATACCCCTGTCTTTACCTTATCGTGGTGCGTTTGTGTATCTGATCTCATGTCTTTCTGATAGATTCATGACTAAAGAAAATACAGGTGTTGAATATCTGGTAATGGGGTGCTCCTTGCAGTGAGGCTTTGTGTGTTCCACGAAGATATTATCTTTTCACTTTTCAGTTGATTCAGTGATCATTAAGGTGGGTGGTATAAGATGCAATGAATTAAGACCTCCAGCTGCCTTTGTGGGACAAGGGACAGTTTTATTGAAGATGAATTTAGCAGTAGTACCAGTTTGACTTCCATTAGCTGTCCTTCTAATAGAATGATATATTTCTGAAAATTTTTAAAAAAAGTTCAGAGCACAGTGATAATCTTGCAACTATGAGTAAATTGGCTTTCACCAGGTGCTCTCTAGCATGTGTTGGGGAACTTCTCTAATTTAAATTGCTTACTTAAACCAGACCACACAGATTCATGTGGTTTGAGTTTGGGCACTTAGCACAGATGTGTGTCTGGTCAGGAGCAGCTCCTGTAGAGAGTAGTTCAAAGCATGTACATTATACTTATGCTTGGAATCCCATTCTGGAGAGGCGTTGTCTTTTCTGACTCTGTTGGGAGCCTAGGGAGACTGCCTTCTGAGATGCTTTGAGTTTGTTTCATCCTTGCCAGCTTTCACTGTAATGATCCATGAGGAGGCAGAAGGAGAAGAAATTCAGCTTTTGACCAGGAGAGGCTGTGGTAGGTGTGCATCTATTTCATGCATACAAGACAGAATTTAATCTCTATAGAAATGTTTATCACTTGCCTCCAGGGCAGCCCTTCTGCAGTTTTGTTGTATAGTTTATGGCAAAGTTGAAACTTGGCTAGCATTTAATCTGTTAATTTCTTTTACTTCAGTTTGTATTCCTTCAGAATTCTTTTGATCCTTTGTTTTGCCTCCTTAGAACTAACCAGTGGTTTGGGGTACTAGTACAGGATGCACACATTAATAAAATTTTAAAGCTTCAGGTTTCAGTGTTTTCACTGCAGTGATTTCTTCTGCTGAAAGTACATAAAATAGTCCTAGACACATTTAGTCCCAATCCTAAACATGCTAGTGAAAGTTCATGAATTACTAGTGAAACTTCAATATTCTAACATGAAGCTCCACCTTTGGAACCATCCTTAAAGGTCTCACTAGACCAACTGACTTCCCCTGACCTCAATAAGTTGATTTCCACCACTTCCAACTCTGCTAGAAAAGCTGCTAGCTCAAATCACAACCAAGGATAAGTGGATCTTGAGTACATCATGAGGTTTTTTTTCCCCCCTTACGAACTAGGAAACTGTCTTTAAATAGTGCCAGCATTGGCTGAATTAACTCATCACTCTTTGTGCAGATTGAGACTGGAATGAGAAACTCCAGTGGTATCAGGAAGGTCTCTAATGACACTTCTGTTTCAGCATCGTGTGTTTCCTACTAATTGAAGAGTATTAGACCTGGTGAAAGATCTGGTTAATGGCCAGCATTCGGTGATCTGCAGAATGTACTGAAGATGCTCTTTGTAAACTTTATCAGTCTGCTTTGGCTCTGGCCTCTTAACTATTGCTTCAATAATCAAAACAACTAAAACCATATCTTAAGCAAATGGACTTGTTCTTGTAGAAATTATATTCTTCTACATTACTGTGATTCTGAACGGGTAAATGTCAGGACTTGTTGACTAAGGATGATTCTCTCATAATATGGATCTTGATTGTTCAGCTAACTCATGGCAACAAAGACAAGTTAAATGACACAATTAAGAAAGGCTGTTTAGTAGCTGGGATGGTCTTACAGGCCTGTGTGCTGCAGTTAGTGCTGTTAGCGTGAAGGTAAGTGTCCGTGAAGTATTAAAGTCCCAAGCATAGGGTATCCTAAATCTTCAGAGCGCAGGCTACCAGCTGCCACCTATAGCTCTGAGCTACTCGGAGGTGACTGAAAGTGCTGTGAAGTTAGTGATGAAAGCAAGCCATATGGTGCTGACTTTCCTCCTTGTTACTGCAACTTGTTTTGTCCTAAGCAGAAATCAAAGCACCACGTAGGTTGAAACCTGTGTTTAAAAAATACTGAAAATATAACAAGTTTTCAATCTCTAGCAATATACAGGTGTTCATTTACTTGCTGTAATGTCAGACATTATGACCAAGGACTGTATCAGACTGAGTCTTGTCAAATGATTTTTGAATTCTGCTGTATACTGTTCTGCTAGTTAGTCTGTCTTGTCATCAAAACAGTAAGTGTTGGCATATTGACTTTGGTTACCTAACCCACCCCTTTGTTTACATGGTGCCTACTTCTTTCTCTGTACTTCAGGGAACTTTCTCCCAAGAGTCTGATATGAAAATATCCTGGATGCTTCTTGTAAGGCATCAAATATGTTCTCAAAGCATATGGAGGAACCTCAGTAGACATTTAAATTTCAAAGAAAGAAAAGAGTGGTCTTCATCATAATCTATAGGAAGAGGCCCAGTGTTTAGTTTCTGCCTTTGAATCTAAGCTCAGACCTAACATGTCTCAACTGACTGTCATCTTTCAGCACTTTCAGTCTGCCTGGCTCTCCAGAAATTTAACAGTGGGGTAAATCATTACCAGTAATGATTCTTGAGAGTCCATGTGGTAATAAAGTTCTTAATAAATTCTTAGTAGTTGCAATTACACATCTAAATCATATGTACCAGTATCTGGATGACTGCCTGATCCAGGGAAGGTCTTCCTAGGAGGTACCAAGGCCTATTTGGATCATAGGCCTTTCTTCTTGTCTCAGCTGGGGCACCTTCAGATATGGAAGAGCTGTATTGCTGGACAGAATTCATCTGAGCTGTAATTAATTTCTCATTGTCAAAAGCTTATTTTGCAGAGGGCAAGTTCTAAGTCTTTCAGGAGTATGTGAAAATGTATGTGAGCACTTCTGAATTACTACTCCTATAAGCATACATGTTCATGATACCCTTCACCTAAAGTTGCCAAGAATTTGTAATGCTAGTTTAAGCCACCATGCTTTACTTTGCACTTGCAGTATGCATGGAACAGTATTGGTGATTTGCTATACTAAGTTGTTTTACTGTAGCAGTTGGATCCTCAAAGCTGTCTGAATGTGCTTGTAATACCTACTCTGCTTCACCAGCGTCTTTTGCACACTACCAATTGGCTCCTGCCCATGCTACTTAAGATCAGCTTTTAGCCTGTGCTACAGAAGAAAAAGATGGTTTTGAGTTGTTAGAAGCAGCAAGTAGTACATAGCATACCTTCATCTACAACTTGGCTGGCTCTGTGTGTGTACACACAGAGATTTCTTGCATGGGTGCTGTTGGAATGGAGAAATACTGATCCACCACCACCAAGCTGACACACATTCTGCATGTTCCTGCTGATTCGGCTCTCTTCTTCCCAGTATCCTTGCTGACGAACCATTTCTCTTTTTAAGGCTGGGAATGTGAAAAAAATCTTTTATTGAATTTTCTACCTTTTTAAAAAACCTCTATCTCTCGCAGATCTTTTAAATCAAAAGACCAGATTGTGAAGATTTACTTCCCCTGGGCGACTAACTGTGGTTTTGGTGTAGGTGCTCTATATTTGTGTCTGAATTTTTTTCTTTAGGCTGATCATGTAGCCAATTGTTAGCTCTGTCCTAAGTGGTCAGATCTATTCAAAGATGGAAAGGTATGTTAACTCTATAATTGTAGGAAGTGTGTTACTTATTTGTGTTTTGTATTGTTGTAGCCTAATACGAGTGCAGCAGAAACAGCACTTGCAAACTGGCACTCAAGGTGGCAATAACAAGAGGCAATAACGAGTTGTAGATGAAGTTCACAAGTAAATGAGACCGGGTTGAGTAAAGCATGAGTAAAATGCATTTGCAGTGTCCTGGCAACCTGGCTTGTGTTCTCAATAAAAGAGATTTTTAAGGCAGAAGCTGAAAGGAATTAATATTTTGTCTGTTTACAAGTTTCTTCATTAAAATCTGAGCAAACGCAAGAGGGAGAGTCAAGGTTTTCAGTTTGAAAATCTGACAGGTGGGCTAGGGGGACTCCTAGCAGTTACAAATAAGCCTGTTGGTGGTAAGCAAGGTAAGGAGAACTGCAACAAGATGCTGGAGAGAGATGTTATTCTTAAAATTAATTTTTACAATTTTGGATTGCAGGATTATTATCCCAAGCAGTTATTACAAGGAAATATTAGTGGAGTTACTAAGGAATCAAGGACTTGAAAAAAATCCAGCTCTTTCATTGTCCTCTGTGGTCTTTTGTCATGGTGATTTATCTTACTTAGCCTACATCTAACAAAAGAACAAGTTCATGGATACAAAAGATCTGTGTAAGTACTAATTATTTTGGTAGAACTTAATACAAATCAAGGTAATTAGATTTAAATAACCACTTGCCAGAAAGGTATGGACAACCCAATTGTGATATCTGGCTCTCTGTCCTGCTATTGAGCTCATTCAGACAGAATATGATCTGCCTTGTGAACAACAAATTTGCTTGTTGCTCGTGATGCTTATGGAGGGAACGAAAAAAAAAACCCAAACCCGTGCTTTCTTGTTTCGAAGTTTTACTTTACCTTATAACTTCACTGTGTGTCTATATATTACTGCATTTAAATTTAAAATTAGATTTTATTATTCTGCCAGCTCTTTAGGCAGAGTGGGTACATGCTAGAAGAAGAAACTTAGCATGTTTATTCTAGGAAGCTTTTCCCTCTTGCAATCAGTGAGGAACTTGTTAGCAATTTGTCTTAGCAGTTCTTCAGCTGCTAGAAAGAAGGAAAAAAGATGTACTAGAAGAGGCACAAAGGAAGCCTTCTTCCATACCTCTGTTTCTTGTGGTGGTTCTGTTCGACACTGAAGTGTGGTTCTAAAAACACATATGCTTTTTCCCAGATGAAGAGAATAGTAACTCTAGGCCTCAAACTCCTTCCTCTGCAATTAGGAAAAGGGTGCATTCAATAGTGTTAGAAAGGAATTTTGTAAAAGAAGCAAGAACCAAGAGCTTAACCATGAGTCTAGTTATTTCACAACTTGAGTTGGCCCACAAAAATCTTGAAGTAGTATTTTGTGAATTCTGAAGCCTTGGAGTAAGGGTAACTGATTTTTTAAATATTTTTTTTTGATTTTGAGATTTTTACTTGAATAAAACTAAATGCAGTATTTTAACATTTAGATGTGTATGACTTACTATGCAGAAGGGTTCAAATAACACTTTTGACTTTTCTTTCATGGGAAATCCCATTTTGATTATTGGAGGGAAGTATGAGAATGAATGTAAGATATCTCCCACCCCCCCCAAGAAAATAAAAGCAACTGTGTGACCTTGAGGCTGATATTTGAGTCTTTTCCTGGACAGCTAAAACTGGTCCTGAAGATTATTTTTATATGTACTGTAATTTTTGCAATGGTTCTGTTATGATCCATGATTGTTTGGTTGTGTGTTGTTTGTTCTGCAATTGACACACACGAACATAGAAACCTTCTTGTTTTCTAAGAACCTGTATCTGTAATGACATTAAACATAGAGTAGCTGCAATAATGGTGGTGTATTAGTGGCTTGGTGGCTTTTGCTGCAAAGTCATTGAACTGATGATAATACAAATATTTTTTTCTTTGCAGCCTTTTACAAAGTGGCTAAAAGTATTTTCACAGGCTTATGGTTACATTAGTTATGGAGGTTTAGTGGCCTTATTGTATTCTGTTGCTTGATGCTATATTGCTGTCACGACTTGTGTGGTCACTTCACATTAAGATAAAAGAGGATAACAAGGTGCTGCTAAAACAGAGTGGATACTTACAGCCTCTGGTTTACACTCATTTCACAACAGTGTGACAGTACAGTTCTGGGTAAAGAGGAATATGTGCCTAATAACAAAGCATTGTGAGTTTTGCCTCAAGGGTGTTTTAACATTCTAGGGTGTAGGCTCTTTTGCCACTGAAATATGGTAGAAACTTTGGCAGCTTATCTAAAAAACCAGATTCATATAGAGGGAATCTATAACATGGTGGTGTATATGAAGTCTTGAATTGGGCATCTTATTACTGGTCATCAATCTTTATTTCTAATTGTGACTTAAAAAAAATTCTATATACATAGAGCTTCCACTCTTAACACATTTACTGGAAGGGTATATCCAGCCTGTGTGTGTATCTGGATTAAAAAAAAAAGTCCTCTAAGCAGTTCAAGAAAAAGATGCTATTACTGGCTTGCTGAGAGAGGATTAATTAGGAGATATCTTCCCTTATCTGGATTTCTAGAAGCTACAGTGGTTCACTTCTTCTTAGCAGAGAATTATTATACAAAATGGCACTGGGCACCATATTAAATAATTATGTTATTATCTATTTGTTCTTTGGGGCTTAGTATTTTGGTTAAATTTGAAGTTATCTGGTAGACAGCTGTTCACTTGTCAAATGAAGGGATCAGCTTGAAACAACTTAGAGTGTGATATGTTTGAATAACTAAAAGTAAAGGAGAATCTTGAAATGTGGGAGATCTCCAGGAGCATCTTTTTTTGCATAAATACTAGCTTTACTCTGCATACCTTTTATTTCCCCCCCTTTTCTCCAGTACTGATACTCGAAAAGGTGGAAAATGGAGATCTGAGCAACAAGATATTGAAGATCACGGATTTCGGCTTGGCCAGGGAATGGCATAAAACTACCAAAATGAGCGCAGCTGGGACATATGCCTGGATGGCTCCTGAGGTCATCCGCTCCTCCATGTTCTCCAAAGGCAGCGATGTGTGGAGGTATTGATTTGCCATTAAGTGATTGGATACTAATGAGTAACTAGAACTGCCAGGAAAACTCTTTTATGTTTAAAAATGAGTAATGATGAACCAAATATTAAAATTCAGGTGTTAAGAAAACTTTATCCACCAGCTTTCCATCTATCAGACTCTCAGACTGATTTGTATTAATTGTAAATGTTTTTTTTAGTGTAGAAAGTGGTGGACCAGCTCCTTCATGCCTCTAAATGTTTGTTCTATCAATTTACATCCAGACTATCCTTGGATTCGGAATCCCAATTCCCTCTCTTCATCTAAAACAAACTTTTTGTGCTTGTTTGGCTATTGGCTGACATAATCAAAGGCCATAAACCAATCCATGAAATACTTAAAATTATTTTTTTTTACTGTTTTACCAACAGTAAGATCGTTTTCTGTTTTGCTAGTTACCTGTCACTGGTGTATATGTACACAAATGCACTGTACCTAGTTGAATTCACTCTGCACTTTCGACCTGAATACAATGTTTTTCACTTCTGTAATAAATTTATGAATAATTTCCACCGTTCTGGTCTTTCACATAAAATAATAAATATCTTCTCAAGGTCCATCTGAGTATGTAATCCATAAGTAGTAATTTGTGTGTATATGTTGTATTTTCCATTCATGCACTGGTATTTTTGAGAATGGGAGCTGCTTTGATGGGAGGAGTATAAGGATTGGCCCACAGATTTCCAGAAATTGAGCTTGGATGTGGCTATTAAGTGATTTAGTAAATCCAGAATTCAGTAAATAGCTCTGGAACAGTGACTTTTCTGGATGCTGTGTGACATAGAATCAGACTGGACATCTGAAGTAGATTAAGTAAACAGAATTTTGTTTTTCCTGTGGGGAGAGAAGTATTGAAATGTTGGGGTGATGTGGTATTTAGAGCAGTAAGATTCTCTCACTGGTCAGTAATGTTCCCACACAAGTGTGTGCAAGCTGTGAAATCTGTCAGGATAAAGAAATATCCCAGCTGGCAGAATTGTCTGGCTGTTATGGCAGAGATTGGTGTGGGTATTTTAATTTTCCTTATCCAGTTTTACTGAATAGATAATGTGTTGCCTTGTGATAGGCCTGTGAATTTCTATTTTGTACAGTAATGGTGTGGATAAAATTCTGACTCTGTAATTAAATGTGTTAGCCTGTGTAGTTAATCTGAGATGGAACTGAGCAAGATCCAAGCTTTTCTTCTGACTGGTCTGGCAGAAATGAAAATCTCAAGGCTGTGCACCTTTTCTGCGCACATGTTGACAGTACTGGTTCATGCACAGCTTGTCAAGCTCAAACCTCAATTTGTTATTTCCTGAAGGAGGAAACGAATGCACTGTGATTGTAACTTTCCTAATCCAGGCATGATGCGAACAGATCAGTAGATGTTCTGTACCAGTCTGACCTCATTTTGAAAAAGATAAGACTTAGTAGGTCAGTTGTTGATTTTTCATGAAGGTAGCTCAAGTGCCTCTATGCCTATGCAAAAATATCAGTTTGGTCAAGGACTGTAAATCGCTTCAGGATTGTAGATCACTTAAATTGTTAGTTTTTCAGAATTTATGTTTTTAAGATACTTTCATCACTTTCTCTTTTTATAGTTACCAGTCTTCCCTTGAAAAGAGGTGGAGTTCCTCTCAGGGCTGCTCCTTAAACATGGGCTTGTCACCATCAACAGAGCTGTTATACTGTCTCTGAATAAGCCTTCTGTCTCTGGTGGCCAAAACCTTGAGTCGTAGTTAAATAAGCTGAAAAGAACATGGTGTTTGAGTCATGTATGTGGAGCACAAATACTTGCCAGTGTGGTCACTACTAGTGTGTCAATGATTGTAAGCACTGGATTTTACAAAAGCAATCATGGACATGTGTGATAAGTCCTGTCCCCACCCAGGGATGCAACTTGAAATTCTTAACAGGGTGAACTTTTTTATCCTATTAGACTTGCTCCTCTTCTTGTCCACTTCAACCTCTTGGTTAATCACTGGAGTCAAGGGAGTTTTTTTGCCAGATAACCTTCCAGTTATTCTGTCTAGCATCAACAAAATTGGCTGTCTCTATCCCTAACATTCACAGACCTTTTTATTTCAATGCCCTTCCTGTAAAGCTTATTGGAAAAATACTGCTGGCTAAATTGGTGCCCAGCCTTTTAACAAGAATCTTGCTCTACTTGTGTTCTTGCTGCACAAACAGGTGAAGAAGATGTTGGAGAAGATGCTTGCTAGGACTGAAATTTCATGAGCCAGTCTTATAATAAAGAACTGCTTCATGAAATTCATTTCAAAACATGTATCAAGCTCCTTTTAAAAAACTTGATCTGTGTTTTTGTCCCAGTCCAAAGAAGGGCTGGCAAAGAACTCATGAGGCTTGGGAATGCTCCCACACACTGGTGTCTATCACAGGGATCTGAGCCACTGAAAAGCCTGTTGATAATAACAGTACTTAGTACATGTTGCTAGTGAAAATTTGTTGCTATGAATTTTGCTGTGATGCACCCGCAAGCTTTAGATGTGCAGCAGAAACCTTGTGCTTGCATTGCACAGAGGACAAATAAGCTACAGTTTTATTTAAATATGTTAGTTCCTGTAAATCTGTTTATATGTTTGAGAGGGGAGTTATGTATTTGCTTTGGCTTTACAGAGATGAGTTTGAAGCACAGATATTGCAGCTTATCCAATACTGTATGGCAAGTTAATGTTAGTAGGCATGTAATTCAACTTTCCCTGTCATTTTTAACTGCTTAAATATATTCCTTGTTTGCTGCATACTTCATTTTTTACTTGTGCTGCTTAAAAGACAGTCATGTTGTCAATATGGTTGGTATGCAGATGATAAAGCCACTATACAAGTTTGATCTGAGTTCCCCATGTTTTTCAGTTTAGATGCTTTTAAGATGTATCTACTCTGAGACCAGTGAAATAATTAGGAATTTAATTTTCATTTAGGAATGAAATATCAGAACTACCTAAAACCATCTGATTAGCAGATCAAGATGTTTCAGGCATTCAGTGGTGGGTGTAGGAACTTCAGTCATTAGAATATTTAATTTGAATCAAGTGTTGGCAAGCACTTCCATCCACAACTGACTGCTTGCAGGCATCTGTAGACTCCTCTGTGAAATGAAGCACAGGCAAGACTTCAGTACCTGACACATAAGTGTAGACCAGCAATACTGGTAGGAGCTCGTGTGGGAGATGTGTACACAACTGACTGTTGTCAAATAAGCAGGAAATGTCATCTCTGCAACTGCCAGTCCAGCAACGTGCAAAATGCAAACTGTTAATAGCTGGTAAATTGTAATGAAGTTTTTTTTTTTCTTAACAAAAGTAATATTCTAGTTTCTGTTGTTGCTGGGATCTCTTTGTTGGCGTGACAGTTCCTTTCTCATGGAAAGTGCCGAACCCAGTGAGATGGATAAGAGGAACGCGTGGTAAAAATGCCATTGAACAGTAACAGTGAGAAGAAATTAGTTTGTGGTGTTTTTTTTTTCTAAGTGCACAGACTTACGAGGGAGGTGGCAAAATCACATGTGGAAATCCTGCAGACCTCCAGCCTGCCTCTCCTTGAAAATCCAACGTGTAGGATTGAACCTGATGTTAAATGGCTTAAGGGATTACTGGATCACTGGGAGATGGTTAATTATTCATACAAGTGTCAGTTGACTTGGACTCATGGTCTGTATCACATGGTTCATGTCGTAATTAAAGTCCAAAAATTACTACTGTATGCTGGAAAAATAAATGAGCTTGACAAGTTTTCCTTCCTCCCTGTTGAGAATGAGGAGAGGCCCTTGATTCTTTCTTCCTGTGCTTTTTTTGTATACATCTCTTCTGTCTCTGGCTTTTTCCTTTGTAATCCTCAATTCCCTCCTTGAGAGTTAATGGAAAACACTCTGTTCAGCACCTCTCTTGCTGTTTAATCACTTGGGATGATTGTTGTTCAAATGCCACTAGTGGTAGAATAATAACACAACTCTTTGGTAGTTTTTCCTACCTTTTGATATCAACACTTGCATCCGAACTGAAGAGTAACATCAACATTCAATCAGATTTAGACAGGTCAAATGTATATTCAGTCCAGTATTCATTTTCTTTAAGTGTCTTATGAATCCCAGGAGGCCAAAAAGGAAATGGGAAATCCTTAAACTCCTGTTTATTTTTTTCAAATGAGGCTCTTGATACAGTAAGGATTTGAGAAGCCTGATGGAAAGAAATAATTAATTATAATCATTAGAATATCAAGAGTATGAATTACATAGGAAAATGCAAAAGGTTGTATAGGTGAAAATATACGATATTTTGCTTAATAAAGTAAACTAGCTGTGTTGGCAGCAAAGGTGGAATCTCTAGTGACTGAAATTCCATGTATCAATAGGAAAAGTGGTATTAAGGCTGTCCAACTAAGGTGGCAGCAGTTACAATTAATGTTAAAGATTTGGTGGGGTAGAGGGTAAGGGAGGTGGTTGCAAGAGTACAGGTTGTGATAATGAAAATTTTGATTACTCTCAAATGGGTAGGCAATTGTTGCTTTAAAGCAAGAAGAGACCAATCTTTTAGCAGTCAGTTCATGGAGCAGCTATTCAGGGACCTTTTAGGAGGAGAAGCACTTTTTCATTTGTTCTTCAGGTGTGCTTAGGAGGACTTCAAAATAGTACATAATGAACATGGTTAAAATATATGTATACTTAGATTTGATATCTTTGCAGGAGCAATTAAGAAAAATCAGTCCATTACAGTAGTGTTTAATCTCAAGGGGATTAATGACAAAATATAGGAATTTTGTGTAAAAAAAAAAAAACAAAACAAAACAAAGGGAACACGCAGCATGGATATTGTTTAAGGACACTATGTTAAAGCTCAGAGCAAATGAATAGGGGAGACTTTAATTGAATGAAGAAGATGATGTAGAAGAGGCTACGGGAAGATGTCTTTCAAAAAGTTGAACCTATGTCCAAATAAGGAAAAGTAGTCATGGACTTAAGTACTAGCACGTTGAACATAAAACACGATCAAAAGGGTTTTGAGGAGAGTCTTGTGAAAAGCATAAAACCAAATAAATTGCTTTCAAATTCAGCACAGGTGAAAACCCTGCAGGAGAACATATGGTCCAGAGGTGACCAAGGTGGAGGAGTGCAAAGAAGATAAGGCTATAGCAGAAAAAAATTTGTGGCTTGTGTCTGCTAGAATGAAGCAAAGAGAGGCTTTCTAAGCTGAAAATGTCTCTTTAAGAGAGCTGAGCTGGAGGACTTCTCATACTGAAGTGCTGTCCACAGACAAATGAAGAGTAACAAATCACTGGGATTTATAGAAACACCCAAGTTTTCTACAGGAACACGGGAGCCAGCTGAGTTAATAGCTGTGGTGTGTAATCTGTTGCTTAAAGCTTCATTAATAGTGGAGAAATGGAAGGCAGCAAACGTGATGACAGGTCTTAAAAGAGCTTCCTGTGGATAAGAAAGTCTGATTTTTCAGTTCTACTAAATGGTAGAAGCAGCACTAAGGGGCAGGAAGCTGGTGGACATATGATCATATCTGGGGAAGAGTCATCTTTTTTAGAATGAAATCATATCATGTGAAACAATGAAAATTCTTGAAGGATTTGCAGAGTATGTGGACAAGTGGTAAGAACTCTTATACCTCTTTGGATTTCAAGAACTTTCAACAAAGTCTCTTGTCAAAATCTTTTTAAAGAATGTAAATTGATGTGGGAAAAGAGGACCAGTCTGTTTCTCATCACTTAGTCAATTCTTAATTACTAAAGGAATAAATCAGTTTTATTAATGGGGAATTCTTGTCTGCAGCATAATCATAAAAGCAGTAAGTGGTTAGGTAAGGACATTTGTGGCTGATGCAGAGTTTTTCAGGAAGAGAAAAATTAATCTACTGCACATAGCTGAGGATAAGTTTTACTGTACTGAATGATAAAATAGATGAAATGGTAATAAATGCAAAGTGAGTACCCATGGGAGAATTTCACATGTACAGTGATGGGCTCTAAATTTTACTATTACAATTCAGTAAAAAGATATTAGAGTTATTGTGGGTAACCTAGCTCGTTTTATAAGGAGTCAGTAAGGCAAGTGGCAAATTAAAATTTAATAGGAAGGAAATAAAGAAGAAAACAGGAAATCATGTGCCTTTCCCCATATCTTTAAAACTCTGTGATTTTGGTCATTCCAACAAAAATGTTAAAATGGAATGAAATGGTACAGACGATGTCAAGGTCAGTGAAGGATATGAAATGTTCAGGGGAATAACTAGATTAGGGTTTAGTTAGATTAGGATTTTGGTGGCTGGGAAGAGGATGATTTAGACAGGATGTAGTAGGAGCTGGTAAAATCATGGATGGTGTGGAAGAAGCTCATAGGGAACATATGTTCACTCTTCCTTGTATTGGAAGAACTACAGGGAAGTAAATGAAATTTTCAAGTGACAAGCTCCAAACAAACACACAGAAGTATTTTTTTGGCAATGCATCATTAAATTTGTGGAACTTGCTACCATGGAACACAGTGGATGATAAATGGGTTCAGATCAGTGAAAGAAAAAAACATCAGGTCACTAAATATGAACAAGTCATTTCTGGCTCAGGTTTCCTAGAAGCAGAGAGAACATTCTGGGGATTTGTTGTATACCTGGGGGGAGGACAGCCCTGGAACTATTTCCTTAACTTCACAGTTAATATTTTGTAGAATATCTTAAGAACAACTTAATTTGGAACAACTATTTTTCACTTACTTTTTTAAAAATTACAACCAAACAAACAAAAGGTGAAAATGGCATTGTATTTCAGTCTTATTAAAAAAAACAGGTAAAATAAGGCACTTGTCCAGCTTGGTAGCCATGATGAGCTTGTCCAGAAAACTGCGATTTCTCCAGTGTACCAGACACACCCTGAACAGGTTCAGGTACTTTCTTGTCGCTTAACAAAGAATGTGTGTCATGGTTTAACCCCACCCCACAACTAAGACCACAATTGCTGCTTTCTCAGTCCCCTCACCCCACGAGTGGGATAGGGGAGAGAACCAAAAGGGAAGGGAGAAACTTGTGGGTTGAGATGAAAACAGTTTAGTAAGACAATAATATAGTAATAATAGGATATTATTATTAATATATATAAAATAAACAAAACTCAGTGCAACCCCTCACAAAACTCCAGTCATGCCAAGCAGCCAGTTCTGGAGAGGAGAGCACTTTGGTCTCAAACATCCAATGCCAGTGAGAGAGTGCAGAAAAAAAACCCCAAAAGACAGAAAGGCCAACAGGGCCAACTGCAGAACAGGAAAAGGCCAACCTAACATCGAACTACACTGGAGTGGAACTAACCAAACTACCTGGAAAACCTGAACTAACTAGCTGGAAAAGCTGGCTGCAGCTTTATATGGAGCATGATGCTAATGGTCGGGATATTTCATTGATCAACCTGGATGTCAATCTAGGGGTGGGCCTGTCCATGCCCCCATCCTACCAATTTGCACTTGCAGGTGGACAGTTGAAGAAGTCCTTAGTTTCCCTGACAAGAGCCAAAATGTCAGTGAGTTTTTACATTCTCTTCATACAAACTCAAAACCACAGCTAGCTACTGAAAGAAAAACATTAACTCTGTCCCGGGGAAGAAGCAGCTTTGTCGCATTATTCTCGTAGTAAATCCAAAACTAAAGGCTGTGCTAGCTTTGAAGAAGGAAAGATTCTAACTGCATGGAAAACTACCTCAGTTTCAGCTAACCCAGCACAATGTATTAAAGTCAAACACCTATTGTCTTTTCTGTTTTCTTCCTGGTAGTTACGGTGTGCTGCTTTGGGAGCTGCTAACAGGAGAAGTACCGTTCCGAGGGATTGATGGTCTTGCAGTAGCATACGGTGTTGCCATGAATAAACTTGCTCTTCCAATCCCTTCCACCTGTCCAGAGCCTTTTGCCAAACTCATGGAAGGTAAGCCAGCTGTGGTGCAAGTACGGTTTGTGCTGTCTCTGGAGCGCTGTTGAGCGTTCCCGCCTTGCATTGGCTTTGATACCTAAGAGCACAGATTTCTCAAATGGTGTTATTCAATGGTGCAAGCTGTTATGGGAGCTAGGCTTGGCTGTTAGTGTGCTGTGGCTGTTACTCGGCTGCAAGAGTAGTAGGTGAAAGAAATTCCCGTGCCGTTTTCTATTCTCTGGCTTTATAGGAAAATGGAGGCTATTGCTGTCATTATCTAGCTTGTTTTCTAGTAGCGAAGACTCACCAACACCAAAACTTCGTGTATTTTGGTCTAGTTTGAAGTCTTCAACTTGTTTTGAAATTCACAGCTTCAACATCTTGCTAGGCAGTGTCATAATGAATGAAACTTTATCCTACTGACATTTCGGGGAGTGGGTTTAAATGCGGCTATGACATTTGAAAACAACACAAATTTTCAGTCAGAATGATGTGATTTTCTACTTTGTGTGTGGAGATAGTCCATATCCAGAGTGGGCTACATACGGAGGAAAGAAATATAGGAGTTTGTCATCAGAGCTACTGTAGCTATTAAAAAGCATTCTGTGGGGTAGCTTTTGAGATGCACCTGTGTGACCTGCTCTGCTGGCTATTGCAACTACTCACATATCTCCAGAGCTTCAATTCTTCCTCCCTCCCTCCTTCTTTTCCTCCCTCTCTCACAACATTACCTTTAAGTGTTTTATTCAGTGCTCCTATTTGCAAGGATTTCCAGGTGTTTATATGTAGTAAACATTTTTGTACTTATCTGGCAAAAAGAAAAACTGAGGTAAAAGAAATCAAACATGTTTTTATAGCCTTAGTGTCCAAAGAATGAGTCTGAACACAGAACTGACATTTTGTGGCCTCTGCTGGTATTGTTAGCCCCAAGAAAGGAATTTGATTCATCCAACAAAATGTTTCTGATGGATTTCTCTTCTTTTAGAATATTTCTGTATTTCTCTGGTCTTTTCTGTAGCTTACAGGCTTCAGTTAAGTTAAAGTAGAAAATTTCACGTATTGTTATGCTAAAAAAAAAATATCCTATGGGCGGTAAACAGCAGCAGAGTTGCAGGTATAGTAGCTTGGAAGCAATGTAAAGCAGGAAACTGCAGATGAAAGAGTTAACGGAACTCCCAGCTCTGTCCTGCTGAGGCAGTGTATTTTGATGTGGTTCCCTAAAATGAGGGCCTTGGATTTCTTAAATGTGAGGTATTTGCTGCTGGGGTTGAAAATAATGCCCTCTGTTGGGAAAGTCAGGCAGAGGCATTTGGCCTGTGCTTGAACCCAGCGGTGCTGGGGTGAGCACCCACGAGGCTTTGGGACGCTTGGCTTCTCCATGAGCAGGGGGAAGGAGAGAACAAGAAAACAATTACTTTCTGCCCCTTGGCCGAAACTGTTTTTCAAACACGCTGTTTCCCATCTTGGGTGAACTCTTGTTCCCCTAATGCTGCTTTTACTTTTGAATTACTGCCCTGGTGGTCTTCGCTGGGACAACAAAGCTGAACGTTCCCTCTTCACAGAAAGGACTTGTACGTTACAACTGTCCTCATTAGAGCAAATTAGGGCAGATCTAGGCCTGGGAAAATAAAAGCCATGGGCCACCTGCATAGTTATCCTGTTCACTCATTCATGCATTTGGCTGGCTGCAGCATTTTGTTTTACTTTCGGTCATGTTTGCTTTACCATGCTTAAAACCTGAGGTAAAGAGGCAGGGATTATGGCACTGACAGTCCAGCCGTATCACCCATTGCTACTAATTGGTCAGCAGCAGGGGGCCTTCCGAGCACTCCTTAACATCCTCAGTTCTCTATTTTGATAAGAGAAGCAGTTTGAAATCCATAAACACAAATTTGTTCCAGTTTATGCTTCCTGGAACCTGATCAGATGCTTAAATACCAGCATCTTGATACCAGCAGTTTTGAAACCAAAGCTCCCAAATGCAAAATCTCATTAATGCTAAAATCAAAGAAAAGACCTGCAGACCAAGCCTCAGCAGCTGCACAGATTTTGTGAAGTGTTATTTATTTTTAATTACAGCTGCTCCTTGGTGTATTTCAGTCCACAAAACTGATGAATGAATGTCTTTTAGGACATCACCAAAAAGAATGGTTCCTTTTTTGCAGCTGTAAGGTCTAGGAAACTTTAGAATATTTTTCAACTCTTGCCTCGTGCTGCAGTATTGTGTGTAATCCAGTGACCATTTAGCGCAATAATAATATGAGCCTATTGAGACCTGTGTATTACTTTCTTCCATTCATGCATAATAGCTGTATTCCCTGGGTATATGTTTAAATGCTAAGTTTTTCTGGTTGATTCTTCTCAAATATTGGCATGCAGGAGTCTAGCAGTACTAAAGAGAATAGAAGGGTATTTGTTGAACGAGAACCTGTTTAAGTACCAGTACAGGATAATATAGAATGAGAAAGTGATGCTTTCTGCAGTAGTTTAAATCAGGGTGAAGAGAGAGGCCTGAATGAGTAAGAATTTCCTATTCAAAAGTGTTGTTAAGTCAAACATTTTGACTTAATGGCTTTCTAAAAACATGTTCTTAATTATTTCATAGCTTGAGATGTTACTTCATACCATTTTCTATTTCCGTTTCCATTTTCGATGTTCAGTTCACATTGCTGTAAAAGAAGTACCTTTTCATACTATTGCTAGTTGAGTTGCCTCATGGTAGGATGAGTAGCTTAAATTCTGGGTTTTTAGGGCTCTCTAAGTGGGTAAGTCATTGCGTTAGATTGTAAATGATAAAGCTTGTTTATCTGTGGTTTCTCTTAAAGGGAAATGGAAAAAGCCCAATCAAACAGATTTTTCTGAAATAGTGAAAAAGAACACTTAATAAGAAGAAAACTCAAAATGTCTCTTTGATGTCATTATTTACTTGAATCTGCTGTTTTCACTCAAGTGATGCCCCGTCTGCTTTGCAGGGCAAATTTTCAGTCCTGTGGAAGCAATTAATAATGTGACTCAGTATTAGAGTTTGACATCAGAAAGAACTCTCATAGATATCTTTCTGCAGTAAGACTGTTAACACTGTGGTATAAGTGTGATAAAAGAACCGTTTGCAAGAATCTTGCGCAGTATCTCCGTTCTGTGAGCACATACACCTTACAGCAAAATATTTAAGGAAATTATTTGATTTTAGTATATGCTTGAAAATGTAACTTTTTGTAAATCAGTAAACCTCTATTTCACTTGGCATATTGTTGCAACAGAACCCAGAGACTATGTAGTTCAAGATCTTAAGCAATGTTGGATATTGTATAAGCATGAATTCCATACTTGGCTTACAATGAGCCAATAGTCAATGCAAGTGGGAATGGAGAAAGATGGGGTAGCATAGACACTGTGCATGCCACTCTTAGCCACTGGGGATCAGTAAAGAACTACTCATCCTATCGAAGCTCCATACTGAGAGATGCTTAACAGTTGTTTGTCCTATTCTAGATTGCTGGAACCCTGACCCACACTCACGACCTTCCTTTGCCAGTATCCTAGACCATCTCACTGCCATACAAGAGTCCGGTTTCTTTGAAATGCCCAAAGATTCCTTCCACTCCCTGCAGGAAGACTGGAAACAAGAGATCCAAGAGATGTTTGATCAGCTCAGAGCCAAAGAAAAGGTAAGTAGAGAAAGACACTCCATGCTTGTGCTCTCTGGATTATAATTTTCCCATTTCATAATTGAAACAGGGGTCATCATTTACTGCATCCCAGAGTTAATTTTGTATGTACTTTACAGGAGGTTGTAATAAGTCCCTCAAATCAATGACAGGTGGTGATGCACACAAGGCAGAATCATGAGCAAAATAAGTATCTGCGTCCTGAGCTGCTACTCTAATATTGTAGTGAGCTTCCATTGTACACTGTGCAAACTGCTAGGTTGAGTTGTCTTCAGTGTTTCACTACTAGCATCTTAATTGAGAAGCCTAATGATAATTTTTAACAGTAAAAGTAGGAGGGGCAGTTTCAGCATCCATACTCCAGCAAACATTGCAGCTTTGGTTCTGTCAGGTGTGTGTGGGTGTGTGAGTGTGGGTGTGTGTGTGTGGGTGTGTGTGTGGGTGTGGGTGTGGGTGTGTGTGTGTGTGTGTGTTCTGGGTTTCGAGCACAGCTGGAGTGGATAGACTATAATAAACATGAGTGCAGGCCAGGGGACTAGTCCAATAGCTGTTATAATTGAAGTCTACCTGGGTAAATCGTAGAAAATGAAAATGCTAGCAGGAATAAAAAGAATTGTGACCATCAGCCTCAGAGTAGAAGTTAAGTAAAAAAGCTGGTTTTCCTCAAACATACTTGTAGAAAGCACAGCTTGCTGCAGCTATCTTAAGGTCTTTACAGAGACTGTCTTTAAAGTTGGTATGAAATTCTGCAGCAGAATCAGTAATTATATTTTTTTAAGTTCATGGCCTCGTGCCTGAAAATAAATTTATAATAAACAGTCAACTTGATTTGGGCTGAGAAGTTGGGTTTAGGAGGCAGAGAAAAAGAAAAAAAGACCTCAGGGCAGAGCAGATAAGTCCCACAACAATACTTAAAACATTTCTATTCACGTATTATAGGAGCTTTTGGGAAAAATAAAGTATCTAATAGGCATTTTCCTGCTGCACCATGTTGCCCCTTGGCGTAACTGTGTTGGAACATTTTTTGAAAACCAGACACTTCAACAGACAAACAGAAGACCAAACAGTAGCAGCTAGACTGCCCTCAGGTTTTGAGTACTGTGTTCCTCTGTAGCAATGGAAAAAGAGAATTTTGTATCCTATTCACCACATGAGTAAAATGTACCAAGCCTTTGCATTGATGTGACAGGTAACAACGAAGTTATTACAAAAAAAAAAAAATCTCAACTATATCTGACAAGATGAAGTTTAACTTGAATTCTTCAGTTTTTACCTCATGCAGTGGAATTAGCTAGATGGGGAGAGTTATTCTCAGTGCTGAATTCTTTTGTCCTTGTGGTGAGAGGAGTGCAGTGAGAAGAGATTTTGAGATCTCAAGGACAATTTCAGTTGATTCATTTTGTCAACAAAGGAAAGATTGAAAACTTTGCGTTATGCTGCTTTATGCCTAAGGAGCATCCATGCTTGGTGGAAACTGATGGGAATGACCTCCTCATGATTTTTCTTCATTGATTTTTATGTTAGAGCTGTGCTTTGTGCTATTTTATGATGCACAAGATGGCACGGTTATTTTTAAACAGTTTAAGTCAATACTGAAGGTAACATAGGTACTTACTGAACAGGAAAGCAAGGATGAATTCTTTTCAGTGTTACTAATAAATCTTGCAAAATGGGTTGCCATATGCATGGTATGCTCCAATGGCCATTGTAAACTTGTTCATGTCAGATATCCAGCATCTTTTCTCATGACACTGAATTTAGGATTCAGTGCCTTTTCACAGAATCACAGAATGGTTGAAGTTGGAAGGGACCTCTGTAGATCATGTAGTTCAGGCCCCCCCCTGCTTAAGGAGGACCATCTAGAGCCAGTTCCCTGTCTCACATGGCTTTTGAATATCACCAAGGTGGGAGATTCTACAATCTCTCTGGGCAACCTGTACCAGTGCTCAGCCATGCCCACAGTAACAAGGTGTTCAGAGGGAACCTCCTGTGTTTCAGTGTGTGCCCATCGCCTCTGGTCCTGTCACTGGGCACCACTGAAGAGAGCCTGGTGCCACCCCCTATACATCGTCCCTTCAGAGATTTATATGCATTGATAAGATTGCTCCTTCCCCCCACCCAAGCATTCTCTTTGCTAACATAAACAGTCCCAGCTCTCTCAGCCCTTCCTACTAGGACAGATGCTCCAGTCCCTTAATCATCTTCCTCCTCCTTTGCTGGATTCTCTCTAGTATGTCCATGCCTCTCTTGTGTTGGGGAGCCCAGAACTGGACACAGGATTCCAGGTGTGGCCTCACAAGTGCTGGTGTCCAGGTTTTAATACTGATATGAAGTACCTTGAATGGCAAGTGTAGAAGTTCTTCAGGATCGTTTAATGTTTTTGGCTTTCAGCTGAGCCTTTAACCAGTAGCACCAGCAGTGCTGTGAGTGTAAGTTGTTGCTGCTGTACCTTAAGAATAGGTAATGTTAATCTTAACTCACAAGTCACAAGGTAGGTTTTTTTTTCTACCTTCTGATCTCCCTGCAGGAGCTACGCACATGGGAAGAAGAGCTGACTCGTGCTGCTGTTGAACAGAAGAACCATGAGGAGTTGCTACGAAGGCGAGAACAGGAGCTGGCAGAACGCGAGATTGACATCCTGGAAAGGGAGCTCAACATTATCATCCACCAGCTGTGTCAGGAGAAGCCTCGGGTGAAGAAACGCATGGGGAAGTTCAAGAGGAGCCGTCTCAAATTAAAAGATGGCAATCACATCAGCCTGCCTTCAGGTTGGTGACATGTTAGGCTGTGTCAGGTGAAATGAGAGGAACAGGTGAAGCTGTAGCTTTAGTAGCTCATTTGTACTGATACTTACACTTTAGAAGGTATTGGGAAAAACATGCCTCTTTGGGATCAAAAACTAAGTTTGCTTCTCTTGTGGCTAATGTTCCCCAAAGTTCCCGGTATGAAGACCAGAAGTAAATTTGGGATGTTCCATGCTTGTTAGCTGATGGCTATATATGCTCCATGGTAAAAGTGCTGGTGTTGCAGTTTAACATGTTAGTATTCAAAATTATCAGTTTAATAAAGGATGTACATAAAAAATGGCGGAGGTTCTTGCTCTGGGAATATTTGACATAGTGCTGCAGCAGAAACCATAATCTACTGGATTTCTTGGTGCAGGAATCTAAAAATTATCAAAAGTACATTGATAGGTGTGACACTACAGCACTACGTTGCTAGTTCATATGTGAACTCGTATTAACACACAAGTGACCTGTAATACCATATGTAATGGAAGAAATGTCAACAATTGGTGAGGTGTCGAGAGAGTCATTCTTAAGATTTTCAGTGATTTTCAGAAATATTGAATATTGATTTCAGTGATTTTCAGAAATATTGAATCCTTAACATTTCTGTATAGAGATTCAAACTTGTAAAAGAACAAGAGTATGGGTTTTGTGAACCATCCAAGGCTCATTGCTACCTCTGGGATGATGGCTTAAACTATATTCCTTGTTTTCTGGGAGAGCTTGGCTGTTTAGAAGAGCAATGATGAGAAAATGTGTGTGTTAACTACTCCTTAGGTCTGCAAACACCTGTTGCTGGTGGTTTTGCTTAGCTAAGAAGCTGAGAGATAAGGTGAAAGGAATTTAGGCAGGGTTGTATTTTGGCGTAAATGTCAGTCAGCTCATGTGGATCTATCTGTGCACGTGTGTGTATCTCACACATACACTAAGAAAATGTATCTTCACGAGTGTGAGTGCACATCTTTGTTCTGAAGTAACTGTATGATGGAGGGATAAAGATCAGCTGTAAAACTTCATTTCTACAGAGATCCTCTGAATTGCACTCCTTGAAGTTTACCATAAATTATTATTTCTTTTTTCTTATATTAAAAAAGAGAATTTTAACTATGTCTTTCTGCGTTTGTTCTTATTTTTTTCTTTTGGTACACAGATTTCCAGCATAAATTCACTGTGCAGGCTTCTCCAACGATGGATAAAAGGAAAAGCTTGATCAGTAGCTGCTCCAGCCCTCCTGCAAGTCCTACCATTATTCCCAGACTCAGGGCCATACAGTGTAAGGAGCTCAATGTAGTATTCAATTTGGGAAATGTGCAGTCTGTCAGCGTGGTAAGATGCCAAGATTCCATATCTAGGACAGGACTGTAAAAAAAAAAAAGATGTTCCTAAAATGTTTGCCTTATGCCCTGCATGTATATGTTTATAGAGAAAAAGGGAGTGTGTTGGTGATGAGGGGGGAGTATCACCTTTGAAGTCTAGACCTTACTTACCCAAGTACTTGAAATATTGCTGTCTGATTGTATATAAAATACATTCCCTAGGTGTATGGGTTAATTTTAAAAGATACAATTTTGCAGAATAGATCTGTGAAATGTTATTGAGGTGGATTAGGGAAAGAAAATCAAGGGCATTTGTTCCCATAATAAAACAGAATTAGGCAGACAAACATGTATTGGAAGTGAAAGGGATGTTAATTAGTGTGTAGGTTTGTATTGAATATCATGACATTTGTGTGGCTGGTATCAAACTGGTGGTTCTGAAAGATAAACCAGTGATGAAATCTGTGGAGCCTATCTACTAGTTTTGAAGGGATCTAGTTGTTAGATCTGTGTTGATAAATGGTCAGAATTATGGGAAAGAAGCCTGAATGGGTTTTTCATTACTATTCCTGTTCTGGCCTATGTTTTATGTTGCTGTGGAACCAATTCTTTAATTTGTCTGTTTTTCTTTCCCATTTTCCACCATTCTTTTCACTTGAGAAGTGACTCCTGCTGAAAGCAGTAAAACGTGGGGACGAAGTTCAGTCCTGCCAAAGGAGGAAGGCGAGGAAGAAGAGAAGAGAGGCCAGAAGAAAAAGGGACGTACTTGGGGACCAAGCTCACTTTGTCACAAGGAGCTAGGTGCAGGAGAAGATGGGTAAGAGGGGACCTGGAACCAGACTGGTTGTCAGGTTCTAAAACTGGTTATGAGCTGTCTCACTGGAGATTTACCTGTCCTCTTGGAAGGACTTTTCTGCTTACAAACTTACTTGTTGTACCAGAGATATTAGAGGTTCAGAACCAATTACAAAACTGCAGTGCATTCAATCCGTTGGTAAAAGTCCAGCACTGATCTGGTGCTTTCACTGTCTGCTGTTACCTTGCTATGTGTATTTGTAAGCAGTAGAATTTCTCTTTAGCTGTGCAAAACTGTTTCTCTGGTAGCTTTTCTTTATTTTTGGGCTCAGCATCCTGTAGTTTCGTATTGTATCTGAAAATACGTCTCTTCTACAATTCTCAGCTATGCTTTTTCTTGTCTTAAATGCTGTTATTTTAAAAGCATCTAGTAGAGCCAGGTAATATCTTTTCTTCAGGCTTTTGAAAAGGATGTATACCTTGAGTGAATACATCCTGAAAGTGATTTTTTGCAGATACAGGTTGTATATTTTCTATAGATTCTTGTTCTGTGGCTTTTTTTGTGTGTGTGTCTGTGTAAATTATTTATACCAGGATTCCAATGGACCATTGCCAAAATGCTGCTTTAAATGTAGGAGTATTTTGATCTTCTAAGAGGTCTGAACACGTTGTGATTTTTAGTGGAGCTTGAAACTTTTTCCCCTGCTAAAGTGATAGTTTGACTCTTGCCATATTTTTTTTGCTGGGCAAATAAAATAACTGGTTAGAATTTATCTTTAATGTTATGTGCTCAGATGTGAAATTCCTGGAAAACATATTTACATAATGTATCGCTATTGTGGTCCTTTTCAAGAGAGCCTGGATCTAAGTGTTCTAATGACATTAAAATATGTTCTTCCTCGAAGTCAATCTTGACATGTTATCAGGGTGATGTGAAGGAAGCTTCTTCAGGTGCTGCCTGTGCTTTACCTGTTCTGTTGAGGAAGTGTAGCGTTCTACAGAATTAAAACAGATGCCACATTTTACAATCATTAATTATATAAAAGGGCAGGAGATCACTGAAGCTGGTAGAAAAACACTTCTACATTGAAATCACATTCTTAGAAATCTGCGAATAAAGCCCTTCGGTTTTCCATTCATCACCTTTTCCAGGGAGGCTCGATACAGCTATGGCTTTTTGCAGAGTCTCTGAAACATGATAATGTTGCTGAGAGGGCAGTGGAGCTAACATAGAATGGACTACTGCTGCTTGCTGAGGTCATGCCAGACTGCAGACTTATCTAAAGGGAGCAGAGTTACAGTAAATATTACTGACTCAAAAGATAGAGTGCCTTCAATTTTTAGTACTTTTAAATTCTGATTTTAGAGAGTAGGGGGCTAAAAATTACGGTAAAGTCCAGTTCAATCCTTCTCCATGACACTGTTCTGGTAGCAGAAGTGCTTCTATTCCAGCTACTTACACAACAATGTCATCAAAGGAACTTGAAGATTCATCTTTTTCATCACCTTCCATGTGTTTTCTGCAAGAGGTAATTCCAAATTTATGCAAGAATGACATTGTGGGAATTGCAGTGAAATTCTCAAGCATGAGTAAACTGACCTATAATTAACATCAAGTAAAGGCAGTCATGAAAAGATTATGCAGTGATTATTCACCCTTCTGCATTTATCTTTGAACGTCAGGAATACACAGAGCAGCAGAAGGTTGCTGTGCTAAATTGCAGAGACTGCAGCTGGATGAAGCTTTATGTTGGACTAGTGTTGTGACAATTCAGTTGTGATCTTATGGAATATTCTCAAGGATATATGATAAGTCTTAATTGTCTTTAAACTTTGCATTGATTAGCCCCAGTCGGTTATTATGGCATGGCTGATCTTTACCCTTTTTAAATTTTGACGCTGGTGGTGTTACTGGTTTTATGGAAGGTGACACTGGATTTGGGGCAGTCACAGTCCTTTACGTGTTATCTCTTAAGTTCTTGCAAGCTAAGTAGGGGTGAGCCTGGGATCAGACACTTTTTATTCATGATAGTATTGTATTAATGCCTCAACGTGGTGTTACAGAATGGTATTAAGACACCAGACATGCTGTCTCACAGTTGTTGTAGGGATGTTGTTTTGCAATTTTCTGAGCAAATAAGCCTCGTCACCTTGTCACTCCTAAAGAAAGGTCCTTTTTACTTCCCAATAGAAGAAGGTGACAGAGAAGTAATTCAACCATAATACAACAGAGTAATAACTTTCCTACTATTTAACCCAAATAGATAACAGGTAAGAAGTCTTTAGGCTCTTGAATTGTCATACTGGTGACTGAAATAGATAGTTTTGCTGCTAGTGCTTTTAAATCATTCCAGTTGCTCTTTCCTTGGAGCAGTGACAGATAACACTGCTGTAGTAGGAATGTACTCTAAGTTGGCGTGTTTTGAATTGCTTTTATATGCACGTTACTGTCTAGTTAAAGAGGATGTGCAGCTATCCTCTGTGCAGCTCCCTGGGGTCTGCTTGTAATTTGGGAGAGAGAAAGAGAAGGAGCGAAAAATAAAAGGCAAGGATGAAGATTTTTATAACCTTGAGGTAAATGTAGCAGTCCTTGAAGTTATTCTGGTAGCTCGTTATCTTTCTGTTCAGATTGAGCTGAGCTTTATCAGTAACAGCAAATCTTCAATCTGTTTTTTGCAAGGGAAGATTGTTCTGAGAAGTCAAAAGGAAGCAAACTAAGTTGATGTGTCCTGCTGTACAATAAAGGGCAATTCCCAAACCCTTTAGATAACTGTGACTGTAAACTGCAGGCTAAACTGAAGTTTACTGTTGCCTTTCATCGTAGTTATCCTAACTATGCATGTTGTACAGATGGATAATTTAGATACAACGTACATTATTCGGTGGATTGTGTTACATAGCTGAGTGTAGTATGGAGGGAGTAAATGAAGACAGAGACCCAAGCACTGAACTGCATCTCTGTTGTAAAGCCATGTGGTTGTCAAGTCTTCACAAGCAGGATTCGGCACTGTGCTGTCTGGGTTCAAGTTCATAGCAGGGTACTTCCTGTACCAGAATGGTTAATGGGGGGAAAATGATGGACTTTCACAACAGCTGGAACTGTACAGGATGCTTTTAGTGTAATGTCATCAACCAGCTGGGCGTGTGCGGAATCACCTTTGGATCTTGTGACCTCATTTTAGCAATATAGTTTGGTGACAAGTTAGACTTGTTGATTCAGTAGAGAATAGAGGAAAAATACATGCCAAGACAAAAAAAAACTGGTATAATACACCTTCAAGTTTTGAAATCCTGGGATGGAAGCCATCTTAGAAATGCAGAATGTTTCTGGTGGAAAATAAGATTCATTCATGAGAGATAATTCATTACAATCCTTCCCTTACAGAGAAAGAAGGATGTAAGTACAGAGAAGTTATGTGTCTTTGATCAAAGGACAATGCAAGTTAGTAATAGAGCTGGAAGAGGTCTCATCTCTTGAATTTTCTGTTCTTTCAGTAACAAGTAGATGCTCTTGTATGTCCAGTTGAGATCATTCACACTATCCACAGCTTCTTTTGCTCCTTTCATTCAATTTCTGACTCTCTTAAGTGCCTGTTAGCTTTCCACCAACACTATGATGTGTTTATTATTGGAGTTTGGAGAAAAGCACAGCAAATCTCACATTCAGACAATACTGATAACTGAACAATAAAACTTCGAGTGTTGATATGTCAGAAAGTGATGTCAGTTACTAAAGATGTTTCTCATGTCATGACTGTACTGCGGGGAACAAACAGGATGGTGATAATGAACACCTCTGAATAGGGACTGCTGATAAGCTCAGGTGCCAAGTGACAAACCTTTAAATGCAGGTGATTTCGAAGTAGGGATTTGGGTTGGGGTTTTTCACTCTTTTTTTGTTTCGTTCACATTGGTTTGGGTTGTTTTTTTTTTTTTTGTTCTGTAACTAAATGAAGCAATGACATGATTTATGATTTTAGTTACCTGTTTTTCCATAATCTAGAAGTTATGCTTTTAACTGTTTGTACTTCAATGCAGTGTTTTCTTCACAGGGGAGATATCAGGGCCTATAATACAGAGGCATGACTTTGCTGTTATAATGACTTTACCATATTATTGTCCCAGTGAGTGATCTTTGACTTTTGTTGTTCATTTGTATTTCACATAAAAATGTTTTTGGAGGTATTTTTCACCTCCTCCTGTTGAGCACTTTATTTTTTACATGGCATGGCAGGTTTGCCTTGGTTTAAAAAGAAAATGTTTAGTCTGATATTTGTAGTGGTGCTTTCTGTTATTCTGCTTTCATAGCTGTTGGTTATCAGCAGAGATCTTTTGACTGCCATGGTCTAAGAAATGAAGGAGGGACTTTCTGACTTTTTTTGTATTTTAAAGTGCTGTAAAGATGTTGCAAACTGTCCTGCTATGGGAGGACTTCAAATCTATGTAATTAAGACGGATATATGCATACCCAAAGTAGAGCAATAGAGAATATAGAAGGGGGGAATGAAAATTGGTTGAGAACATGGTACATTTTCTCCCATCTTTCTGCTATTTCAGTTTGAAAGCTCTGGTAGAAGGATACAAACAGTGGTCATCCAGTGCACCGAACCTTGGGAAGATTCAGAGAACTGCACCTGCTTTTCCAGGATTCACCAGCTTAGCAGAAATGGGTAAAGGAATTCCCTGAAATTGATATTCTTATCCCCACTTCCATTCACATTTGAATGAACCTTTCCTTTCCTGAACCTTCACCTGGTACCTTACAGCAATATTTTAATTTTGGTGCTGTTTTTCTTTTATTCTTCGTGAAGTAACTACTTTCTTCTTCTGGATTTTCTTTTTGTTCACCTATCTGCTCGTGCTTCTTATCCGTCATGCTAACAAGTTTCTCTTAATTCCCCTCTAGCTGCATGCTACTTCTCAACTCCTTTCCTGTTAATGACATTTAGATAGGCAGCATGGTTACACCTTCACTTGTAGGAAAATAAGGAGCCTTTTGCTCCTTGCTCCCAAACTTACGTAACTACTCTAGAAGTAACTGAGGTGTAGATTGCTTTTTAAATGCTGTTCTGCAGTTGATCGCAAACAGATTCACGTGTCACTAATTTCTTCCACTTGGATAGCATTTCCAGTTACTTGTCTTGGCCTATCTGCTCTGGAGACAGTAGCCTATGAGTATTTGGCAGTTGGTGAAGGGTGCTTGTGATGAGGACAGTTGCGTCTTCTGAGGAAAAGCTTAATTTTCCCGTATATTTGTAAGAGAGTGAAATTTGCCAATGAAAATGTTCCATCCGTGCAAAGTCTGTTTTCATTTGCTTTCCAGATGATGAAGACAGCGAGTGTCTTAATGGAGAGGGAAAAGTGCACCCTTCACCAGGGCACAATCAGTCATACCTCTGCATCCCATTTCAGAAGAATGAAGACTGGGATGGTCCGTCTAGTGATGCCAATGAGGAGTCCACCCCTGTGAACTCTGCTACTAGTACCCCACAGCTGACACCCACCAACAGCCTCAAACGTAGTGGTTCCCACCACAAGCGATGTGAGGTTGCGTTGCTGGGCTGTGGAGCTGTGCTGGCTGCTGCAGGCTTGGGTTTTGATCTGTTGGAAGCGGGAAAGTGTCAGCTGCTGATTGAAGAGGAGCCAGAGGCACCAAAGGAAGAGAAGAAGAAGCGTGACAGCATTTTCCAGCGAGCTGGACGCCCCCGCAGGAGCACTAGTCCACCTTCCCGCAAGATCTTCAGGAAAGATGATCCCATGTTGTTGCTAGGCGAGCCATCCACATCCCTCACCCTTCTTTCCCTGTCTTCCATTTCCGAATGTAATTCCACCCGATCCCTGCTACGCTCAGATAGTGACGAGATTGTGGTGTATGAAATGCCTGTCAGCCCAGTGACAGTCAAGGCTCCCTTGCCAGCCATAACCAACCCTCTAGTCAATGTCCAGATTGAGAGGTTCAAACAAGACCCCAACCAGTCCCTGACTCCCACACATGTGACAGTCTCTTCCCACACCCAGCAAAGCGGGCACAGGCGCACACCTTCTGATGGGGCCATCAAAGGGAGTGGACTAGTTGTCAATGGGTGCCCAACCAGTGGATGCCCTTCCAGTAGCTGTTTAACTGGAGCACTGGGAGCAGGTAGGTTTTCAGCCATCATCCTTTTCCTCTTCAGAATAAAAACCCAAACAGTATGATTACTTGTAAGGAAGCAAACATGTTGCTTATACAGCATCCATTGTGATGGTCAGTCCATTAGAAGACCTTATCGATACCGTCTTCACACAAATAATGAGCAGAATAATGCAGTAATGGTCTCTGTTCCAGCATCTCTGTGCTACGGAACTCTCTCTGATCCCATACTGTGAGGCAGAGCACAGTATTGTTTCTTAGACAAAGGTGGTACCAAGCTACAAACATTCCATATTTTTAGCAGTTCCTCAGGATTCCATCTCCATTGCCTTTATACACTTTTTTGTATTGCTGTTACAATTCAAAGTAAGTTCTGATCATTATGGCAGTGAAAACTGGTTCTCTAAAGCACTTTAAACTGTGCCACTGTTACTCTTATTCCTTTGCAAACAAGAGGGATCTTGCTGGGTAGGTAGCGTTCTCACTGTAGCAGTCTTTAGGAGTGGCTGCGACTTGATAGCATAAAAAATGCTTTCCTGTTTTCTTGCCTTAGTAATTCAGATCTAAAAAAGAGGACTAGAATAATAAATTAAAATCCGATTTAATTAGACTTTTCCCAATGGTAAAACAAAATGTGAGGTTGTCTGTCGAATGGCAGTCTGCAGTAAAATGTGGGTTAATGCGGCTGAGAATACTCATTAAAATGGTATTCATGAAAATTTAAAAGTTATGTTGTGTTTATTAAAAAACAAAACAAAACAAATCAAAGCACCCTAACCCCTAAATGAAAACAAACCAGGAAGCATCCACAGTGGGTAGTGTTAAATTGCTCTTCCAGGAACTTAGTCCCTCTTGCTGCGAACAGGTGTCACATATCCTGCTGTACAAGTGTCTGCCTGATCCATTCAAGCTGTAAATGGGTAATGTGCCCTTGGAAGGATTTGGAGAGTCCTCACCTCTGGTAGGAGGTCAAATCTATGCTCTCCAGTGTGAAAACTGAAGAAAGCAAATGAGAGAATGAACATAACTTGCAGTTTGTGCTAGGTCAGTGAAACAGGTGTCTTGTGATGTGTTGAGAACAGTGTAGGGATAAAAAAATCCAGTTACTCACTTCGGATTGGTGTAATCTTGAAGATACAGAGTTTGTAGATTCTGAATGGAGGCTTTCTGCTTTGAAAATGTTCTCGCAATGTGCATAAAATAATTTAAGATCTATTGGAACCATTTAGCAGTGACATCTAACATGTTTCCCTCTTCTCTTACATTCTCTGTTTTGGATAGGTGTATTAAAAACACCTAGTCCAAGTAGAGATCCCAATGAGGTCCCTCGCCTGCCAGACCCCAACCTTGTTTTTCCTCCAACCCCGAGACGATGGAATGCACAGCAGGACCCCACGCTGGAAAGACCCAAGACATTGGAGTTCCTGCCTCGGCCACGTCCTGCAGCCAGTCGGCAGCGGCTTGATCCCTGGTGGTTTGTGTCACCCAGCAATGCCAAGGGTGAATCTTCTGCCAACAGCTCAAGTACTGATACTCCAAGCAATCTGGACTCTTGTTTTGCTAGTAGCAGCAGCACTGTAGAAGAGAGACCTGGACTGCCTGCACTGCTTCCTTTCCAGGTGGGTCCTCCTGCAGAGGAGCGGACACTGTTGGACATGGATGCTGAGGGGCAGAGCCAGGACAGCACCATTCCGCTATGCAGAAGTGAACTTAACACACACAAAGCTGCAGCATATGAACTCAAGCAAGAATTCTGGTCTTAGTATGAAATCCACTGGGGACAGTGAGCCCCTCTAAATTCAATCCTACTTTTTTGCACTGAGAATGCACTTTGAAGACAGATGAGATGAAGGGATGCTACAGAGATCATATGGTGCTGCCTCTGCTGAAGATGTGTTGTTTGACTGCCTGATTTTTGTCTGCAGTTGGATGTAACTCAGCAACAAAAAGCTGCTGACTTTTGCTGTGGGGTTTTTCTGTAGTCTTCCCTGTCCTCTTATTGCAGTTTGAGTCTGCAATGACCTAAAATTATCATATCAAAGTCCTTGTTACTGACCTTGCAGGATTTGGCACTTGCAGTAAGTATATTGGTATCTAACCTGGTATTAATCAGTATTCCCAAAACTCAAATATTACACTACAGCAGACACCAGTGTTTGATGTTTTCCCAAGGAATCCAGGACAGAAACAAGTAAATATCAGGAGACTACATTCTCTGAAGTGTATTCAGATCATCAGATAGGCCTGGGAATCATGGTACCCCCACTGAAGGAGCAGAAGTAGCTATCTTAGACTCTCTTGTCCTCTTTTGCTTATGTGATAGTGCAAGGTGGAACAGATTGCAGAGGAAGGGCATGGCATCTCCACTGATGGAGGTCTTTGAGAACAAACTAGGCTGTTGGGAAAGAGTAGGTGTAGTTGATCCTGGCTTCAAGGCAGGTGGGATGGACTTCGATGTTCTCTTGAGGTCCCTCTCAGCCCTATTTTTCTATGACCCTGCACTTTCAAGAAAGATGAAGGCTTATGGTACGGCTGCTTACTCTAGCTTGCTTTTTTATGTTTCAAAATCTGGTTCCATCAGCCTCCTTTTCCTACCCCCTGGATCCCAGGCTCATGGTCAAGCTGCCTCAGCTTCGGGAAGAGAGTTAGTAGGAACTCTTTCTTTAAAGCTGTGTTGGCTTGCAGAAGTAAGTTATGTCCTCTCACTCTTTTTTTCTTCCTGTTTTTCCTCCTTATGCTTTTTGTGAGTGGCCCTTAAAACCAAAGGCTGTTCCTGTGTGTGCTGATACTTGTTTAAGGCTCTTTAGAAATTGAGGCTTGTGTTGTTAGTAGTTGGATTGTGCAAACAGGAATCAGAACATCTGGATTCTGTTTTATTTGGTGACTCACTGTGTGACCTTGGGCAAATAATGTAACCTCTGTGCCTGAATTTCCCCATCTGTAAATAATAGGGATAATACCTACCTCACAGGGGGAGGGGTTGGGACGTATGTGGTAGCTACAAAGTCCTTTGAGATCTTTGAGCGAAAGGCACTATGGACATGTAAAACATTATTCTTGTTCAAATATGTAAAAACTCCTGACTCTGGAGCAAGAACAGACCCCTGTCTTGAAGGAGAAAGTCCCAGAAATAAGGTGTGCCTGTGCTCACAGCTTTCTGTACAGAGACTCAAGTGTGTCTGTGCCTCTGCAGGTATATCTTATTGGCTTTTATGAGAGCTTCACTCTTGCCCCATTTCAGCATTTTAAATAAGGGATGCGGCCTGTATGTGAGTGCCATAGGGTAGTCCGCTTTATTGCAGGGTACAGCATGTCTGTTTACTCTTTCTGTACAGGTCTGTGCTCATTTTGCTAATCTACTGACCATCGGGGTGCAAATAACTGATTTGACAGTGCTGCCAACGCAGTGGTCAACCTGTTTGAGAAGTCAAGTCCTGTTGGGAAGGCAGTGTGGCCAAATACTTTGCTGCAGCTGTCAGCACAGAGAATCTGAGTGTTTAGATGTTTGTAACCTGATGTTAAAAGCCAGCATGTGTAGAGAAGTACTGTACTTAAGGTTTTTTAATTCTATTTGAGGGCTAAAACCAGCATGTAGCTGTTAGCCAAGTGCACCCTTTTTTCAAGCAATTACAGTATGTTTTCATGTAGAAAGTTCACATATTTCTTGTTTATCACATGCCATAAAATGTGTTTAATGGCGGAAGTACTATTTGCTGATTTCCCCACTGAATGCTCCAGAGCAAGCCTTAATAATGCTACACTAGCTGCTGAAGCTGGACAGACTGTTTGTTGGCTGCGTAGACAAGGTATTCTGGTGTGGAGCTCAGATACTAACGTTTCTGATGTTTTTGGTAAATGTAGGTCTTCGGCGTTCTTGATTTCTTAATCATCCATCCTTTTGCTTTCCATTTCTGAAACTCAGTTTGTGATCCTGAGGCTAAAAAAAAGGCAAAACCCATCCAAAACAGATGGTTCATTTTGATTGTGGTATAGAAATAAACTCAAGGAAAGCCAGTCAGAGGCTGTCAGAAGGACTTTAAGCAGAAGATCAAAACAAGCCATTTTTTCTAGTCTCCCTTACTGTTCTGAAAAGTCTGAAACAAAACTGGATCAGCTGTTCTGAAATATAATGCTTTCCGTTCAAAAAGTGTTATCACAGAAGTCATAGGAAGCCTTGTCCACTCTGCAAAGACATCACCTGGAATAGTTCCGTTCAAACAGGAATCTTTAAAACCTATTTACTTGTGCGGAACAGGAGGTTACATTTCTATGTCACATCGGTTTAACTCAGACCGCTAAGCTTTCTCATAGTTGACCGGTTGCTTTCACCAAGTGAACCATAAGGTTTCTATCAAGTTCCCCGCAGGTAAGACAGCTGTGGAACCAAGTTGTTCTGTCACCGCTTTTGCTTAGGAAAGTTGAGGATGAAGTATCAAAACCCCTTCCCACTGTCTCCCTTTGAGATAATCACTTGGTGAAGGTGGCGTGTAGCTGATCCATCAGAAGTATTTTGCTCTGAAGAGCATCTTCCCTAATGCCAAATGGACATTGCAACATCAAAGGAACTTGGGTAGGACAGATGACAAGGAGTCAAGGCTCCAGATCAGAGTTTCCAACCTGGATATTCCCTGTCACAAAACTGCATAATGTTTGGATCAGGCAGGAGTCTGTTGTAGAAACAAAGCTGTTGGCTTTAGCAGGTGGAGGGGTATTCTTTCGTAGGCAGAGGGGGCTCTCAAGGCAAAGATATGCCAGATGTTTTACCTTATGCACCCCAGAAGCTGTTGTAGCTGGTGTCCTTAGGCCCAGAGGCTATGTGCATGTTTAAGCTAGCTGGTAACCTCTCCCTATATCCATCTATCCCATCAAGGCTTGATTTCTCTCCTTTCTTAATCTGTTGGGTTTTTTCCTTCCCAGTTGTGGGAGCTGAGGTGCTCTAAATCTCCAGAGGGGTGCTTCACTGTGGTCCATTAGATACTGAGAAGATATGAGCCAGTCAGCTCACAAATCTTTTATTCTGCTGGTTGCTAGTATTCCCATTTGTCATGGAGACAAAAGCTTCAAAATTATGTTGACTGACACACCTTTCTAGCAGTACTCTTGAGAAAGATGGTGAAAACCTTGCTATAGAATTCTCATAAATATATTGTTTCTTAAGTATCTGGATAAGTTGCACATATTTTTTTGCTGAGAAAATGAGAAAAAAAAATAGCACGAGAGCACAAAATCACTGAGCAGTCTAAAATATAATGACAAAAAAGTAAAATATGTTAAAGTAATTACAGGGCTCACAAAGAGGAAGTGACATTTTTTAACTGATAGTGGTAAGATTGTTGCTTGGAGAGATTTTTCTGGTTTGGAAATAGATATGTATTTTCTATTAAATAGTCAACTGGCAGTATGTATCACTATTTTATGTAACTGATTTGCTGATTTAGGAAAGAGAAAAACATTTGTCAGCCCTTCAAAAGATGCTCTCCTTGTAGCCTTTTTTGGTTTTTCCTGTAAAATTGAAGGAAAGCACAGACATAGCAACCAGTGGAAAAAATGACAGATTTTTTGATAAATTCCTACTGGTTTCGCAGAAATTGAGTGTGGGATAGGTAGAGAGAAAAAAGCTTTTGTGTCAAAACTAAGGTGGTAATACTTAATGGATTTTTTTTTCTAATACTGTTGCTTCCTATGGACTGCAAATATTCTGTTTTGCCCACAAGTAGGTCTTACGTCCTTTCAGTCCATTTCAGAGGTGCGAATGTAACTTTTTCTAGGGTTTTTTTTTTTCCTTCGGATTATTACTGCAGTGGGTCGATATTCAGTATGGGGCAGGGAGCCTCAGTGAAAACATTCTTTTCATAATGGTTTTCTGACAAAATTAGTATTTGCAAAGTGAATATTTCATTATTGATGTGGAAAGACCTGTTCTGGTTTGGCATGCTTTTATGATGAAGTATTTTTCTGTACCTCTAGGAATGGGAATAGTTGCCTTCGTCTTCATAGCATGACTTTATGGACAATACTGCATAGAGATGTTGCTTCAGTATGTCGTGAAACCCAGATACCTCTCGTTCTGTTGAAGGTGAGGCGGTAATGGTAAAGAAAGGTTTTTGCCATCTGGAGCATTCTGTTAAATAGAAAATGACAGGAAACCTCCCATCTTGAGTCACCTTTCTATCTTGAGCTTAATTTTTATTTGAAACGTAATTCATCTCTGCGGGATGAATATGGGAGCTGGAGTCCTATTAGATGTATGGAAGCAAACCTAATACTGTATCCCAAAATTCAGTGATAGCCAGTTACTTCTGTAAGTAATTTTAAGCTAGTATTAATAGTTTTGTTTCTTTTGTGGCTTTTTAAACGTTTCTTCTTGGAAAAAAAGTGCTTATTGCTTTCTAACCTTTTCCATGTGTTTTGGAAAAATTCTCAGGAACTCTTACCAACTCTATGGCAAATGAGGAGGCTTACTTCTTGCACAATGGTGCAGGTCCTCCTTTTGGCTTCACTTCACTTTATGAAACAAGGATGCCTAGATTTGGAAATTAAGATTTCTGATACTTATCTTGTCGCTGCAGAACAGTTTCTTAGCTTCCATATTTGTAACTCACTTGAAGCTATAATTTGGGTAAAACTGGAGGTTAAGAGTGAGAGGATAGGCATTTGTTAAAACATATTTGCAAACAAGCAATAAATATAGCATGTATGTGCAAAGAGAACCAAAACATACTCATGCTGTCACAGAGGATAACTTTCAGACTTCATAAACCTTTGGTTGATCATGTAATTAAGAAATCTTTAGGAAATAATGCCTTCTTATGTTCTTTTGTTAAGTTTCCTGTTTTAAGATTATAATATGGTGGGTGGTTTGCACAGCCAGTGGTTTTGTCTGTAGCTGAACAGAAAAGATCTTTAACCAAATTTTTATCTTTTTTTTCTGCTTCCAATACAGTTTGTGGCTTAGATTTTCTTTTTGTGGGTGTGTGTTTAAGGAACAAAAGAGTCTTAAAAAGAACTTGTGTATATTGTTTCCTCAGCCCTCCTTCACGGTTTTGTGAGGTAGTATGGAAATGTATTTATGACTTATTCTGCTGCTTCCTCTATTGAACCTGCTAGTAGAAGGTCACATGCTGCAGTTCAAATGTGCATTTGCTTTTGTTTTTCCTCATGCTCAGCTTTTTTAAGCAGTTTTGCTGTTGGTCAGTGATGAGTACAGCTTCTGAAATAACCTACATCAGCTTTATTTTTGTACCTTGAAAACAGTCGTTCCCAGGCTAAGAGGTGTGTGTGCTTGATTAAGAGGTAATTTCCCCCTGGTGACTGGGTGGTGGGTCTGCTTGAGCTACTGGAATTATTATTGTTCTCTCTAACAAGGATCTCCCTTTTTTTACAACTGGAAGGTCTTCAGCATCTCATCAGTGTTTGTATACAAGAAACACAGTTCATCTTCTTCTGTACAGAGGTGAAAAATCTTTTTTTCTTTGGTTCTAAATGACCAGGAACATAATTTTCCTACTGAGAATGGCTTCTTGGACTGTTTGCTTTTTGTTTTAACCCTGTGAAATACATATATATGTGTTAGGTGCATCCTGTATTCCTAGGTGCCTTCTATCTCACATGCCTCCTTGCATGAGGGCCTGAGGTTGGTTTTTGGAGGGAACTCCTGGTTGTAGCTTTCAGTACTGTGGTGTTCTTCATCACACATCAGGCCAAATACCAGCACAGTAAATATTTCGTGTCCTTCCATTTACCGTTGTGTGTACACCCCTGTGGAAAGAAGTACGCTATCACTGGCTCTCCTTACCTCTCAACTGGAATTCTGCCCCGTCCCCTCTTTATCGGTGATTAATTCTTGTTGCTGTAGGACTTGGAGGCCTAAGACAGAAACTGATACCTGTTTTAGGTGTGCTTTGACCTAAAATGTTTTCGAACTAGAAGAGTAAGACAAAACTGGGAAAGTGAAAGCAGAAGTTGGCAGGAAATAGTGAACAAAGGAGTGAAATTATCCTTCTTGATGTAATAAGCAGAGGACAGAGGAATACTAGCTGCTTGCTAATTTCTTGGCATCATGGGTAGGTTGGGTCCTAAAGAAGAATTTGAGGAATGTGTAGTTCCTTAATTTGTGGATGGTTTTATTTTACCCTGAGCTACCTCATTTGTAGAGATAGAGTGGGAAGAAATTATAACTTCTGGTAAGAATTGCTCTAGGTAGGTGGTTGAGGCAGGAATGAAGGAGGACAGAGGTAAACACTTGTATTTGGCTCTTTGACATGCAAATTCCTGATGGAAAAATGAAACCAGCAATTCCGTTTTATAACTTAAAATTATATTTGCTTTTACTATGTGTGTCTCCAAAATAAGCAATGTATGACAAGGCAGGGCATTTTTCTTGATGGTTTCTGACCCGTGGAAAAGCTGGTTGTCCACAGAACAAAAGGTGGTGATTTCATATTGGTCATTACTGCTTTTAAAAGCGAAGGTGTGGTTTTTGAAAACAGATTTTTTAAAAATAATCTCATGTGCTCATAAAGTGGACCTATATACAATCCTGATTGTTTCCCTGTGTTTGCAGCGTTGTTTTCCTCACGTCTCAGATCCTAATACAGTCCTTATCGTATCTGAATGCTAATAACATGCAGACAGCCCAATATGGCAAGTATTAAGAAACCATAACACATTTTTAGTGTGTAGTGGATTTATAAGCTCAGCTTGAAGTGGGCTACTGTTAGGTCTGTAGCCAATGGGTCAGATGGATGCACAGCTATTATAGCAAAAGGGAGCCTAGAACAAATCTGCAGGAGAAATGCCAAATTTCATTTGCTTAAAATTAATTATTTGAAAAATAATCATGTCGGGGCGTTGGGGGAAGGCCCTTCATTGTTCAGAAATACTTTTCTAGGATCTTGTCTGTGCCCAAATTTTAGATTCCAGGATAGCTAGTGAGAACCTACATTGTGTTGAAAAGTTGTTGGCTGACACCCAAACATAAGACCAGAATAATGAATTTTATATATGCTATTTCCGAGTGATTGACACTGTCTCCCTGTTCTACCTTGATTGTTCCAGTTCAAGCATTTTCTCAAAAACAGATGTCGAGGTTAGATAAAGCTAACCTCCTTGTCTTGAGGAGAGATATATGGGCCTGAGAAATTAGAAACATTGTTCTAGCCATGTCCTGATGCTTTTGTGTCTCACTCTCTTGGCAGTAGAAGTTATAATGGAGCAGGAAGACATGCTGGTGTTTTTCCAAGCTTCATTGATAAGAACGCTGCTAACAGCGGATTTCAGTATATAAATGAACAAGTTCTTTGGGAACCCTTGTTACATGGTTTCTCCTCACTGAGTTTCAGAACAAACCTGGCCTCTGATTACTGTTTGGCATGGTGCAGTTGCACACCGCGCTTCTTGAGTTTAACTACATCTGGAGGAGAACTGAGCTGCTACTTCTTCTTCTGGGTTCTTCTGGAAGTTGCGGATGTGGTCACTTTGGGTTACTTGGATGTGGCCACTTCTCAGCTTGAGTAACGTGTTTTTGCCCAGGCCCAGTCTGTGTCACTAAATGAGTTGTCACCCTCAACTGATTGCCCAGATATTCATAGTAGACTTGTTCTTCTGTCTTGCATGCTTTAGTGAGCAGCTCTTACAATGTCAACAGGGTGAGAATTTGTTTCTGAACGGGGCAGCTAATACCTCCGAGCTGACTTTTCACACTGCATCTCAAGCAGGTGTTCATGCATCAGTTCTGCTCTGTTTTCAAGGTTATCTTGACAACCATAACATCCAGAAATCCTAGACTGTAAAGAATAAAGCCACAGAAAAAAAAAAAAAGGAAGAAAAAAAGAAAGCATACACATACAAGCGTTTGCCAGTTGCGTGGTTGAGTTTAGCCAGTACTCTTTGCAGAGAGGAAAAGCCGTTCTTGTGTAACATAGCTCTCTTTGGGGGATGGATAAATTTGAAGTGGAGAATATACCTGGGTTCACTTAAAGTCAGTAGGCACCAGAGCCCCTCATATTTGACAGCTAAATAAGAAAGCACGTAAAGCTAAGAACATGTAGTAGTAAAACTTCATATTTAGGGTAATTAACTTTCAAGTTAAAAGGGAAGAGGCCTCAATTCAAGAAAGCTCTTCATCGCATACTTAAACATCACTGAAGTCAGTGGAATGTATCTGAGTCAAAATGCACAAGACCCCAATTCAGCAAAACTTTTAATCTAAATTGGGGGATTGTCCCATAGAGATTAATGGTGAAGAACCAGGCTCTGTACTGTGATTGTCAGAGGAAAATGTCAATTTACCTGAGGAAAGAGTTCCTACACAAGCCTCTAGGTAAATGCTGGTTTGATTGCTGACTCTTGTGGCCTTTCCATGACTGCACATGCCATGCCTATTTGACTGCTAATTCTTACCATAAACAGGGTAAGCTTTGAGAATGTTTTCTGACACAGGAGAAGAAAACAACAACTTTTGCATTAGCAGATTGCCAGCTGTATGGGGGCAATAAGTAGTGTGTGGAGGTCGTATGTGCAAATGTCAGTTTAACCTGAGGCCTTTTCTCAGGTGTTTTTTCTTATTTCAAAAATGCATCCCTGCAAGCTGGTGGACAGACCTGACAAGTTCAGCAGTGATCAACATCCACCACTGTTACTAGAGTTCTTGGGTTCTGTTTGCCAGCTGTTGGCTCAGCACTTCAAGCTGGTATATATGATTTCTTTGTCATAAATTCAGAACAAGCTGGAAATATCTAAGATATTTTGCATGACTTGAGAGGCTGATATGGAGTGGGCAGGGCAACCAACAGTGGTGGAAAAATCAGGGAAAATACCTGTGCTTTTAACAATGTCTCTTCTGTGGCTTTGAAAGTCCAAGAATTTCTCAGCCAGAGAATGTATTTCCTCCCTCTTTTTATAAGCTACTTCTTTCGTTTGCCTTATTAATTGTGGATCTGCTCCTGCTTCTATTTAAAGCCAGATGCAAAAACCAGTGACCTGACTTTCCTAGGTACAATGTTGTAAATCTGAAGAACCAGGTGAGTAGATGACTGTAGTATACGATCATGCCCCCATGTCTGTTCTTTTGAGATATGACGTAGTTCCTGCTTGTGTTGAAATCACTGTGTGGAGGGTGGTGGGTACTTCATAAGGAACTCCGAACGCTGCAGGACTGGGATTCATCTTACAGCTTAAGTATTTCAGTCTGGTTTTGGAGACCTCTGTGTGTCTTCTGTTCACGGTGTTCAAAAGTCTGTTGCTATGGAAGTAGCACCTGAAGGTATGTTTTGCCCGGGGAACCTGCAATGAAGCAGTTACATTAGCAAATGGTGATGTACCCCAGAGTTAAGTAAAATAACAGAGGCCACCAAGTTTTTCTTGTTTGTGTGATGAAATGTTGTCAAATTAAGTGATTTGTTGGAGCCTTCCTTTAACTTCTGTGCAGCAGTAAGCTTAGAGGAAAAGAAGATTGCATTATTTTTTAAAAAGCTTTATTTGTGACCCGGACTTGTTGCCTCTGACCCTCTTGGGCTTAAATAGTTAAATTATATTAATGTCCAGTTTGTTTCACTGTAGGTAATACATCAGCTGAATACTCTTGTGCATAATCTACTGTATCTTTCCTCTGTTCTGTGTCAATGTATTATGTGTATTTGGATTACAGTTCTTTTTTTGTATTAAATTATTTTATGTTATAGAACAATATTTAAGCAAAGCAAAGAGCTAATGAAAGTTGTTGGCGTTTTGGGATTTCTTTTCTCTTTGCTCCTTTTTTTGATGTACTGTAAATTGTAAACCAAGGATGCCAAGCAGGCTTGGTTCAATGGCTAAAATTATTGTATTACAGTGTAATGCTGATCTAGGCCTTGTCTCAACACTAGAGCACACAGACTTGAATAAAACTGTTATAAAAGTGATCATCTTTAGGCCTTGAGTTCTTGGTTTTGTGCTTCAAATAATTTTGAGCATAAATTTAGATTAGCAGTGGCATTACCTTGCTCTGAGGAATTCAGACTCTTTGCCGGTGCCACAGGAAGTTTATTTTTCTTTGCTAGATGGCTTGGTCCTGATCAGCTATTCCAGCTCTGGGTTCTCCGTCGGGTTTTTGAAATCTGTTTTTGCAAAACCCTATACAGCTTAGTATCAGTCTTGGCACACGCTACCTGTCTGCTAACCCCCTTTGGCTTTTCTCTGAATAAGGTAATTAATTGCATACCTTTTTTATTAAGGTTAATATTTCTGTTCTGTCAGCTTAAGATTTTTCTACTCTTTATTTAGTATCCCAGCCAGAATGTGAGTCTGAATGCCTGGATCTGGAGCTAATGCAGTAACGCATTTTGTGCATGATGACATTTAACAGATGGTTTAGATTCACTTCTGATGCTGCGCCTTTGTCCCTGCCACATCATTCAATGAGACACAGTTGCCTGAACAAGGATCTTTCCAAGCTGTCTTTCAGCTGCTGTCGCTGTGAAAGCCAGGACAACATGGTTTTGATTCCTAGGCTGTGTGTTTGATTCCTAGGTTGTGCCTTTGCTCTTCTCTGCCACCAAGCCACCATTTCACATTTCTCTGCTTTAAGAAATGCAGCTGCACTGATGGAAAACTGTGCACTACAAGAACTTAAGTTTCATAATTTCCTTTGTAAGGAGATTTTTCCCTGATTTGAGTACGTGCAAGAAATCTTACACCCTTCCAGCAGATGTGGAGACTGAACAATGGACAGGTAGACTACCTTTAGTCATAAATGCCATTCAAACTGCTGTAGTGACGTATTTTGTGATAAACTGGGAGGAGAGTGGGCAAGCAGTCAATTAAGTTTAATTAGAAATAATAGCGTGCAAAATGAATTGCCTTTCACTTGTTTTAACAAAAGGTATCTTGCAATTTTTAATGTTTCAAACCGTCTTTCCCCTCCTCTCCAAATCCTGGCTGCCTCAAACTAAAACAAATATTTCTACCTTTTGTAATGGTTTGCAGAGTAGGATTCTATGCTAAGAGAATCAGATTTTCTAGCTGAATTTACCTGTCACAACCACAAGGCTACCGTAATTTTCAAGCTGGCCTTATTGGGAATGAAAATCTAGATGCAGCATGGCAGATAAATTTCTGCCAGCAAATGCAGCCTCTGCAGAAAATGGCAGGGACACAAAGCACTGGGGCAGAACACAAAAATGAAACTAGCAGTTTTCTAAGCAGTGGAATCTAAGCACTCCTAGCAGAGAGGGAGAATCCTAAATGAAAGCTGCCAGGGTCAGCATCGATGCAGAATGAACACACCAGCAGATGCTCTATGCTGAGTGACTTCAGTTTTTCATTTCTTGATGTGTAGGCAAGGGTTGGGCACATAAATTCTACAGCATGAGTCTTATGTAGGCCTTTAGCTGTAAATACACTCAAGTGAGGAAATCCTCATGTATTACTGCATTATATTCCTTGGATGGCCTGTGCTGAAATAGTACACGTAAGTGCTGCTCTGAAAGCCCACTGCATACCTTGATTAAACTGCTAGCAGCTTTCCAATGCTGAGCAGATTAAGGGGAAAGAGGGCAGGCTTTCTCCTGCTATGCAGCTGCAGCTCATATGATAAATTAATACGCTGTTTCTAGTGAAATTTTGACATGCTTGGCCCTTCTTTCATGGATGAAAAGGGAGAGGCTGTCCTACTAAAGCTAGGCTTAACAAGAACCTAATAGCAACATGAAAAGTTTGGAGGCATAGTGGCATCAGGCCCAAGCTGACTAGGCTTTAGAAAAAATGCTGGAGCAAACATGGCAACAACAAACATCAGAGTATCTCAACAAGGGTTAACAAGCTTTGTCTTCTTGCTTGGACACAACTGACACGACGGTTTGCTCTGGCAGGGAAAGAGAAAACAACTGTGACTAAGGGGGAGCAAAGCTCTGGGGCTTTCAAGTAGACTTCAACATGCTTTGTGGCTCCTCACTACTTAATCTGAAATCTTATTAAATGACACGTGAATTTTACTTTCTGTTAAGTCCTCATTAATTTAACAAAGAACAAATCCAAGTGGAATGAAAAGAGGCAGGATCAACTGATAGCACTCCAACACAAAGTAGAACGAAACCATAATCACATTACTAAATATAACCAAAGCCTGTGCACTTCATGCTTGCAAAATTTGTTCAGAAATTTATTCTTTTATCCTAAAATCATGCTCTAGCATCTTAACCTTAATAATAAACATGGGTTTGAATATTCCAAAAAAAAAAAAAAAAGAATGGACAGGGTTACCTGTCATAGATTGTAGCCAGCATTAAAAGAACCAGCTCTGATGGATGTGAAGGCCAACACGTTCTTCAATGAGACCATGAGCCAGTAGTTGGAGAACTGGTCATTGTACCAAGAGCTTACTATTTTTGCAGCAGTCTGGCATTTTGGTTTTGGTAATCTTCCTGCAGTTGTATCTGGCTGTTCGGTTTTTTCTACAGGTACCCCCAGCTCTTGCAGGACCCAGTCAGAGGTAAGAAGATCTAAGCTGGGGTACATTCTGAAGGAGAATTGTTCTTGAAATGTCTCATGATCATGATTTGTGCCTGGAGAAGCTGGGGCAAAGGAAGAGGTCTCAGACTGAGGGGGAAGGAAAGAGGCAAAAGGAGAGAGGTTTCTTTATTCTTATGTGCCCATAGAAGGGAAGGGATGGGTGGACCAGGAACCAGCACTGAGGAGAATGTGGGTCAGAGCTTTACAGGAAATAAGGAGAAACCAGAAGAGTTGCTACAAAAGAGGAAATACCCCGGCTGATATCTGATCATGTGGCTGGTTTCTGCTAGCAAAACAGAACTTGGGGTCTTAACTTCCGGTTGCTCTTGTCCCAGAGACCACCACATTCAGCTCAGTCTCCTTTTCCTCCTTCTCCTAAGACAGAGCCCTCACTCTTCACAGGGGCTGCTCCTCTGCCTTTCTCCAGAACTGCCCCCTGTTCAAATTTCCTATCTTTTGACGTATCCAAAGCTTCTGCTCTCATAGCCCTAAAGGAGCCTTCCAGGTCCCTTGCCTTAAAGCCGCTGTACTTGCCTCGGTTGCTGTGCCCTTCTCTCCTCATGGGTGACTGGTAACTGCTCCGATGCTAATGTGTTGCAGCATCTGCAGAGGAGTGTCCACTTCCCGCTCTGCTGGAGTAGAAAAGCAAGCCAACCTCAAAATGCTGATCTGCTCAGGGTGATTTTGAAGCCAGAGAAAGGAGTTTTCCAAGAAAGACCAAACCTAGGGTTTTAACACCCTATCCGGTGTGAAAGAGAGAGGTAGAAATTGCAGCTTATGTCTGTATTTGGGGGTAGAAAGAGCAGGGTAAATGTCTGGAGTGACAAGAAGCAAGTACAGTTGCAGAGGGAGATGCCCTGTCATCAGCTTCAGGTCTCAGCCCCTGCCAAACTGAGTGAGAACCTTGTCTCCAAAGGCGAAATTATCTCACTGTGTCTTCTTCCAAACAAGCAAATATCAGTGGTGTCTCTGGGCAGAAAGAGCCTTCCAGGCAGCCTCTGTAGCACAGCTGTAATTTCTGCTACTTCTGCATTTGTTATTTCTGGGGCAGTTTCAGGACTACCTCAAGTCAACACTGAAAGGATTTTAAATTCAGACCTGCCCAAGGCAAAAACAAGTTCCTTCCTTAGGAGCTATCGCACCAGTAATGTCGCTAACTCACGAGCAAAAATTCCAGGTATACATATATAGCTTTATTAATGTAAAAACTCTATTCTACTGATCTAGTAAAACAATCCATACAGTCCCCCAGCAAGTGCAGGTTTTCTGAAGAACCTGCCTATGCCGTTGCTGCTGGTGGCAATTATCTTCGGTGGTAACGTTTTAGTGGTAACCTGCAACGTTTTGATTTCCTTGATTAAGTTTTTTGTGTCAGGGAGCAGCAATGCCAGGTGCTGCTCTTGTAAGAGAAGATGAGCTGGAACAAAGGGTGGCAGCAGGGCGGTGGCCTCACCAGTGCAGTCCCAGGGTACCTGAGCAAGGTGAACAAAGCAGGTGCAGTGACAGTAAGCAGGGCCAGTCACAGTCCAGTGATTGCCAGGCGCATCCGTGAGGATGAGGCAGGTCCAAGGTCACACCAGGAGAGCAAGAGCGGGCCTGGGTCAGCAAGGTACCTGGGCAGGTGTAGCCATGGCCATAATTCAGTTGAGGCAAGAAAATGTGGCTGTCTAGTGAAGGGGGGAGGCTGTGATGAGGCTTCTCACAGATCTTGTCCCAGCAGCAGCTTCCAAGGCTGTGCGGCTGCATCTCTCTGAGCTGGCCTTGAGCACACCCAGCCAAACCTGGAGAAGGACGAGGAGAAGTTACAGAGGCTGTTTGGTACTCAGGAGGGCTGACACTCATCCAGTGACAGATCCATTATAGCTCATAATCATCTTGGTTTGTTTGTCTAATTCTGTAGTTCATCGCTGTAATCAAGTGCAGTTAGAAGGAGAGAGGAGGGACAGGACCCAGGAGCTTTCACTACTGCTGGGCACTTCATAACCTCAGCTTTTGCAGAGTCTGGTGGCAGAAGCAGCTCCTGCAGTCCCAGTGCTTAGTGCTTAGCACTTTTCCTGCAATCAGAAAGCTTTGGAGCAGCCTGTCATAACTGCTTGCCAACTTATTTCTCACCCGCATGTAATTCTGACATTAGGACCATGCTATTCTTGCAGCCACATGTCAGCGCTTTTGGGTTAGCCTGAAGTATTTTTCCCTTCACGAGTTACATGCAAGGTAGAGCAGCCACTTTTTTCCCCCTGATTATACACATACCTTCGAGCGGTGCTATTTCAAGCAATGTCCGTCATTCTCCTCCTGCCTAGAAACATGGGTGAGGAATCAACGTTATCCATTTTTGTTTCTGGAATGGCATCACAGCAACTTAGTCTTTAGGGTTCCTCAACTTAAACAGCCACCACAAAACCTGTTACCTACCTCTTCATCACAAATTCTTTCCCATCCAGCTAAACATGGAACAGACTTTTAAAGAAATGTTGTTGGACAGTGCAGTACTGAAGGTGTTTGGAGAGCCTAAGAATTTGCTGTAATAACCTGCTACTTACACAAGTCCTTTCTGGACTTGTATCTACACAGTCGTCAGGATGTAAGTGCTATCTGATTTCTCTCCAGAATGACAGGGCTTTCAGGACTAGGGAGAAGCTGCCATGAGAGCGTTTGAGCATCAATAATGTTAAGTATTGCATAAGCAACTGGTAAGGGTGTTGGAAAAGATTTTCCTTTCCTCATCTAAACCATGCAGTGATTGGGTAACAGCTGGCAAGCTTGCACGCAAGCTTTCTAGGATAACAGCAGAGATTTGGGACCGTGTGGCTAAGGAAACCTGAGCACCCTGACCAGCTCTGTGCAACTCCTGTTTTGTCTCGTCCACCAGAAGATTCCCCTTGGGACTGTAGGGCACGTCTGAACTGCCTCGCTTTGATGCAGTTCTTAGCAATCTGGGCTCCACCTCAGACTGGCACTCTTATCCTTGCGGCAGACCCTTGGGAAACTTACTCTTCTCCAAAGGTTTTGGAGTGCATCAGGGTGCCGCCTGTACATATTCTAAACAAAACCAGCTGAGAGCAAGGCGTGCTGGTCAGCAACATCCCCATCAGCCCCTCTTCTGTGACTGAAGCACTATGCAAACCACCACTTTAAGTGCCATAGACCTAGTCCTACAACTCAGGCATTTTCTTTGCCAAGGGGTCTGCTCTTCAGTTTGCTAGGATTGTCTGCTGAGATCCACCATGGGAAAGCAGGCGGAAGCTGGGAGACCTTAGAGCTGACTGAGCACTTGGATTCATCTTCCTGATGTGTTTCCTGCACGGCCCATTACACCCCTACTTTAACTGCTTTTAGAGTGGGGATGTTTATTATACACATACTCTTCAGCAGACTGTGATGCACAATATACCAGATATTTTTTTATTTACTCTGTGTGTGGGAGTAAATGTGATTTAGATTATACAAGGCTCTTAGCTTTCTTCAGTTTTGTTTTATCTAAAGTGACTCTTCACTAAATTGACTGAGGCGATGGTTGAGTGTTTCTCTTGATGGGTCGTTAAAACAGAAGCTGTTTGGGTTTGTGCCCTGTGGTGGCTGTGCATATGGGGAGGTAAACCTCTCTGTGGGCATCCTGAAAGCTTTTACGACCCACAGTTTGGTCTGTTCACCTTCTACTTGAGGCTTTAATGGGACAGGGAGTTAAGCTGCTTGGACCCTGCCCCCCATCCCTTAGGAAGGTGCATTTGCCTGGCACCCACTACTGTTACACCCAGGTACCTGGTGGATGTGTCTGAGCTTTTCAACGCAGGCAGAGGAGCAGAATAAGTGCAGCATACATGTGGGTTTCCTTTGCTTGCTCTTGCCTGTGTCTGGGGTAGCACACGTGTGTGTATGGCTCTCTTGCTGCATGGGTTGTACCCTGGAGTCTCACCGTTAGCCACAGTTTGACCCCAGAACATCAGTGCTCCCTCTGTGCGTCTGGAACTCTGTACTGCGACCTCAGTTCTAATCAGGAAAACAATAAATTAGGAAATCACTCTGAGACCCACACCTGGGTCCATGCAGGTGTGCGGGGGGGCTGGCTACGTAGCCACAGGTGAATCAGGAATGTGCAAATTCCTCTTGACATTCTGCTCATGTCTGCCTGGCACCTACCTCCTATGCCTCAAAGACCTCGTTCATCCTCACTTACAGGTGTGTCCCTACCTTTGGCTTTTAATACAGCTCAGTGACTGTGCCACATATTTGTTCTGTGATAGGAATGAGCAAAGTATTCATCTAGGTCTTGGTATCAGGCTGGAGTTTGAGGGATGTGTGTTAAATTTAGAGTTAAAGGGACAGGCAAACTACGTGGATTTGAACACGCAAGGTGTATAGGATTCTTCGCTGGCTGGATTAATTTTATCCTCACGAAACACTGGAAGTTGACACTTGATGTCCCTGAAAGTCACCATGCTGCCAGGATAGTTTTCTTCCTCTCTAGAATGAAGGATTTTGGCGAGCACAGTGCTGCTGCAGCTGGGAACAGTGCTTAAAATAACACCGAGGCTCCGGCTCAGATTGGTAGCCTCTGGCAGCTGCACTGTGGATTGCCAGGAAGAAACTGTTTGCATCCTCAAACTGCAGGGAATGTTCCTACCGGTGCAGAAATGTTATTAATTGCTAAACACTTTGTGCCATGACAGGCTGGTAAGGAGGTGGATTTTCTGTAAAAAGGCAAGCCGGGGTATAGACACCAAGTTTGTGCTGCTGCGAGGCTGGATGACTCAGGCTGTGATGGTCTGTGTCCTGCTTAAGAACTTGAAGGGCAAAATGTGCTGCAATGACTCTATCATTTTCTCACTTTAGTGCCCCCACATCTACATCTCAGTGCAATGCTGTGTCAGTGACAGACCAAAAATAAAACTCTTCCTTTTTTGCACAGGCATTGGGCAAAATGAAAAGAAGCCTTGCTCAGGCAGGCCGTTGGGTTTAATTTGCTTCGTGTCATGAGGCAACCAGCAGCCAAACAGACAGAGGCCACCACCCTATTCAAGACCTGTTGTACACCTGAAGGACGTTTTGTCTGGGCGTTACAAGCACGGGGTATGGCACTCACATGACCCTCAGCTTTCCTCCTTGCAAACAAAGGGCCCCTGCTCCCTCCAGGAGGAGAGTTCTCTGAGGGAGTGGCGGACATCTTGTCTCTGAAGCCTTTCCCTTTGCTGATAGGTGTGATGGTGGTGGCGGGGTTTTAATTACAGAAGATTATGTGCTCTTTTTACTGCTAGTTGCCTCGCTCCTGGGCGGAACTGAAGCATGCTGCTTGGACAGACTGCAAGCATCAATCCCAGAGCTGAAAGCGCCTTATCTCCACGTTCGTGTAGCACCTCTGAACATGAGCAGAAAGGGGATGTGAGTACTGTAGTGGCCATCTTGCATGATCTTTCTGAAGCTTCTGTTGGAAGACCCTGGGAACATATGTGTATTTACTTTTCTGTTTTATGTTCATTGCCCCTGCCCCCTATCTTTCAGAGTACTCAGCCTTTATTTAAAAATAGATTAAGAGTTTCTTGCATTGCTATTAGCCAAGAAGCAGCCTTTGATGTGGCTCACTTGGTGCCAGTTCGGTGCAGACAAAGGGGAAGCGGGAAGAACAGCACTAGCAGGTGACAAGCCATGAGGGGCCCCACGGGTGTTACAACTGTCCTTCCATTCAGCACCCCTTGTCACTTGTCCAAGATGGCTGGTGACAGGGCAGGGCTGTTCCCAGGGTGTTAAGCCAGACAGCAGTTTTGCAGAGGATCTGGACGGTCCACTGATCCCGACCCTGGACGTAGGGCATGGTGAGAGAGCAGCTCGGGCTCTTCCAAGGGTCACACAGCTGCATACGGGCAGATAAGGGCTGGGAACAGGGGCAAGGCTTGAGCATGCCTGTGCCTCTGATGTGTGTGGCTGATAGAGGGACTTGCTGACTGTTTTCCTGTCAGGAGCCACATGCCTCTGTGGCAGCTGAAAGATAAAAGGGCTGCTGTGGATACAGAGGAAAACATCCAGAGCTCACATCTGGGTTCTGCAGCCTGAACCGCAGCGGAGCAGGGCTCCACAAAGAAGAGAGGATGCCATAAAGGATCCGTGGGAGGGATCGGCTGGGCTCTGGGCCCTGTCGCCTGGGCAGGGTGAGAGCTGTAGGTCTGCAAGGAGCCGGTGTGTGCCCAGTCCCTGCACCTTGCTGCCCTCTTGCCATCCGACGTGCAGCTTCTGTGCAAATCGCATTTCACCGAGGGCTGAATTTTACAGTAGTCATTCGGTGACTCACCAGCATGAAGCTACTGCCTTCAAAAGCTGCAAAATGTTGTCTTTTTCAGGTGCTGCTGGGCTTTCAGTGTTTGCTGCAAATAGCCTTACACACATGTCAAGAGTGAGTGGTCTGACAGAATGACATCTGCACATCCCAGTCTGGTGACTGGGCACCATGAAACCCTATGTCCCGTTGCTAACTCCAGGAGCAATGAGCTCCTCACGTGCTCCCTATCTGCCCCTCCTGCCCTACTCTGGCTTCCATGTGTACCCATGCAGTTTCCCACTCAACCCTCTTGGATGCATTTCCAGAGCCTCATCTGCTAGCACTCAGTTTTGCAGCTTGTGTGGCTGTGCCTTTTTGTATATTTTCGAGTGGATGAGATACTCATTGGTGTAGATCACATCTATTTCCAGCTGAGCTGACTTTCTGTATTTATAGGCGCCAATCACAGACTGGTGACTAGGTACAAAATAATAACCAAGGTGAGCTTATGACTGTCACAGAACTGGGCTTTGCCCTTGCAGCTGCTTACATTTGATTTTGTAATGGCTTTTCAATTCTTTTTCTTCTGTTTCTTTCTATCAAAGCTCAGCCTTCTGTCAGCTTTGTCCCAGGCCCAGGCTAAGGCTTGTGCTGATTTTGCCTGGCAGTGACTATCACAATTCAAATGCAAAATTATGTGCTTCCAGCTCCCCAAAATGTCTTCCTGACCCTTCCGGTTTCTGTAAGTTGTTCACTGTCTGAATTACCTCGGTGAGCTGTGGATGGTGTTTTGGCTACCCTCACACATCTTTGAGGTAGTCAAAGCCATAACACATCTCCAACCCAGCAAAAAAGCAACTCGGACAATAAGGACAAGAAACCATGGCAGTGCACTGCTATGACCTTCTTCCCCGTCATCGTGGCCCAAGGATCGGGAACACTTGGCAACTACACAGAGTAATTGTGAGGCATGCATTTCTATGTGCTCCTTTCCTGATGGGGAGAATGATTGTCATCTCGCTGTCTTTCCTCTTAGAATTGCTTTCCTAAAAGATGTCTCTGGCTGCAATTTAAATGGGTGCACATAATAACCAAAAAGGAGGAAAAACTCATAAGAAGAAAAAATTCAGGATGGAGAGTAGGAGAATGAAATCAATAGAATTTCCAAAGTGTGATTTAAGGGCCATAGGAAGGGCAGACCAACTTTCATGTGTGCGCACTTAGCACCTTAAATCCAGGATCTCTGGAAACACTGTTTAATATTCCAGACACGCCTCTTCAATGGGTCACTCTACAGTTCAGACACTGAGGAAAAAGGAGGTTAAAAAATATTTTCCAAGGCTCAAGCTCTAAGCAGGACTGAAAGTAGAGCCCGGGAGTCCTGCCTCTTAATTGCCTTTTCTGGCCGCAGCCCTCTTCTTTGATTCTCGACAGGTCTTTTTTTGATTGAGGTATACATTAGCTTGCTCTCTTGGACAATTACATTCAGTTGTTAGCAAGGATAATGATATTAAAACAAAATGGCCGGATATCTCTGAAGGTCTACAGGGAAGCATAGGATGCTTCTGTAAGAGCAGCACTACCAGGAAAGTGATGAATGTTCTAGCTAGGTACTGAGCAATGTAGCAGAAGAGACAGCCTTTTAATAGCCCATTAAGAAGAAAAATTACATACAAAAGTTGAGGCTATTTTTGTTTTTCGATAATTGTTTCCTAAGAAAACGCTGCATTCTACCCAGAAGATCAGTCAGGCGTTTTGAGTTTTGTGGGCTTTAGCTAACAAAAGGGAAGTTACTGACAGGTGTGTGAGTACAGAATGATAAAGCATTTCTCTTGGTCGAAGATTAAAATACCCAGTGAGTATCAGCATCCCTCAGTGGTGGTGTATGTTACACGTAGCATCTCTGAACCAGAGTGCTGAGCCCGCATAACCCAAGCTGCAGGTTCCCTTATGCATGCTACCAGAGGTGATCTCTGTGCAGTGTTTACTGTCCCCTCACCCCAAGCTGGGGGTGGCAGGGTCTTCTTGCCCTTTGGAGAAGTGCACTGGGCCTCCCAAGCCCACCAGACCCAGGGATTCCGTGGGGAGCTGGTAAACTGAGGCCGATTGTGGTTATCTGCCGCACAGTCTGGTGGGCAGAGCGAGCGACCCATCCTTTACATCGGTGAGGCCTGAGGACACCCAAATTATTTTGAAGTCAGAGTACACGGGGTCTTTGCTTCTTCTAGATTTCACTGCATATGCTAATTTTTTTAGCCCTTGTTCTCACACACTCTAGTCGTATAAAAATAACTGAATCTTAATGCCAAATGCTCTTCTTTGCATTTTGCCCTTTATTTTGCTTACGTTTCAGAGGGTCAATGCTCAGCATACAGGGGATGCCTCTGGAAAAGTCCATATTGGTACCTCTGCATCAGCGTGTCTGTGGAGACAGGGAGGCAGGGGCTGGAAGGTTGCTGTAAGATGTATAGGAAGGGGATATAGATGCGTCTGAAGCTTTGCTGGGGAAGAACCATCATTTTTCATGTTGGTACCCTCCAGGAGGCCACTTAAATGCCTTTCTTCATCTTCCTACTACAGTTTGGCCGTTTGCCTGATGTTACTGATCTGGGAAGGCTAGACAAGTGTCCTTTTTGGGGCAGGTACTAGTCCTTCAGTGAGTGATTCTGGTACAGCTCACAGTAGCATGTTACACACCTCGGTGCTGATATCCTAGGTTTGAGCTCAGAACCTCTTGTGAATAAGCAAGTCTTCAGATAAATTAGGTGGAAATAGTGAGACTGGATATACTGGGAGGTAGAGAGCTAGCTAGCTGGGCATCATCTAAAATGCTCATTGCATATATGGGCTGGGCATATATTTTAATTAAGAGCATCTTCCTTCCTCAGAGTTTCATGCAGCTGTAATCAGATTTGCAGAAAGGACAAAACCGGGTAACACCAGTGTTTGAGGAGAAAGGAAAAATATGCAGGTATGAAATCTATGAGGTGTAGAAAAGGTAAGAAATCAATAACGAGGTTTAGTGAAACAAATATAGCATGATTGAGTGTTTTCACTCCCTACAATATTTACTGCTTGCAGTAATTTGTCCTGGACACAGGCTGTGGTCTGGAGCTATTCACAGGTGTTTGAGGATGCAGTTTCTATGAAAGATACCATCCTAAATAAAGCTGTATTGATTCAGATGAAGGGAATAAACTTTACAGGAGCTCATGAAAGAAGCAGGGAAATGCCAGTTGAGAAGCAGAACCTCAGAAAAGGAGCTGAAGCTGAAAATAGGGTTGTCTCTGGATTAACATCAAATGCTAACATAAAAGTGAAAATGGCAAAATGCCATTTGGTGGAGAAAGGGGCAGGGCTCTCCTCATAACCTGAGGAAGAAAAGTCCTGCTCAGCTCTACAGCTCAGAACCACTTAGGGCCCACAGAGCAGCTAAAGGGTGTGGATGGTTCAGGTCAGATGGACTTAATTTGCAAACTGTAATTGTAAGTTAATGTGTCCTCCACTGAAGGGCAAATGAACGAGGGGATAGGAGCCCAGGGAACAGAAGGTGCTTTTGCCTTTGTTCATAGCACTAATATATCCTGGAACTGCCCTTACCCTGGAAGCTGGTCTTTGATGCTCTTCTGCATGTTGGAGATGGGGTTTCGCTTTGTGAAGTACCAGGTGTTCCTAACAGCTACTCTGTGCCGGTTTCTAAGTCTTGATCACATGTAATACCCCTCTGATTGGCATTATGGGGTGAATACATCCTTCTTGTACCCAGTCTTTTTGCTGTTCTAGCTCCATCTGGGGATGAGGAAAATAATTTCTGACCTCACCTAACAGGTGGTTGTTTGGCGTGCTAGAAAACATCCTTCCCTATAGATAAGAAAGAGAGAGGAAAGTCAGACCTTGTCACAACTTTTAATTGAAAGAAAGAAGATAATTATTTCATCTTGAATGGCAATGGGAGGAAGAGATCCCCTGTTTTCCTAGACAGGTCCTTCTCTCCCTACACCCTTGCCCTATCTTACCTGTGTGCCTTTGACAAAGACAGATGATATTCTGGGCATCACTCCAATAAACAACACCAGGCGTGTACCAGAGAACAACAAAATGTAAAAGGTGTGGCACTCCAGTCGTATTGCCTAGGGGTAAGACTGAGGGCAGTGGGAATAGCTGGGCTGGTGAAAAATGGCCAAGGAGAGACATCTCTGAGATGGAGAGCAGGGACACACAGGAGACCAAGGATCTGTTGGTGTCGTTGGGTCCCCTAAGTCAAAATGAAAATTGATAAACTTAATCTACATGAGGTGAAGTCTGATCCAGAACAAAATCAGTTTCAGTGAGAGAGGAAATAGCCAAGGAAAGTCTGGAATAGCTACACACTGAGTTTCAAAGGCCAGGACTGAGCAATCTCCTTTTACAGGTGAGATAAGGCTGAGGGAAATATAATATGCTTCTGAAGTGTATACGTGCCTGTGCATTCACACCCTTTCCCATATGTGCACCCAGGCATGCATGTGTTGGGGGAGGCATCTGCACCCAGCTCAGAGCTGCACGTCTGTTCTTTATAGTTTCCAAGAGGAGTTATAGCTGGTGTCACAGCAGCCGCTAGAGAACAATCCAGAACAGCTCTGGTACACTTCTCAGCATCACAAAATTGTGAATTAAAACCAAACCAAAATTCTCCCCTCACTTCTAATGACGTTAAGCACTCCTAGTAACACTTGCTTATTATAGGATATAATTCTAAAAAAAAAGAGGCAGTTTACTTTTGCTGATTTTTCTATACTTCTAGGGAATATCTGTTTTCAGGCTTTAAGACTTGATTTAGATTAAATGTGACAAAAAAAACCCAAAAACATAAAGCATTTAGCTGCTTTCTGGATCGTGCTGCAGTAGTTTGCTTTCATAAAATGGTGGGTCCTCCTACAGCTAAAGGAGCTCTGCAGTGCAGCAACAGCGCAAGATAAGATGAATTCACCACATCTCCCCTCTCCCGCTAAGTCAGTGGGGCTCAGACTGAACTCTGGAAGTAAAAGATGCCACCTCTTTCTCTAGTGGATTGTGGATATAATGCAGAGCATGAAATGTGGGGAGGAGGTTACAAACCTGATAGAAAGCCCAAGGCACCCCTGTAAGAAATACTCTGAGAGTGGAAGGAGAGCTTGAAGACTTTTTACCTTAGGAAGGGAAAGGCTCTGGCACTGCAGGCAAAATGTGCAAGGGGACCAAAACATTTCTATATGAACAAGAGGTGCTCTGAGAAGGAAGTTGTCAGGATTTCTGCCCTTGGGGCTGTGGGCTGCAGCATTTCAGTAAGCACAGCCAAGCTGTGATCAAACATATTATTTTTATTGCAACAGATGACAAGATAGTTTTTCAGCAGATATTCAATTATTGTATGAAATAGACGGTTGTGCGTAAGGGGAAAGTTCTCTTTCCAGATAAAGCTGTTCTTCACCTGGGACTCCTGTAATCAGAAAATGTATTTCTAGCTGCTGGATACTCTTGCCTGTGCCAGCTTTTTGGATCTATATCAGAATTTCAAAGGTACAGGCTTTTGAAAGTATCTCTCAGATACTGGACTCTAATGTCAGACTAAAGTATGTAACATACTGCAGTGTGAGTAAATAATAAATAGTGGCTTTCCAACACTGTCACCTTCTTAATAGGAACAGTAAAAAAAAAAAATTGGTGTTCCTTTTCTGCTAAATTTATCATCTGTCAGTGGCTGCCGGGTGAGATCCACTGTTGATACAAGGAGTGAGAATCTGCGCTCCCGCTGCCCGTTCCTCCTCGCCCTCTGCCTCACTGGCAGTGACAGCCAGGGCTCCCGGTGGCACTGGGAAAATGCCACCAGCCTGGGGGACCTCGCCAAGCCAGAGCTCCCCATGGCAGAGCAGTTCACCCACCACTGCTCTTGGCCACTTCAGCACAGGCTGTGGGCTTGACAGCCACTTTCAGGCCTCTCTTAAAATTAGGCAGTGGCTCTTCCTGCCACGCTGAAGTTGTTTCTGATTCAGAGAGTGGTGTTCCCGTGCTTTGATGGCCACGTTGGGATTGCCTGACTATGCTGTTCCAAGCAGATACCCTGCTCACCTGCTAACCCACCTCTGCCCTGGAAGAAGGTTCCTTACTGTTAGAAAAATGGAAGGTTTAGCCCCTCCTTGGTCATTTTGGTTTGTGTACCTTCCTTTCCTTACATATGTGTTTGGAAGACAGGGGATGTCCAAACCCTCCAGGTCCCAAATGAGGTTCCATTGTCCTGTCTGCAAACCTGCCAGGGCAATGGCAATCCCGTGACTAAGCACAGGTGTGGCTCAGGATGAACAAGTACAACGGCAGAGCAGATCGAGGTAGATCCATACCAATCCAAGAAAGCAAGCCACCTGCAACTTCCTGTATTAAATAGCAAGTTGTTTTAAATTGAAGTCTCCAAGAATAAGTACATGAAAGAAAACTAATGAGAATATTTCCAGTGATGGGAAATAGAGAGGTTCATGAATTCCCTCCATTCTTTGTGGGATTCAGTTGTAGAAACTGGTGTAGAGATTGCATGGAGCTGGATTAGCTATTTAAGTACCTCCTGTAAACCAAATCCAACCAGATTATTCATTGTGTTTATCCTGCAAGTATACATGTGTGTGTGCCTATCCTGGAATACGTTGAGAATTTCTGAGACATTAACAAAAAAATTCTCACTGCGAAGTCACTGTTTATGTTCAACCTGGAGTATTTTACTCACTTCTTGTAGAGCCAGCTCATGTTGATCATCCAGTTCTCCAGCCTCTACATCATGTCAGCACGGCTTCAGTAGTGTCACAGGACAGATACACAAACCAGCTGTCTCGTCTACAGCCACCTGAAAGACACATCAGGGGTTATGGCTTCAGGTGTCAAGGAAACTAAACCATTGCAGTGTTTCCTGAAAGGGCATTACAGACAACAGTGTGATGAGCCAATTATCTGTTGTCTCAAAGGTGACTGTATAAATGGCATTAGAGGTTTTCTGATTAATTATTTCTCAGTCAGATGTGTCCAGCTTGCAAGTAAGCATTGCTTTGTATCTCAGTAGCAAGAAGGTTCACCTCAGAAGGTGAAAACTTGTTCAGTTTGGTTTTGACTGTTACCAGCAATACAATTTCTACTGTTAATGCTTAGGTGACCAGGTTATGGAGCTAAATCGAAGTGTTGAAAAGCTAAGAGATGGTTTGCTGCATTGCTGAGTCTACCTCTGTTTATTGCTGCTGTATTAGTTCCTCCAGGCAGAATCTCATGGCAAGTTGTTTGGATTCTTTCCCATTTAAATATGTATATGGATAAGAGTAAATGGATGGATTTTCATCCTGCAGAGCAAACCCATGCCTGCTGAAGAGCTTTTTCTTTCTCTGATATCTAATCCTTTCCTTTGGCAAAGTAGAGAATGAGACACTTCTACAGATCTGATTAAGCTCCAAGTCCCTTTTTGTATGTCAGATGATCAATACTATTTCTAAATCCATTAACCAGTCCTTCACACTTCACTTGTGCTCTGTCTAGGATATATAAGAAAGAACAGAAGGGTATTTTGGCCATTATAAAGAAAATGTATGAAAAAGCCTCTTCTCATGTTCCACTTTTTCTCCCTGGCTCCAAGCTACCCACATCTTCCAGGTTCCTCATCTCTCTGCAGGAGAGACTTTCATCTTTCAGTCTCTCAAGCCAGGCTTGAATCCATCTGTAGTATCTGGAAGTTCTGGTTTTTGTTTACTCTGATGACAAGTGAGCTGAAGTAGGTCTCAGCTTCTGGTTTAGTTTTTGGTTTAGTGCCTGGTTTTTGCTGGTACACTGAGAGCTTTCACGGTCCCCAGGTGAGAATCAGGGCACCACAGCTCTGTGCACATAAATGACAATACAGTTTTGCAGCAGTTTTTGAGGTCTCATATCCATTTTCAAGCCAATGATTGACCATGTGTGAAGAAAGGAGGTAACCTTAAGGGCAGGCATGGGTTTTCTTCCCAAGCCAGAGTAGAGGAAGGTTTTCTGTGTGATTTGATGAAGAACAGAGACTTGTCTCTAGAGCTCCCAGCTGCAGGCTGGGCTCTCTGCATGCTGGTACCTTTTTTTCAAGCAGGTCTCTGAGAGAGGAAATGTCCTTGATGTTTTAAAAAGCTGCCACAGAAAACTTAGGTGTCCGCAATGTGGCACGTTTGTTGGGAATGAGCACCTCTGCCCGTTGCTCCTGTCAGTAAAAACAATATTGCTGTGACAACTCAGTGCCTCCCAGTCATCACTAGTTACTGCTTCTACACCCTTACCAGGAGGTCAAGCACCAAAAAAGCTGGGGACATTGAATACCCTTTGTCCACCAGAGATGGTCTCTCTAAATCAGATAGTCCTTTGATATCTCAAAAGTTAAAGGCAAAGTGTTATAATAATTCAGAAAACGACATATGAAACCGGACACAGATCCATGCTGGTTTGTGGCCTGATGTCACCCCCCAGCCAACCTGAGAGCTTCATCTGTATCCTGCTCCCTGTAACCGCTCTGTAATTGTGTCTCATTGTACTGCATTTTTGTTCAACAACTCGCTGGCTGTTTTTCACATCAGATGAATTATTCAGCAGCAGACTGTGTTCTTGTTTCTAACAACGGCAGCAACAATGCTTCATGCTCCTAGAGTCCCTTCAAAACTGTGCTGGAAACACTATTTTCTGAATTCCTCCACACGCAGCAATAGAAGTTGGGGCTAGTTCAATGCAGTGACAAAAGGGGCTCAGCACAGCTCTCTGACATGGGCCAACTAAGGCAGAGAGCTGCAGAACTAGGAGAGAAGTCCAGCTTCTACTGCTCTACACAACTTTTCTTCCCCTCCGAGCTACTTTTCAGCGATGTAGCCATGGGCCAGATCCTCAGTTACTTTAATCAGCATTATTTCCTTCAATGCCTTGGGGAGATGCCAACATTTGTCTGGATCCAGCCCACACTTTCAGGCTAAATTCCCATGGATTTCCCACGGATACTTAACATTTTTTAGGTGTCTTTAGCTTACTGCTGCCATTAAGAGTGGTGAGTATTAGGATTATTTCCTCTCTGGGCAGAAGCCAAACCCCACCAAGCTGGGTTGTGAGGACAGGCTGTGTTTTTGTGTGCAACACACTATTCAGTGAAGGTGGACGCTGCGTGTTTGTGCCTGGCCACTTCACCCGCACTTCGAAAGTACACTTGGAACCAACCTGTGTTTGCCTGAAGATCTCACATAGCAGCATACATCGCAGGCTTTATGCCATCATTGGTAGTCTTGGAGAGTGAGGGACCTACCTACTCTGCAAGCAAGATCTAGTCTCAGCAATTAACACCTTTTAATGTGAATTTGGGCATGGAGCCTGCAATGGGTAGGGAGCTCTCATAGCATGCTACAGTCTGGTTCAATGTAACTAACCAACTATGGATTTGACTCCGCACTTGCCACAGCTCTCCCATAGAGTATCAGATCCAATTCAAAGCTGTCTTTGCCCTGAAATTAGATGTTCAGTCATGTTAGGAGATCACTAACATCACTTCAGTGCCTTCAGAAACTTCATACTACCTGTGACTTGTGTGGGACTTGTTTCTTCATTGTTCATTAAAGAAGGAAACACTGGAATGCGTGCATTAAATTCCATGACCTAGCAAACCAAGTTGTCTGTTGCACATACTTTCTAATGTTGGGAAAGAGCAAACAGCAAGCAAATGTCTTTCTGGATGACACTTGAGCTGCTCCCTACCTGTGAATACAGGATAAAAATCTATGAAGATCACAGAATCACTGAACAGTTAGGGTTGGAAGGGACCTCTGGAGATCATCTAGTCCAACCCACCTGCTAAAGCGGGTTCACCTAGAGCAGACTGCACAGGAAGGTGTCCAGGTGGGTTTTGAATGTCTCCAGAGAAGGAGACTCCACAACCTTTCTGGGCAGCCTGTTCTAGTGTTCTGTCACTCTAAAAGTAAAGAAGTTTCACCTCATATTCAGATGGAACCTCCTATACTTCAGTCTGTGCCTGTTGCCCCTCATCCTAT
>VWYH01009552.1:0-14885 GCA_013399365.1 Pampusana beccarii | reverse complement strand
GGTCCATCCCTAACCTGTACTAGTGCCTGGGGTCATTCCTCCCCAGGTACAGGACTCTACACTTGCCCTTGTTGAATTTCATCAGGTTCTTCTCTGCCCAGTCCTCCAGGCTGTCCAGGTCTTGCTGAATATCAGCACAGCTTTCCAGTGTGCCAACCACTCCTCACAGTTTGGTATCACCAGCAACCTTGCTGAGGGTGCACTCAGTCTCTTAATCCAGCTCATTGATGAACAGGTTGAACAAGACTGGACCCAATACTGGACCCTGGGGAACACCGCTAGCTACAGGCTTCCAACTAGACTCTGTACCATTGATCACAACCCTCTGAAGAGTATCCAAAGCATAATCCTCACTGGAATCTAGACACAGATCAACAATTTCCTTTTTTTTTTTTTTTTTCATTTATCTTGAACATCTTCTAGTTTTTTTGTTCATGGTCAGGTGCATGAGCGGCTAAAAAAACAGGACACCCAGGAGAGCTGTGGGTTCCAAACTGTGGGTTGCATTGCCTTCGAGCTCTGCTTAGAAGGTTTTGAAAGAAACATCTATCTCTGTCTGACTGAGGGATGCTGGGGAAAAAACTTGCAGGGTGTGGTGGACAACATGCCAGCTCTCAATATTTGTGCTGTTGATCTTGAATACTCCCATCTTGCTCGGGCATTATTAATCCTACTTGTTTTGTATGATCTGAATGTACCTGACTCTGCAAGGCAATCTAAAAGAGCAGAAGGAATTGCTTTGCCTGGTGGAAGAAAAGCGTGAGTGATGCTCCCAACAGACTGCGACTCTCAACTCAACACAGTGTGTTTCTGAGCTGCTAAAGCTCTGCAGACCTTGTGCAGCTGTACAACTTCTTAGCAATACTACAAAAGGGGAACACGTATATTGATTTCCCCCCATCCAAAAGCTGGTACTTTATGCCAACTAACTTTTGATTTGCCTTAAAATTTGACAACATGTATCCTTTAAAAAGCAGAGAGACGCAGATCTGTTCTTTCTGTGGAAAAAGAATTGTGATTTCTGATTTCCTGGAATCTAATAATGTCTTGGTCAAACATGATGCAACTCAGTAAGGAGCATTGGTTGCACAGATACAAAAGGATCTGATGGTGACACAGCAGAAGAAAAACTGGGATGAGTCAAAGCAGTCTGGGGAGAGACTTGCACATGAGTCAATGATGTCTCGCTAGTGCCAAGAAAATTATAAGTAGGCATATTGTATGTAGGACTTCTGAAATAATGCTTCTGTTTTATCTTACACTGGAAGGCCACACCTAGAGAACTGTCCTGCTTTCAGCACTACACTCCAATAAAGATGTAAATCACCTGGAAGAAATCCAGAGGAGAATGAGGGGAACAAGCAAGGAGCTAAAAAACTTGCTGAGTTGCAGAAATGTTGATGGAAGCTAAAAAGAATAGTCATAGAGAAGAGCCTTTCACAAAGATCAGGAAATGCTGTAAAGCAAGAGAATAATTTTTTGGTCATATCTGCTGTAGCTGAAGCAAGAAGTGGTTTAAATCACTGCAAAGGAGACTTAGTTTGAGGTTTAGTAAAAAGTCCCTTAACTTTTTATTTATGAAGGCAGTGGTATTCTGTCACAGAAGGCTTTTAAGACTAGGTTAGATAAACATCTCTCAGGAACAGTTTAGCTTTATGTGACCTAATTGCCTTAAGGCAATGGGGTAATGTAGATGCTGTCTTGAGGATGTCTTCCAGTCCTATTTTCAGAGTTGGTACTTCCTCAGATTTACGGTGTGAGATGATATGGCTTGGCTTGCTCATCATGAACAGAGCTGTGAAGTCCCTCCAGGGAATCTGTATTTATACTGGTAAGGAGTAAAATGTAGAGATCCCATCTTTTATTAGACAGCCATCTTTCATTAGTTAACTGAGTCCACCTGACATTGGATCACAGAGACATGAACATTTGGGATCCCTAGAGCTCCGCATTTGTTGCTAGACTAATAACAGGTGGAGTGGGAAATGGCTCTTCCAGAACACTGAAAATGGGAGAGATGTCTCTCAACAACAGCATGTCTTAGAAGATGCATTGCTTGAGAAGAAAGTCACAGCTCATTTTGTAACAGGAACTTGTATTAATGATGCTGTGGGATCCCTCATTTTTCTGTTGGTTTGAATTCTGACCGTGTATGCTGTAAGTTACAGGATTTTCCTAACTGACAGTGTCGTACTCCCAGCCACTGATCTGTCAAGCTGTACAGTGACCTGTAATCTGTAGATTCAGACCCCATTCCTGCATACACTTTTTCCTCTTCTTCTGTCATATGGAAATAATTTTCCAGAGGTCAATCAAATGTTCCAAACTGACAGCCTTAAGTCTGCCGAAAACTTAAATTTAAGGTGCTGCTGCGACATGTTGGTTTGGTGATGTTCATGGCAGGCTTTTCTCTTGCTCAGCCCTTCCGTTTTGCTGGGCTACTGACCAGATGACTATTTTTCTGTGCTTATATGAAAGCCCAGGCCCGTGTGATACATCAGCAGGCAGCACTGCCTGCCACAAACATTATGAAGCGATGAGCTGAGCCCCTCTGAATCATGAGAGCTTAAAAAAACTCATGGATTTTTACAGTTTGCCTGTTGATGTTTGGAGTCCTTACTACTCAGGATTTAAAGGGATTTTAGAAACAGGGACCTACCTCAGGATGACAGTGCAGTCCCAGCACCATAGCCCGGGAGAATCAAAAACTGTGAGAATTTTCAGCAGTGAGGATATGCCAGTCAGAGGGTGGCCCTGGCTTCACGAGCCACCCCCGCAGCTTCTGGAACTGTTGTCAGAGATTGGCCTCTGGACCACAAGCAGGTCATGCATCTGTTCTGCCCAACTGATGCCAAGACCTGGCTTTTTGTGAGCATCCAGGCTCAGCACCCATACCTTGCTCAGCCAGATGCCATCTAAAGGACCCCATGAAAGGGCTTGCATCTTGGCTTCCTAAGTGTATTTCAGGGAATGGGTTTATGTGCTCTCCCTGAGTCAATGCTCAGAGCTTGCCAACAGGCAGCTAAGCCTCAGAGATAGCCTACAGGATTCAGCAAGCTGTTGGATCTAATTCAGCTCCAGCAAGATGCAGGAGACTGGCTATGAGTGAAGGAATATGCCACTTGCATGTGGCCATTTTTCTAACCAGAAGCTTGTAGGAGGTAATATGAAACAGCTGGGTTTTATCTGATGCCAAAAGATTTGCTGTAACCCAGTATTGCTGCTGTGTGAAGTGGAGGAAGGATGCAGAGTCTGCAGCTCTATCACCAGCCCTTTTCAGGGAGCTGATGCCACAATCCATCCAGCACATGACTTTCCCCTGAGGCTGTTCCAGGCCATATTAAGCTGCTTTCTTTGGGCTGCCCTCACAAAATGAGAATAACACTGCCAGTCAGACTGGCTGAAAACCACCCATTGTTGGTTAAGAAAGTGAAAATCCTTGTGTTCCCAACTGTAAATCCCCCAGCTGTCTTTGCTAAGCAGAATCAGAGAAACACTTAGTCCATCTGTTTCATTCTGGGTAATCTGAATATGTGCTTATTTTTTTCCTAGCAGCCATGAAAATACTTTTTAATGGTGGTATCGCATGATCAGCAACATTTTCTGTCTAGAACAAGAATTTAAGGTACTGTTGCAGGAGAAACACAGTGCGACTGCATCTCAATTTGAGCCACTGCTGAAGCAGAGGAACTGACAGCAAAAATATCCCCCCACCAAACTGGAAGAGCAGCCTGCTTTATGGACGACTTTGGCAAAAGGGCTGGAATCTGAAGTCATCATGAATATCAAACTCCCTTATCAGCCTTGGAGAAAAGCACTCATTTGCTTTGTTTCAGGTCTCAAAATAACTCCGTGCCCAAAACACATATTGAAGGTGGGTGGCCGCTTCCAGTTGGTATAGGTCTTAAAATTATGACCTAATGCATGTTGTCCCTGGCCCTGCCACTCCGATGCTGCTGTCATGTGTTGAAAAACACAGTAAAGCAAGGCAGCTGGTCTATCTCTTCATTCGCCATAGGGAAAACAATACAAAGGCAAAAGAAAGGGATCAGCATTTAAAGGTCCCGCAGACAGCCACTGCCTGAGGTCTCCTCCTTACGTCTTCATGAAGATATCAGTCTCATTCATCCTTCCTCTGTCTCCAGGTTCAGAACTACAGTAGGGTCTGGTCACCCAGATGCCCAAGTCCTACTTGGCACAAGTCCTGCTTGTGTCATGGATGAGAATGCTTGCTGCCAGCTCCATCTTTTCATTTTTCTACCATATTCTTTTTCTCTGTTTACTCTTTCTGTTTTGTTTCACTCCTTCTTGTGTCTCCCATTCCAAAGACCGCTCTTCCACCCTGGAGTCAGGGCTTCTGCCAGGCCCTTCAGACTTTTAGCTGTGGATACCTGTGTCCCTTTTGCCTCTGTGTCTTTTCATACCTAAGCTCTTCTTTGAGATACTCTCATTCTCCTTTCTCACCCAAACAGGGTCCCAGGCTGTGAACTCAGTCTGCTTTGATTGATTTGTAGGGAGACTTTTCACTCAGGCTGGTTTCCACATTGAACAAAGTTCCCACTTCCCTTTGGATATCTCCTTCCTCTTCTCCCGCCATGGGGAGTGTGTGTAAGCACTTATGTTCACTGCAGATTCACAGCCAGACGAAAGCCTGCAGAACTGGAGACTCACAAAAGCAGCAACAGGTAACCAAATAGTTGTCCTGCTCTCATTTCAAAAGAGTGAAGGAGTCAGTAAGAAGGTGTCAGGACTGGTGGAGCTACAGCAGGTCCTGCTGTGGGATGGACTGGACAGCAGGACAGGGTCTGGTCAGCTCTGTCTCACACATTTCTGCCCTCAGGGCTGCACCCCTCATGCACCCCCCCACACACACCTACACATGCATAGACTGAGGAATGCCTCTGTAAATGCTGCAAACAAAGCCACTGGTTGAGATGATTTAATAGTAAATCTAGCTTCTGTTGCTAGTAGCTAGGTCTTTTTCCTTTCACTTCAAAGTGGTTCTTTTTTTTTTTTTTTCTTGGCAGAGTTCTTTACATAAAACTCTTCTGTCATTTTCAGTGCTCATATTTCACATTTTGGATGTCAGTATTTCACTATAGTTAACACCAAACTTTTACATTACTGAGGTAAGCTGGGGTCTGACACAGAAAATGTACAGTTTCATATGAATCACAGTTTTTATTTGTAGCTCTGACAATAGACAAGAGAACATAGGCTCATATGCTTCTGTTAGCTCAGCTCTCAGGAGAAAAGAGTATAATGAATAGAGTACACTGGTGATTCACCCTTCCTCTGAGCTAATCTCCCATCTCCTCTGCAGGCTGTAGTGGGCAACAGGGAGCTCTGCTGAGTACCGTGTGTTATAGGTGTCTGGATGTGTGTGCAGATCTGGTAGCACGAATTGTATGAGGATGCGTGTTGGCTTCAAAGCCCCAGCCAAATTCCTTTTCTTACTCCTTAATTCACTTGGCAGTTTCACCTGGCTACATTATAGGCTATTTCCTCACCAGTGATGGGGAGTTGCCAGAGGTAGCTACAAGCTGGCACAGGTTCACACTCTCCAGCACGCAAAACGGAGTGAAGGGGAGCCCTCTAGGAGGAAACAAAAGTTGTGGGAGTTAGTTGTTGCGAAGCTGCTGCTATTTCTAAAACTTGGCTGGCGATAAGGAGAAAGGCTGTGGGTAGGGCCTGGGAAGTCAGCCTCTCTTGGAGAGCAGCTTCATTCGCCGCTGCCACGGTTGAACGGTGCTGTACATGTCCCCTTATCTGTCCCTGTAACACAGCAGAAGCTTTCCACAGGATAAGGACTGAGCATGAAACTAGGGTAACAAGGTAATTTCCTGGGCACTACACAGTCTGTTTCCTGATTCCCCATCACAGCCACTACTGGAAGCAGTTGCTGCAGGCACAGCTCTCCAGGCTGAGCAGAGTGTGAGCTCACTCCTTGCTGTCGCACAGGCAGCATCTGCCCCTGGGAAGCAAAAGAGAGTTCCCTCCCCTCCCTGCATCTGTGGGACCACTTACATGCCCTTCTACCCCACAGGCTGCTAAAGTCACATATTGCCACAGGTTTCTTCTCGTCTTCTTATCCAGTATCTACGAAATTAACTTCTTTAAACTGTAGCTTTGACAACAGTCAGGAGGGTTCACCTTTGCTGAGGCAGTATCCAGGCTGCTGGTGGTGCAGTAGCATAGCCTGCAGGGTGTAGTAACCCAGGAACTCATAAGGTCAACTCAAAACAACCTCTGGAAACCATCTTGCACCAGCTGCAGTGATACAAAGTTCTACCAGTTGGTTATGTGAACCTGTGGACGGAATTAAGGAACTTAATAATTCACTGCACCCTCCCAAGCATCCCATCTGGGTGGCACATTGGCTCACCACTCTTACTCCTTTTTTAAGTAACCCCTGCCTAAGCCTCTACCCAACTGCTGTGTGGAGCCAGGGGTTTTGCAGTGGAAACTTGGGAAGAACATGAGTGTGCTTCTGGGTGCAGAAGGAAAGGTGAATAAATGAGCACAGACGAGGGGTAGTCAGCAGGTCCTGTGTGAATGTGGTTTGATTTCCCCTTTGGCCAGTGCATCATTCCACACACCCCCACCCTTCCCTTCTCCTGCCCCTTGGGAAAGGGAAGGAGAAAGGGTATCATCAAGGGATTGAGTACAAAGAAAACAATGCAGACAAAACCTCTGGAGATCTCACATGAAGCATCATGGGAATACAGCTGCCTCTGGGCCTGCTGGGCTGTAGTTCGGTGAGAACATTTACATAGATGAAGCTTGCAGTGAAACTCTTGGGAAAGCAAGATGGAGATGCATGGCTAAGGGGGTTGCTCTGTACTCAACACCCTCCTCTTCATCTTACAGGTTCCTGGGTTCACTAGCAAGTCAGAATAGCGAAGACCTATGCCTGCCCATCAGTTCTGGAAGCCAGTCATACCCTCTTCTTAATTTAAACAAGGACTTCTCCACTCTCTCCAAGCCACTTTTACCAACTGCAATGGTTAACACATATTCGGAAAAATTCTGCGGCTGGCACATGTTTGTCTTCTCCTCACACTTTCAAAAATGATTGTGCTGGAGGAAGGAAACCTCCCCCTGTTTTGCCCCATCCAGCTGGAAAATCACCTCAAATCTTACTGCCCGTTTTCCTGCTGTGCATCCTGCCAATTAAAACTAGGTCTTGTTATGAACTGCAAATAACATGGCTAAGCCTCTGGCCATGTTTTTTCTAGTTCAGTTCTCATTCTGCCCATGCATCTGGGTTTGGCTTGTGTTTTGTATCCCATGATCAGTTCACCCCTCTCTCATTTCAACCTCAGTTCTTGCTTGCTGTCAGCTTTCCTGCTGTTCTGCCTGCATCTACCATGCCATTTTGTTCCTGCTGTTTTCACATGCGATGGGCAAATGGGCTCACTCCCCATTGCACTGGAGACATTTTAGCCCTGCTGGGTACCTGGAGGGGCCTGTGTTCATTCCCCTATGTACCAATGTTGAGGACATACGCATATGCCACCTGACAAAGCTAAAGCCTTGTTTGCTTGTTTTGGCTAGCAGGATGTGTATTCTTATGTTTCCATTTGACCGCTCCACAGAAAAATACCATCGACTTGTAGTGCACATGATCACCATCAACAGAGGGTCCTTCTCTGTCTCTCCAACTCCCTGCAGCAATGACTGGGTAACTTGAATGGGACTGGGTGGCTTCTGCTCACACGTCCACGTCTGACTGCTCCACATCCTCTGCCCCCACCTCCACATCTGGCTGTCATAGCCAGCAACCCTAGCTGTACATACAGACTGGGGAACGAGAGGCTGGGAAACAACCCCACGGAGAGGGACCTGGGGGTTCTGGTCAACAGCAAGTTGAACATGAGCAGTGTGTCCTGGCAGCCAGGAGGACCAACCGTGTCCTGGGTTCATCCAGCACAGCATTGCCAGCCAGGTGAGGGAGGTGATTGTCCTGCTCTGCTCTGCACTGGTGNGAGGAGGGGCAGGCACTGATCTCTTCTCTCTGGTGATCAATGACAGAACCCAAGGGAATGTCAGGAAGATGTGCAGGAGAGGTGTAAGTTGGATATTAGGAAAAGGTTCTTCCCCCAGAGGGTGGTGGACACTGGAACAGGCTCCCCAGGGAGGTGTCACGGCCCCAAGCCTGACAGCATTCAAGGAGAGACTGGACAGCATCCTCAGACACACGGTGTGAACTGTGGGGTTGTCCTGTGCAGGGGCGGGGGTTGGCCTCCATGATCCTTGTGGGTCCCTTCCAACTCAGGACATTCTATGATTCTGTGATAAGGACCGCTGACTGGAAAGGTGTGTAACTGTTTAACTGTGGACTCTGGAGGGTCTTGTTGTATACATAAACCTCTTTCTTAGGGGCTTGATACTGGGTGCTCTCCTTTATGGTCAATCTTTATTTCACTCTTTTGTTTCCTGTTAAGGCAGTTATTGGAAAAAACCCACAGGATTTTCCCTTCGGTATTCTTAAATTCAGCAGTGGCCAGGACATAAACGTGTCGTTGGTTTTTTAGGGCCTTGCTCCTCCAGAGCTGAAGAGCACCTTGATGTGCTGTATGTCAAATAACGCCTTCTCTTTCTTTCTGCAGAAGACAAAGCCTTTTAGGAAGTTTTCAAAGGCTCTTCTCTCTCTCCTCTCTTTCTCTGACACACGCAGTAGAAGTGGTGATGTGTCTGCACATCTTTCCAATTAGACTGCGGACTCTACTGGGATGTTTGATACTGCCAGGCAGTGCTGGCTACTACAAGGAGAATGCAGTCCACAGGAGCTCTGTTGGCTTTAGTGGCATTACTGCTGTCTCTCTCCCTGACACGTGGGGGGCCCCCACCTAGAGTTTTGTCCGTGTTCCACTCAAGCTCTGTCTCACTGCGGAAACATACAGATGCTACATAGCTGGTGAAACAGTCCCTGACTCTGTTTTCTCTTTGGTGACTCCTTGCAGCCATTGCTGTGAGTGTGCACTGCTTGCAGCTACCCTGAGGGTCAAGCTGCGTAAGGATGACCGTTTTCTGCAAAAAGTAGGTTGTTGTGCATTACATGGAGGATCTCTGAGATCTTTTTCACACACACATTCACAAATTTCTCACTTTCCCCCACACGTTTCAGTGTTCCTGGAGGGAAAGAAGCTGAGAACTGAGGAGATTGTATTTTTCAGTCTGCTGTGCCCTTTTTATACTAATGTATACATGGGACTGATGCCGTGACAGTATGTCAGTGAAGCCATTGTGAGGGCTAAAATTGTTTCCAGACAAAGTGACAGTCCACGGACCTACATGTCCAGTGACTGGAAAATGCCCTTTCTCTTACATTAAGGCCGTGAGTAACAAGCCTGCCTCTGCTTGCCTGAGCTTTCCTGGTGCAGAGACTGTTTGTGTAAGTGGTGTCCTCTCCTCTTGTACGGCCTGCAGGATGAATCCTCATTTCACTCATAGTAAAGGGACACATGCAGCTGCGGGATGAACTGTCATGAGCAATATGAAGTAGGGAGGTGTCACCTTTATTTGAATTTGTGGTGTGCTGTGATACATTTATGATACGGAGGACTGCATGAACCTGAGAACCAGAATCGTATTAGCTTTGTGTATAAAGCACCAGGTACACCTTACACGCACCCATGTACAGCTATGCCTAACCTTTTTTTCTGATCTATTTAATAATGATCTACAGAATTTCCCTCATTTGCCCTCCATGTCTTTAACTCAATTGTTGTTCTAGTAGCAGCTGTAGCCTCATTTATTGCTCTGATATGCATAATGGTGGGCAGAGGTGCTTGCTATTTCTGGCACAGATGTATGAACCATGGGCCATCTGAAGATAACCAGTTTTTCCAGAGACAACAAAAGAGGTTTGCCTTTTCTCTTGATGTTCCTCTATCAACTCTTTCAAATTTTGGCTAGAGAAAAATGTTACAAGATACCACAGCTGGGAAGTGGGATGCTATAGCCAGACATCTGCAGACACCACGTCCACTGGGACCAAAGCATGCAGCACTTAGCTGAACTTTGTTCAGCTCTCTCTGTGTTTCAGTGTTCATGTTTCAGCTGAGGTACGAGCGAAGTAGCTCTGGGTACACTCACTTCACACTGACCGCCATGGGATTAGATCACTCATGTACATCCTGCAACTGGGAGCAGGTCCCTGTGGGCCACTGATGGGGCAGTGACACTGGAAATATGTTTGTGCCATTACTGGCACAAACAGAAAAGGACACTTGAGCCAAGGAGCCTGAGCTCTTAGAAGCAATCAGACTGCTGGAGGAGGTCTAAACAGGCCCTACGGGTTGCTGAAATAGGCTCCAAAGTTGTTGATCCTGCTCTGTTTGTCAGCACCGTGTTCTCCTATTAAAGAAAAAACTGGACACAGGAAGCATCAACACAAGGTGGGAGAATCAAGACCTCAATCCAATATACTAATAATACTTAGCACTGTACATCACTGTACCGTTACTTACGAACATTAACTAATACATCCTCACAACACCCCTGCGAGGTAGGGAAGCAGTATTATCCCCAGTGTACAGACAGGGAAACTGAGGCACAGAGAGGCTAAGTGGCTTGCCCATGATCACACAGCAAGGCATTGGCAGAGCCAAGATAAGAATGGAGATGTCCCTTACTCCCCACCCCAAGCTGCCCCCCACTAGACAATGTTGCATGTCTGGACACGGGGAACCCAAGAGGTCCCTTTGAAAAGCAATGCCTGGACTTGTTGCCTATTAATAATCTTTATTTGCCTTTAATGAATTATTTCACAGTTTTTCCCTCACACTGTACACCACGCTTTCACAGTCCATTCAGCATTCTGTGGTAGCCCACAGCCTTCTCCTCCAGCACCAGGACAGCTCTGCAGGGGTTAGTAGGGTGCTCTGTGCTTTCATTAAGAGGATGTTTAGAAACAGTTTTCACTGGTATCAGACTGGGAGCATGTGAGTTCTTACTGGAGACTGGTAACACACACTGGAGACGCAGGCAGAAGGGTCTGATGGTAGAAAGGCATTTGCTATTCCCTGCGAAATGACCAGCAGCTCTCTTGGTTTCTTAGCTCTTCCAGGCTCCAGTGAACACTGGGAAACTGTTTGTCTCCAACTTGCCTGGTCGGGAAGTCGTTGTTCCGGGGTTGCTTCCCAAAGGGTAATAGGCAGTCAGCTCAGGACCAGAAATGACCCCCAGCATTGCCTACTCCAGATGTGTGACACTGTCTTGGAACAAGGTTGGCTGTAGCCATTGTGCTCTCTTGCCATGGGGAAGGGGTATTACCACGACTGGCAAGCAGCCATATCCAGCGTCTAAGTCTCTTTTTTTCAAAACTGGGATTCCATGAAGAGCAAGGGAGAGTGGATGGATGAGGAGATGAGGATGAGGCAGAGCAAACAGGAAAATCCACCAAATGGGCTTCTAGGAAGGAAATGTTCCCCCTTGGGCACTTCAGCTGAAGCGGCTTCATTTTCACATGGCTTCTTTTTCTCTCTGGGAACATCTGCTGAGCTTCATCTCTGTCAGCTGGATATATCGTATGACATTGGTATCTGCAGGGAAAGAGCATACACATACATGTACTGTGGTTATAACTCCCTTTAGAAGACAGAAACACTTCACCTTCATCCTTGGTGCATCACCTGGGGAGCAACATGGCTTCGGTGCTGCCCGCAGGAACAGCATCAGCTGGAAGGGGCTCTGAACCAAACCCTACAGCTCTGGTTTTGAAGAGCCTGGTCTGATTCATGCTCACTATCCCCGTTGCTCACAAGCTTACCTCAGCTACTTTTTACCTTCTCACTGGTTACTCTTGGTCAGCACGGTTGAATTTGCACAGTTGAAACTATCCAGGTCATCCCTGCCTGCTCTTGTGGAACAGCACCTCCATTGGCTTCCACTCCCTCAGTGTCTGCACGCAAGCCCCTAAAGGCATTTTGTGTGCAGTTATGCTCTGCCTTTTCACCCTCCTATTCCTTTTACAGCCTATTTCACTCTTCTCACATTTTTTTTCCATTATGAGTTGAATTGGGAAGAGCATCCTTCACATTCTCTTTGTACCCTTTCTTTCCTTAAATTTCATATTTGGAGGTCCTTCCAGCGTGACACTATCTGCACTTTTTGTCATATGCTGTATGCTGCACACTGCCCTGTCTGTCCTGTCTAATGAAGATCCTAGGGGCAGAGAACCACTGATACATCCCTGTAGAGAGCTGTGAGGTCCCAGCACTGTGCAAGTAGTAAGCTGAGACCTCTTTTTCATTCCAGTATTTCAGTGCATCAACACAGCATGCAGAACATGTGAGTTTTGTTTTACCTCCTGGCCTCAGCAATGAGGGAAACTCTTCACCCTGAAGCACAGGCTGATCTAAATGAGTATGTGTCTCCAGACAGAACAGACCCCATGATTCTGCAGTCACAGTTAATCCTTTCTCAAATCATGTTGATTTACTATCATGAGGGTGACTTCCCACACACGGCACCCACACAGCAGCAAAAGTCACATAATATCAGAAGCAAGCAAGCAAAAAAATAGCCACTTTCACTTACATATTGATTGAAAAATGGTTCTTTGCTCAGAAGCCTTACTCAGGCTCACAGCCTTAGTCAGCCAGCCAATGAGGGCCACATTAGTCCATTTAAGTTATTTGATCCTCAGAAACCAATCTGAAGTGCACTGCAGTCTATAGTCAGAGGGCAATATTGTCTCCTCCTCTTCCAAACAGCTATGTGCCCCACACCAGCTAGGGAAATGAGAAGTGCTTGAACTTTTAAAGAGATGAACAAGTTACTGGTAACACATCCAGCACTAGCAAGTGTGGGTATCACACCCACCAAAGCAGTTATGGGTGAAAAGTTTCCTTTAAACATGAGAAGGGGACATCTCTGTTTTGCCCTCAGCCAGAGCTGAAACACTGGGAGACGGATTGATTTCTCTTTCACATAGAGCTCTCCACAAACGTGCCATGGGGTAGCAGTGGGTTGTGGCAGTGCTGTTGCAACTTCTCAAGCTGTCTCCACTGAAGTGGGTCTACCTACTGAGTCTTCTGTAGGTTCAACTACATTATCCTAGTCAGTCCAGAGGGTGGGATTCAGTGATTAAGCTACTTGCCCCGTCCAGGGCATTCTTAACGAGCGAAGAAGTTCTGCTGTTGCTTATGTTAGACAAGGTGCACCAGCATCCTGGGCTGTTCACGCATTAGCATTTCAAAACAACCCAGCAAATTCTAAAGCAGCTTTTTAAAAAACAGGATTGGTTTTAGTTGCACAGCCTCCTGGAGCAAAGAAAGTCAGCTGAGGGGGTAGTGCTGAATTTTAGGCCTAAAATACAACCAGTGCACATGGCAGGCAGGTGACTAACAAGCTGCCAGCAGTGCAAAGGCAGGGTTCATGGCTCATGGCAAGTTCAGAGTCCTGCTGCGCTGCCTGCTCGTCACTGCAGTGTCTGCTCTGTGCCCTTCCAGGCTCTGATGGGCTGCAGCCTGGGTAAATGTCCCTGCTGCAGAGGTTCACACCATGAACATCTGCCCAGGACAGGTGACAAGTGACTACTGCTCAGGTATGTTAGGAAATCACACCTGATTGGACCTGCAGGGACTCCATGCCTGGCTGAGGGGGCAGAGGTGGTTTTCAGTGGATAACTGGGCAATGAAAGGTTGCCAGCTCCCTCTGGCTTGCAGGTAAAGTAGCTGCTGATGGCACAACTTCACTCACTTGGGAGATCCACATACCTGGGAAGCTGGGGGCAAAATCAGGTGTAGCCTGATAAGAGGGTGGGAGATACTCCCACTGTGAGCTAGTTATAAATCTCCCAGGCAAGCCTTGGCATGTTTTGCTTCCTTTCTGAGGGCTGCTATTTTGCCAAACAGAAATGATGAGGGCAGCACTCTTGTTTACAGAAGAACTAGAGTTTTGTCAGGTCTTTTCCATCAAATAGTATGGCACCATACTAGCTCTGCCTGCAGAAGTGTTTGAAAGCTAAATGTTAACGAAGACTCGGCTCTCAGTGAGGAAAAAGTGATCCCCTTCTACTGATGTGGGAATAACAGGTGAGGACAACTCAGATGAGGGGTCAGATCCATACAGAGATGCTGGTAAAGCTGTAATGGTCTCTGAGGTCTTAGGACCATGCCTGTGCCCTTGTGCAGAGTGACCTCCTGACATTTTGAAGGTCACGTCTGCTCCTCCCTGTAACTTCAGAGCCCAGTTGCTTATCTGCTGTACAGGCACTGTGAGCTGGGTTTTACTCTGAGGACTTCTGAGGTGGGGGTGTTGAGGAAGGCAGCTCCTGAGCTCAGCTGTGAGCTCGCTCCATGCGGGATGGGAAATCTGGCACGTATGTGCAGTCTGTGTGATGTCCAAACACGAGCTTTCAGCACAGGGCCAGCAGAGACTAACCATGGGTGTTTTGATATTACCAGGCCAGCTGATGGTCTGGTTTAAATCCCAGTCAGGACCTACCTTGATGATGTGGCCCTGTAAGTGGGAAAGAGCTGAACAAGGCTTGAAGGTGAGGTGTACGTTTGGCTACCCTTCCTGCACCAGCCTCTGGACACAGAGCTCATGGAGGGCTGCGTGTATGCTTTGCACCACCTATCCCTCTCCCTTAGTAAGGGGGGAAGGTTACACAATTATCTTCTGTTATTTCCATCTGCTTTTGTGATTTTCATTTGGAGGTGGCATAAGAAATCAGGCCAAACCCAACCTTCACCCTTGTCAGACAGTAAATAGCCATAAGGGATTTGCTGTGCTGACAGCCCTTTAGAACAGTAAAATCCTTTGCTAGCTAATTCCTCTTTACTATTTAAAATCTCCCCCACCAAAGGGAGTAACTGCCAATGATTTGTGCCAAAAACATAGCTCGTTAGGAAAAAAAAAAACCACAAAAC
>VWYH01009551.1:0-13787 GCA_013399365.1 Pampusana beccarii | reverse complement strand
ATGAGTCTGACAGCCCTGGTTTAGGATATTGTAAAGTGGTACCTATGAAGGGTTTTGAAGGACAAATCCTGACACGCTGTCTCTATAGCATGCATGCTTTTGTCTAACCATTCTGTATGGAGGAGAGGATACATATGGGGAGGTATGAGAAAAGCTGTGGAAAAACAACTTTGTGCGTGGGTTTGAGAAATCCACAGAGGTGAGTGGATGGCTCTGGGGAAGCGGTGGCCCCAAGGGGTCTCTGACCACACGCTTCAGCTGGCCGTGGTTTCTCTGGACCGCCTTTATCCTGTTTAATACAACAGTAGTAGGTACAAGAGAAGCTTTACAGGGCGGACATATATTCCCCCTGCTCTCCCAAAACATTGCCTTCTTGCAGAGCCTGCTGCATCCCTGATTTAATCCAGAATAAGCTGTGTTTTGCTAAGCAGTGCACTAACCCATTCAGACTCTCTTAGATCTGGCAGGCTGCAGCACATCAGAGTATTTTGATAAGCATCATGTCTCCTTGGAAACTACTACTTAGCAGTTACTTGACGCTACATTTGGAGTGTTATGATTAATTTAAGCCTTGCTTCTGCAAAGATGCATGGTATGGGCCTCTTTCGACGGAAGTGGGGAGTCTTGTTGAGCTTATCAGAACAGCTCGTGTGTTGGAAAGTGTCCCTGTGGGGTTTAGGAGTTCTCCTCTGAATCTCTTCAGGCTCTGCTTTAAGCTCATTTGTTATAAATCTCACTCATTATCCTTAGGTATATTTTTAGGAGTCTGTTGTCTGATCTGATATTTTAAAAACATTTCTAGAAAGTCTACCTCTACGGTTATGAATAAATATAAAGCTCCTTCTGAGGCCATTAAACAGTATTTTAATTAGGCTGGCGAAATTGCTTTTGGCTTGTCTTTAAAGTCTTTAGTATCTTATTTCTATTAACAAAATGGTAATCAACATTAAATTCTAGAATGTAACCAAAGTAGGTCATATTTTTATTAACTGGAGATAGATAATGAATGTGCCCTATATAAAGATTTGGATTAAATCTTCTGAGATGCTGAGGATAGTGTTTTAATTAAGGTAATCCTTATTTGCATCTAACAAACGCAATTGCTGCTTAGAAATTTAAGACCTTAGTGATGCATATTAGTGCATTACCACAACAAATCTAATAGAGATTTAATACTTGTATTTGAAGTAGCAATCTGTCATAAATTAAGAGCATTTGCATAATAAATTTAAACCATGCTATTCTTTGCAGGTTTTTATATAATTAAGGAACACATTCAACATTGAAATTTTGTAATTTTTATAGTGCTAGGAAGGTGTACTTTGTTGTTACTGTCAAACTAGTCCTTGTTTTGACCTGCTTGTAATATAAAGAAGTTCAGCTATTGCAGCAGCGTTACATATGTGTGCTAAGTTTCTTCCTAACCCTCTCAGGTATTTCAGGACACTTGGCATAAAGAATGGGACTGTGTATACCATCCTACTGAACTATAAAGTGACATTTACAAATAACACTCTAAAAACTTGATAGAAGAGTTACTAATTTGCATTGTAAGATGTTATATGAGTCCAGATTTGGTCTGGGATCCTGCAAAAGGACTGTACTTGATACCATATGTTATAGTCTATCAGTATAGATGTGTATGCAAAGGCAGTACTCAGCTGATTTCAGTGAGAATTAACTTAGAGGTGTAAGTGGTTTTAATGTTTTACATAACACAACCAGAGGCTTTTACATTAAATACATTCCAAGCATGCTTTGTCTGTGAAGACCTTATCATTCCTTTGATTTTTAGGTTGCATTACCTAATTTTTGAGCTTTACTGCTGTACTAATCTGTGGGAGTAAAACTGCAAAGTGAAGCAGACAGACACCTTGTGCACTGTTTTGCTCTCGGTGTGTGCTGTGACACCTGAGTTAGCTGGAGTCTGAGTTCTTGTAGGATCCTTCACCAAGTTAGGAGAAATGCTCATTTTTTAACTCGGCCTGAGAAACACCATTCGGGGTGCACGGGGATTCTGTTTGCCTCTGCACTTGGTCCCTGAAAGCAGCCGATGGGATGTTTGTGGACTGAGTACAAGGAATGGGTAACGTCTGCAGAGGGGCTCTTCCCTAGTGCACATCCTTTTGGCTTTTCCTTGTGCTGGCTTCTCCTGAGCAGACCATCTGTCCCTTAGAAGAGGTAACGTACACGGACACCCTGGCCGTGCTTGCTGAGCCTCTGCGAAGCCCCGCTCCCCTCAGGGAGGGAGGGAAAGACATGACAGCGAATCTGCTATGTTTTTCCATTAAGAACTCTCTCTATGCTGATAACCTTCTTGTGGCAGATCTGTCCATTTCACACCGTGGGATGCACAGAGCAGAGTCCAAGCAGCTTTGGGTGTGCTTTCTCGAGTTCCTATTTGGGTAGAGATTTCCCTACCTCTTCTAATTCTACTTTTCCCCATGGTAGGGAAAATTGTACTGATATTCAAACTTTAATTTCTGTCTGCATAATTTCACCCTGCTGCTCTATTGGGAATCATGCTGCACAATTCTTGTCTCTTGTGTATTTGTGGCCGTCAGAAACTGTATCTTTCTTGCTCACAAACAAAAAGCGAATCAATGGGAAGATCATAATAATTATCTTTATTAGCTTCCTCCCAGAATAATCCACAAGCATAAAACAACGTTGTCCCATACATTAATATAAAAAAATGGTCTTTTTAGGACTTTTGTGTTATATACAGTCAAGTAATATTAAATATTTTATTTATGTCAGAGTCACTGTGTATGTCATATTCTCTCTATCTGTAGATGACAACTGTTACATAGTAACAGATGAATCTCTCTTTAGGAATGGACAACTTTGCTATTCTGTCTTAGTTTGATATTCTGTTCTATGGTTTAGTAAAGAATATAAAGGGAAACCTGGCAAAAGAGAACTATATACCCTGTTTCCCCCCAAATAAGACCTACCCCCAAAATAAGCCCTAGCATGGTTTTTCAGGATTTTTGAGGATGCTCAAAATATAAGCCCTACTCCAAAAGTAAGCCCTACTTACAGTTCATTAAAAAATCAATTTAAATAGTGTCCAGGCAGCTATCCATGTAAAAAGTAAGGATCTTTTGGAGCAAAAAAATAATATAAGACCCTGTCTTATTCTTGGGGAAACAGGGTAGCACAAGGGGCCAGTCTAGTTGAGGCTCGTCACTAAATTTTAGTGTTCCCTATTTGTTATAAATGTTATCCTTTAAATTGGTAATTGATATATAAAGTTTACACTCATTTGTACTATTTGCTTTTGGCATAATTGGTTGGCAATTTACAATCTTTCCTATGTTTGTTATACTTTGAATGTTGGTTGCAGTGATTCTGCCGCTCTCCTCTCTTCATTTTAACATTTCCTTGGACTGATGCTGAAAATTACATGTTAGTTTTTCTTTCTTCATAAACCTGTGTCACAGAAGTAGAAAGACCTCAGCTATTGAGATCAAAGGTTGCTAAACTTTGCTGGATACCATGGCATAAAGTTCAGCTGTGATGAATGGTGCTAGGGCGTGAAATAAGAGTAGCACGTCTAAGAGCATGAGTCACTGCACTGGGTCTTCATGTCTGCAGAATATTTGTGTGAACTGCTAGCTGAAAGTGTTGACAATTTTCCATTAGTAATGAATTACAGTAGTAATTTCATTAATTTCTTCACCTCAGTCAGGATATGTGAGTGTAAGTTGCTTAACCAAGCATCAGAGGAGCCATTGCAGTTAACCTTTAGTCCTTTGCTGTGTAACCAGGACCAGTTAAGAAGTAAATTAGTGTAACATCCCTTTAAAAAAATTACTTTAGATAAGCAGTGGACATAATTTTTTGCCTGTTTTTAATTTAATAGCAGGTTTATGGTTTTATGCAAAACAATTCACATTACATCTGACCCTCTGGGAGCTGGATTTTTTCGTCTGTGTAATTTGGTGTCTTTAATAATCTGCTGTCTGTTAAATCCAGCACAGGCTTGATTAATGAATTGTGATGAACCAATGCATTAATTTACAGGTTTGGTCTAATACCCTAAAAGGCTACATCAGTGCTTCCAGTTATTAATGCTAATAAACTTGAGAGAAAAAGCAATGTGGGGAGGGAGGGGTAAAGGGAAGGTAATATGTGACAAGTCTTGTCTTTATTCAAGCATTTATGTCTGCATCTACTTTTCTTACAAGAAGACTGCAAAAACCCGTGGCAGCACACATCATCAAATCAAGAACAGCTTAGTAGTGTTTAAAATTATTGTAAAATTTCTAAAGCTGTGTTCCATAGTCAAATCCTTTTTCACTGCTGAAAGACCTTATTTAATATAGCTTTTCATGGTGTATTTTTAAATACTGCGTAACATACATTTGAAGTCCTTTGCTGTTACATCTGTGGATGAAACACAATCCTGAATATGATTTTCTCTGAAAAGTCACTCCAAAACCCTGGTAGGTGGTAGGTAGGTAGGTATGTGTATAGGGAGGCATATATATGAGAATGGTGGGTATTTCACATTGACATGATTTGCTATGATGGGCAAATCATTCCTAAAATGATATTAAGGCTTTTGAGATGATCTTTTTGAAGATTTTAATCTACAAGCAAAATTTCAAAATCCATTTTTTTTTTAAACCCTTTGTGTGTCTATTGCCTGTAATGATCCGGAAGAGTAGAGTGTATTCTGTTAAGTCTCAAAAGAGCTGGTACATTGAGGAAAGATAATATTTATTTATTTATTTATTTTTATTGAGAAAGTAGGGTTTGGGAATGGGATGGTAATATGGTGTGAAGATTTTAGGTTGGTGTAAAAAAAGTATGAAATTTTGTCTTTGATGCTGAGCCTTTAGATCTTGAAAACATCTTAAAACAGCATAGAATTTCAAAGAAAGGGCTGTGTGTCCTCTCTCCTTGGGTATTAGCTCACAATACTAGAGCTCAGACTTCTTCAAATTACAATTCCAGCCTTGCCTTGTTCTGATAAATATAGTCCAAGAATTATTATTTTAGACATTGATGTATCCATTTTTCTGTCTATTAAAATATAGCATGACGTTTAAAGACCATTTTAGCAATCATGCCTCAGGCATTTTCTTTCTAGTGGGGCACGGGAATGCTCACTTGTCCTTGAGATAAATGACACTGGTATAGAGTTGGCAGCTCCAAGTCTTGCTTCAGCATCTGTGGCACCAAAGCATTGATGAAAACCTTGGAATAAGACAGAGAAATTAGCACTATTTAGGCTAAGCAAAATAATTTCCTCCTATTTCTGTTGCTTCTTTCACTTTCTTACTGTTTGGGAGAGAATAATCTCTGCTACATCTCAGCTGTTTTAATAGGATTCGGAACACATGATCACATTAGATACTGTACCTGAGGCAATCTGTGTTTAGACTGGTGATAATTACATGCAAAAGTCATTCAACAATGAGGCAATTAATGCTGATGAACTTTAATAAAGTCAGCTGTCAGCAGTAGATATTGCTGGCAAGTTTCCTAATCCTATATTTATAATACTTTGACATTCCCTTATGTTCTATTCTTTTCTATAATGCATTTCTGTTTAATGGGTTAGAAAAACCTAAAGAAGTTTACTACCAGAAAATATTGCCAGCAACATATTTATATATGACACAAATATGAACGAAGAGTCAGAAGTCAGCCTACTTATCAGATTTACTCCAGTGACTGGTGTTTACCAAAGAAGATGATAGACGGAACACAGCAAATCCTCTTCTCTCTGCAGAGGAGAGGGAAAGCATTAGATAAGGAATGCAGGGCTTACACTTCCCCTCATTGTTGTTTAACAAGCATTAAATTATGCTTAATGTCAGATGTAGGTGGGTCATTGTTATGTGGTGTCAGTGTAAATTAGAAGATCAAACCACTTAGTGTCTGGGATTTGCAAAATTCTGGAATCTGGGTACTTTGCTGCAGAGACATTCTTTTGTGATTTTCTTAGTTATCCTAATTGGTTATATGGCCAGATTAATTTTCTTGTTGGAAAATTCCATTATAAAGGTATTATTCTTTAGAACAGAAAGCAGACAGTGACTCCCAAGCTTTTTTGTCTTTCCACAGGCAACTGTGAAGTTGCAAGGGGTGGGCTGATGGGAGGAATGAAGTGTCCTCCCTGTTAAACTTCACTGAATGTTACAAAAGCAATGCAGGACTGTGCACCTTTTCCCGTGGATCAGTTGCTGTGACGCTGTGGGGTCCAGGAGCCCCTGCTCTGACACAAGGGAGATGGAAAATATTGAAGAAACGAGTACAGGGTACAGATGTGACAGCTAACAAAAGAGTACGTATCCTTCTGTGAAATGATATATAAAGTGTAAATGTGGGAGTAGTTTTTAAATGGCAGAAATAACACTTATCTCTTTGCTAATCTAGTATAATACATATAAATCATGTGTCATTGTGGAGCAGTTATGTGTTTAGGGCAAGATCTTGCTCTGGGTCCCCTGGAAGAGCTGTGCCGGCAGGAGCACTGAAAACTGTTGGTTTGGGGAGGGATTCCTTTTGTCAGAAGCTCTCTCTTTTCCTTTAGGAATACAAGGAGAAATGCCAGGGGTTTTTTTGTGTGTTTTTTTTATTAAATACAGAGGCATTATCTGTAAGGCCAGAGATGGCCAGAAGGAATATCCCTGTAGGTGTATGTGTTCTCCTTCTTTTCCCTGTTGGCCATGATTAGAGTCCTTGCCTGGGTGCATGGGTGGTCTAAACCAACGTGACTCTTCTCACACTCTTGTTTTACCTGCCTGTAGCAAAAGCAGCATTGGCAGTCCCACAGGGTGGTGAGCAGCTCCTAAATACAGGTTCAGTAGCTGAAACTACATGGTATTTTCTATTTTAGCTGTTGTGATATGTTAATCACTAAAAACCACGCACAGCCAAGGAAAATCTGATTATGATAGTGGAAAGTGTGTTGTGGTGAGTGTTCAAGTTACAAATGATGGGTCACGTTTACAAGCCCTTGGTTTCAGTTAGAAAAACTCCAGTATTTGGAATGAGGTTAAGTTTCTAGGGTGAGGTTGGAGGCGAATCACAGCTGGATTTTGGCTTTTGGCTTCAACATCTAATCTTTTTCCAGCAGCTGACAGAAAGATCATATTGAACTAGATAAGCTGTACAAAATTCCTGCTGTTTTAACCTGAAATTGTATGATAGAAAGGTTGAGAGTTGGAAATGAAAAATGTAATGGAAAATGTTCCTCATGAAGTGTTGGAGGCAACCTGCAGCAGACACCCAGCAGGAGACAGGTGAGAGTCAGGAGAGGCTCACCTGGGTCTCTCTGACCATGGAAAAAGTCTCTTTTGGCCTTTCTGGCTTTGGCTGTTTGTGTCCTTCAGAAATGGAAAGGTGGGGGAGAGGGGAAGCTGAAAGAGGGGGCCCAGGAACAGTGTGGAGACGAGGGTCTTGACACAGGGAGACAGAAAGGTGAAGGCAATGGGGATGCAGGGAAGAGGCCGTGATGGAGAAAGAAGTTAATGCTGTGAAATGAAAATGAGGGGTCACTGGTTGCCCTCTCTGCACTGAAGCAGGTGACAGCAACGTGGTGTGGCTTTTATTTGCTAGTTAAATCTGTAAAGTATTTAAACGTCTGTTACACTGTGTAACAACTCCTTAAATTGCTTAGGCACTTATGGTATAAGGCAATGCTGCAAACTGTCTGAAGTCAAATGTAGGACATGCTTGTGGTTTTCCTACTTTTCCACTCTTTCCTGGGAGATTTTTTTTTTTAATGTAAGATCAGTGGCTTGTTGTTTATTCTGCCTATTGAGCAGGTTCATACACTGACATTCCTTTGTGTGTTACATCAGTATGAGAGAAAAAGCTTTTAAAAAGGAGGCTGACAAGCATCCAAATTAGGATGGCCTGGATGGGTGGATATATTGTTCAAAAATTCAGTGGTGGACACCCTAATGCTTAAGCTCTTAAACATCTAGGTTTCAGATTTTCTGTGGACACTCTAGACCAGGATCTGCTTGCCCACTGCAGTCTTTAGATTATATTTAACCATTTGTATTTGTTTTGGTTGGCTAATTTAGCTGCTTTTACTCAGAAGAGCCCAGTCCTGCTTACTTCTCCTAGTGCTGGAATGATCTTGGAGAGATTTGTAACTTTAAATGGGGATCTTAAAGGTGAGTCTCTTTTTGTTTCTTTATTTTGGGGGTTTATTTTTATTATTTTTTTTTGAAAAAGATTGATTCATGATTTAGGCGGATGTACCTCACCTCACATTTCCAGCTGATACAGCAACTCCCACAGTCAGGTCCTGCAGCTCAGTGGCAGCACATGGGCTGCTCATCCTGTCCTGACCCAGGGATGTGTCTGAGCACTTACAGACAGCATCCAGCTCTGTCTGTGAAAGGGAGGCAGGATTAGGAGAGGAGATGGTGTGTAGTGGTTTTGTTTGTCCTCATGAGGAGGTTATTGCAAGATAGGTAGGTCCACAGGGTCGCCGTGAGGTGTCCTGAGCTCCTGAGCTGCCCACCCTGCTCACGCAGCCACCCGGTGGTGAGCGGCACCTGCCCTGCTTTGTGCTCCATATGTCCAGACCTCTGTGATTTGGGGATTACAAGGACATGGAAAAGATTGTGTAGAGGCACCACATGCAGGAGCCTGGTGACCCCCAGACTGGGGTTTAGCATGTCTCTGTACAGCAGCCTGGTGCCTGTGAGGGCTCTGTCCCACAGGGCTCTCGCGGGGCCTTTTGATGTCAGATAAGTAGCAATTATTAATCATTAGTTAGGGCTGAGTTTATTCACACTGTTTGCTTTCCTCACATTCATTCCTCTCTCTCTTGTTCAAATAAAGTGACATTTAGTAGAAACTTACAAAGGAGCTTTTTATCCCCCTTTCAGTGGTTTATTTGATTTCAATGATCTCTCTAAATCATAATCAAACTGATTTTTGTAACCAGAAACTGTCTGATCTTACCACTTTCATTTTCCTGTATACTGGAGGAACAGTTCAGGCTCGAAGAGCTCAACAGTCTTCGTTAAGACTAAATTTGGGCCCAGGCCACGGAGCAGCTTGAGCTTTGCTGCTGGTGGGCTGGTGTGGTGGGGGAGTGGGGCAGCCCCGGGGGTCCGGCAGCAGCTCTGCCCCGGGGGGGGGCAGGGACCAACCTCCATGGGCGTTTTGCCCGCCTCCCTGGGCACCTTGAGGCTCCTTCTGGTGTTTTCGTTAAACAAGAGGTTCATTGCCTAAAATTGTGTTCTATATTAGACCCCAAATATCATCNTTTTAATGAGACGAATCAACATTTTTGAACGTTACCCTTTCCCTCTCCTCCCCCTCTGAATTCCAGGAGGAGAGAAATCGGGAAGAGCACCAAGAGAAGCCGACGGGTTCTGGGCTCCAGCAGCCTGTGCGGGGGCGGAGCGGAGCTGCGCTGGTTGCCCGTGGCTGTAGCGCTGACCCCCGCGGAGGCCGGCACGGCGGGGCTGCCCCGGCCCGGGGAGCGGGGATGTCGGCTCCGCGCCTCCCGGCTCCGCTAGGGGCTGCTCGTGGACCGCGGCGGCGACCGGGTCCCGCCGGGGCTCCCGCTGCCGCCCCCCGCCCGCCGGCCCCTTCCCCCGCCGGCCCCTCCACTCCCCCCAGCAGGGGGAATGCGGGTTTTAATTAATTCCCCACGCCGCTCGGGATAGGTTTTCTTTCGCTCCGAGACGTTAATACGGTGATTTAAACTTCGGGTCCGAACTCTCTGGTTTATTGGAAAGGCTGGGCTGTCACTCAGCCTTAGCGATAATCTGAGGGTAACGTGTTTACAGGGGATAACTAACGTGTCTCCCTTTCTTAAAGCCGTATCAGTGAGATTTTTATCTTGACTATATACTAAAGACAGTGTTGTGGTACCTGATTATTCCCTTTCCCATGCTCTGCGATTGTTGGCTTCTTTCTGCTTATTTCCTGTAAAATAATGACTTGAAAATGTTTTTCTGTAACAATGAAATTCTTCTAAAATGCCCTAAAAATGCCACCATTGTAAAGGCTGGTTCATGACAGAGACCAACATTAGCAATAGGCTTTAATTCACTGCAGAAATGTGTAACATAATATGGCATTGAGTGATGCCATTTTTGTTCTCACAAGGCTGACATCCCACTTGTAATAGTTAACACCAGAGATACAGTAGATTGGAATAAGCAAAAGGCAAGGCCATACAGATTTCAGTGAAATTTATAAAGAAAATCTGGTGTCATAGTAGTTACAATGTTTTGAAAAAATGTTTCACCTACATAATTNTCAGGAGGTTTGTTAGTAACCGTGCTGAAAGCATGTTTGTAACTGTGTAATAATTGTGTGCTCTGTTGTCAAAAACCTTAACAAATCTTTAAGTGAGTCTAATTAAAGCGGCCTTTGATAATGGCAATAATAAAGGATTACTTTAATTTACACTGTAATGAAAGGCTTGTGCCATTAAACATTTCAGGAAATGGTGGAACTACTTTTCCAGAGTAGATAGAAATTGCATGCTGTGCTTTTATGATCTTGCTGAAGTCCAAGTGATCCTCTTTCACCCATCACCAAGAACTTGAGAAATGAGGTAGTTCCTCCCTCTTCATAGTCCAGTCATGCCGTTCTGTGTTTCTAGTGTGTGTTTCTTCTGTAAACCTTGCACATATGCCCCAAAAGCCAACCATTTTAATGCAGATCAAGCCTGATGGGTTTTGTGGTGTCTGAACATCAAGCTTTGGGCTGGAAACATTATAGGGGTTGGTTTGTTTGTTTGTTTTTTGGTTGGTTTGTTTGTTTTTTCCCTCTTGGAGTTTCTTTTGCTATACTTTGTTTCTTGGCACCTTGTCTATTAAGCCAGGATGGTTCCAGAGGCATGAAATGACAGCTTCTTTTTTGGAGCATGATTCTAGATACTGATAGGATTGTCCTTCTCAAGTAAACAGGTTGCCAGCCTATGAAGAATGGTGTGGTATGATAGACATGTCAGCGGGACATATGGCTTTACACTGCAGGTTAATCACCAGAGAGCCTCATGTCACTTCTCCACGTTTCTGCTGCAGGTTCTGGTTTCATTTTTATAGTTTGCTGAATTTTGTATTTTCACAGAACACTGGATGAAGCCTGAGTTTTACGTTTTTGAGAAGGGAACCTGGAAAAGAAAAGCAAGCAACATACCCCATGTTATTTCCTAAGGTAAATTAGAGTTTTGAAGTTAAGTTATATTTCATTTTCTAAACTTTCAGTGTTCCAGTGAATGAGCATATGAAGTGGCTCATATATGACTAATTCACGCACTGTAATACTCTTTAAAAGGTAAGCTGTTAGAAGGACTGAAACCATATACATTCAAATATTAAGAAACAAGATTAAGATGAGAATCATCAGCCTTAGAGTGGAATATAAAATGCTGCTGCAGCTGGGACTCATGCTGATTCTGTGTATTGTAAAGAAAACACCATAATAACAACAATAAAAAAAAGGATAAGCAACTAAACTGTGGATTCCAGGTTCAGTTTTCAGTTCTACCTAACTCTTCGTAACTTTACAATGAAAGATTCAGAAATTGAAGCCAATTACCATAATATGTGGTGGTTTGGTGGGAGCATGTTCTACATCAGACAGTTAAAAGGTTTTATTGCTATTAGGAGCTTGTTAATGCCCTTGATAATGTCTCTAGTTGCTTTGTAATGTCTCTTGTTGAAGTATAGAATTCTTTTATCTTCTTATTACATTATGCAGAAACTTGAATTGAAACGATATTTGCAGGAACATTTAAAGTAGTGCATCAATCAGTTTCAAAGAAGAGAAAATGTTCTCAGAATAGCTTATAAAAGGATAACTGTCAGTTTTATTTTGGATGAACAAAGAAACCGACGTAAAAAGCACTTTATTGTAAAAGCACACTGTGCAATTCAATAAATATTCCATATAAATATAAAGGAAAAGAAAGTTCATAATTATCTGATGACTTGAATGTAATTTAAGTAATACTTCCAGAATATAGCAAGCAGTGAAGCACCTTCTTTCCTGTGTATTGCTAACCTCAGATCAGGTCCTCGGTAGGAGATAGCTTAAATCATCTTGTTAATGATTTGAATGTATAAAGTATGGTGATAATTTAACATTATCTTCCAGGAATGTAAAGCTCCTCACAAACCACCTCAGTGCATTAAAAAAATAGCAGCAGCGCCTTCCCTCACTCTCCTTGTGCNNNNTTCTCATTTTTTTTTTGTTTTTTTTTTTTCTTTTTTTTTTGTCTTTTTTTTTTGTCTTTTTTTTTTTCTTTTTCTTTTTCCTTCCCCAAATGTAATTTCTTGTTATTTGTTTTCCATCTAGCATTTGTTACCTGCTTTAGCACAAGGTTATGTGGGTACTTATACATTTGGATTATAAACCTTCTATATGACTCAGGTATAAAACACTTGCACATGGTGCTATTATCCAGGAAAACAGTTGCAAATAGCATGCTCCCTGAACCAGTAGTAGCTTGACAGACTACACAAAATATGGCATGTTGCAAATCCCATCTTGTAGCCTATAAACCAGAAGCAGCGCTCCCCTCTTCTTTATTTTCTAAAAAAAAGAAAAAAAGGAAAATGCTGGAGACTGCACATAGAGTTGTAAATGCTCTGCTCACACAGAAAATGCTTCCCAGAGAAATTTGGGTGTGTTTTGCCCTTTGGATCTGTTGCCTTTTCAGAATTAAGTTTTCACCCCTTGACTTTGAAAGAGCAGAAGATTTCTAGTTTAATAATTCTATGTTTATTTCTGAAGAGTTTACCAAGGCAAATAATTAATTGACTGTGAATGCACCGATTAGTTTATTTTATTTTGGTGACTAAACTCTATGCACAAAGGTGCTCTAAATACTTTTGTGTGTGTGTAATTCTAAAAGGGTATACAGAGTACACCTGCATTGTTAAAGTGATTATTTTTCACTTCTAAAACTTTGAAAAGAGCATTTATTTTTATTTAATAATCATACCAAAATAAAACCACCTGGTTCATGCCCTGTCCTTGATTCTCAGCTTCAACCTAGGAACCTAGGTAGGTTTTTAAACTTGCAGGTGGTTTTTAAAATTACTCGCTANCTCCCTGTTCTCTCTGGGCAGACACCTGCCTTTCTTGGCACAGTGTGGTTACAATACCCCCAAAAAAGAGTTTATTCAATAACACTTCAAACAACTTCTAGAGAGGAGCCTTTGTAAGTTACTGAACCCTTGAGAAAGCAATAATTCACAGTGAGCGAGTTGGTGGGTTGCACACATCTGTGTTCTCTGCCTGGGAAGATGCAGGTGGTTCCCATGGCAACCACCACATGTGATGTATGTAACATGCGTTGCTGGCGAGGCTGGGGCGAGGGGACCCTGCTCAGCCCTGCTGCTGCTGCAAGGGCCAGCTGGTGTCTCCATCCCCGCCTCGCTCCCGCGCTGCTCCCTTAAAACGTGCAAAAATCAGCCCTGCGATAGAAACCCCAAACACCAAGGTAAACAAACGCTATGGTTTAAAAAAAAACTACACAGAAATTGCAACTGAGCCCGTGATAGTCTTGGGATCTTCTCACCAGAAGGCACTGTTCTTCCAGACCGTCAGCTCTTTCCTTGTTTGGGAAAGTATTTTTATTTGCCTCAAATTCATTTGTCTTTTAACCTTAGTTATTAACAAAGCAGACTTTGCTGGCCTGAGGGGAGCACGAGAAGTGAGCAGGGGAACAGTGGCGCTTTCTCCAGGAGCATGCATCTGAAACCCGACTCAAGAAATACACTGAAAACACGCAGTAAAAACAGCTTACACATTATCTAGCATCTGTTCCAAAATGT
>VWYH01009550.1:0-11588 GCA_013399365.1 Pampusana beccarii | reverse complement strand
AGTGCTCCCACAGCATCAAGGCTATCTGCTCAGAAAAAAATGCTAAGAGAAGGGGGGGAGGGGGGGAGGAATCGTTATTTCAGTGTTAGTCTTCCGGAGAAACCACTACATGTACTGAAGCCCTAGTTCCCAGGAAGTGGCTAGACATTGCCTGTTGATGGGAAGTAGAAAATAAATGTTTTCCTTTGCTTCCATGCATGGACTTCGCTTTTGCTTTATTAAACTGCCTTTATCTTGACCCACAAGGTTTTTTCCATCTTATTTTCTTACCTCCTGTCCTGCTGAGGAGGGGGAGTGATAGAATGGCTTGGTGGGCACTTGGTGTCCAGCCAAGGTCAGCCCACTACAACATGCTATTGTGCAAAACTTCAACCTCAGTTTGTGCTCACTTCTATGGAAGTCCTCAAAATAGGGGGACAGAACGTGCACAGAAAAAACCTTGAGTTTCTGCATAATAGTAGTCCTCTGTAAGACCATTTATTTTTAACTTACAAGGCCAAGACATGCTCTTTCATGGTTCCCCCCTGCCCAATTGTATGATTCTCTACAGCAAGCAGAGTTAATCCAGATGGGGAGAAGGGTACAGAAAAGAGTAGCAGAATTTGGTCTTGTGTTCACAGGAACACTTGCCCAAAGCTTGAAGATATTGGACAGATGCACATAAACATCAGTTTCTTTATCAGAAAATCTACTGAAATAGATAAGCTTGAGAAGTAAATTGATCTGTTATTTCAGGTACATTGATGAATAGTAAAATGGGACATTTGCTCAAAAATCTATGAGAAAGCAAACGGCAGCCTTGCAATAAAAAATCAATAACTATCAGATACAGACATCCATCCATCCATAAGACCATGGAATCATAGAACAGATCGTAGAATCACTTAGGCTGCAAAAGAACTTTAAGATCGTCAAGTCCAACCGTTAACCTAACACTGCCCAGTCCACCTCTAAACCATGTCCCTAAGAACCTCATCTCCAGGTCTTTTAAATATCTCCAGAGATGGTGACTCCATAATTTCCCAGGGCAGCCAGTTCCAATGCATGACAATCCTTTCACTGAAGAAATTTTTATTAATATCCAGCCTAAACCTCCCCTGGTACAACATGAGGCCATTTCCTCTCATCCTATCACTTGTTACTTGGGAGAAGAGACCGACACCCACCTCACTACAACTTCCTTTCAGGTAGTTATATAGAGCTATAAAGTCTCCCCTCAGCCTCCTTTTCTCCAGGCTAAATAACCCCAGTTCCCTCAACCGCTCCTCCTAAGACTCGTTCTCTCTATGCTTCACCAGCTTCTTTGCCCTTCTTTGCAAAATCTCCAGCACTTCAATGTCTTTCTTGTAGTGAGAGGCCCAAAAATGAACAGAGTATTTAAGGTGCAGCCTCGCCAGTGCCAAGTACAGGGGGATGATCACTTCCCTAATCCTGCTGGCCACACTATTTCCATTACAAGCCAGGATGATATTGGCCTTTTTGGCCACCTGGGCACACTGCTGGCTCATATTCAGCCACCTGTTGACCAACACCCCCAGGTCCTTTTCTGCCAGGCAGCTTTCCAGATGCTCTTCCCCAAGCCTGTAGCACTACATGGGGTTGTTGTGACCCAGGTGCATGAACCGGCACTTGGCCTTGTTGAACCTCATACAATTGGCCTTGGCCCAACGATCCAGTCAGTCCATATCCCTCTGTAGAGCCTCCCTACCCTCCAGCAGATCAACACTTCCTCCCAACTTGGTGTTGCCTGCAAATTTACTGAGGGTGCACTCAATCCCTTCATCCAGATCGTTGATAAAGATATTGAACAGAACCGGCCCCAATACTGAGCCCTGGGCAACACCGCTTGTGACTGGCCGCCAACTGGATTTGACTCCATTCACCACAACTCTTTGGGCCTGGCTATCAAGCCAGTTTTTTACCCAGCAAAGAGGATGCCTGTCCAAGCCATGAGTGGCCAGTTTCTCCAGGAGAATGCTGTGGGAAACAGTGTCAAATGCTTTAACTAATGTTAAGGCAAACAACATCCACAGCCTTTCCCTCATCCACTAAATAGGTCCTCTTTTCATAGAAGGAAATCAGGTTAGTCAAGCAGGACCTGCCTTTCATAAACCCCTGTGGACTGGGCTTGTTTGCCCGGTTGTCCTGTATGTGCCGTGTGATGGCACTCAGGATTATGTGCTCCATTACCTTCCCCAACATTGAGGTCAGACCAACAGGCTGACTCCAGTTCCCTGGATCTTCCTTCCTGCCCTTCTTCTAGGTTATCCTCCAATCAACTGGGACCTCCCTGGTTAACAAGAACTGCTGATAAATGATGGAAAATGGCTTGGTGAGCACTTCTGCCAGCTCCCTCAGTACCCTTAGGTGGATCCCATCCAGTGCAATAGACATGTGTCTCTAAGTGGTGTAGCACGTTGCTAACCATTTCCATTTGCATTATGAAGCCTTCATTCTGCTTTTCACCCCTATCTTCCAGCTCAGGGGGTTGGGTGCCCCGAGAACAACTGGTCTTACTACTGAAAACTGAGGTAAAGAAGGCATTACGTACCTCAGCCTTTTCTTCATCCTTTATCACTATGTTTCCCCCCTCATCCAATAAAGAATGGAGATTTTCCTTAGCCCTCCTTTTGTTGCTAATGTAGTTATAGAAACATTTTTTATTGTCTTTTATGGCAGTAGCCAGATTAAGTTCTAGTTAGGCTTTGGCCCTTCTAATTTTCTCCCTCCATAACCTCACGTCATCCTTGTAGTCCTCCTGAGTTGCCTGTCCCTTCTTCCTAAGTTCATAAACTCTCTTTTTTTTTCCTGAGTTTCAGCTGAAGCTCTCTGTTCAGGCAGGCCAGTCTCCTTCCCTGCCAACTTGTATTTTATCACATGGGGATAGCTTGCTCCTGTGCCTTTAAGATTTCCTTCTTGAAGAATGTCCAGCTTTCCTGGACTCCTTTGCCCTTTATCACTGCCTCCCAAGGGACTCTATCAGCCAGGGTGGGAGGGAGGAAGGAAGAAAGATAGGGCAAATCCTGAAGTAAACAGCTGGAAGGAGTAGAGCTTCCCATGGATCTAGGAAGAGGTGGAGAATGCTGGAAATTAAAGCAGAATATGTAACCGACTTATAGAGCTCGTTGACATGCTGAATCACTCATTAAACTACATTCATTTGACTGTCAAAGAGAACATGAGTATATAATGAGCCTCTTGGGGTATAGAAGAACAGCTTTTGATTTGCTTTTCTCCCTGGGGAAGAGGAAGCAGAGGAGACCAGACACACAGATCCTTACCCTTTCTTGTTTGAAATCTGTAAAAGCACCATCTGCATATTTCTGCTTGCTCAAAAGCTGTTTCCTCCTCTCCTGACGTTTGGCACGCTTCTGGAATTCCTCATTGTGACTATTCAAGTGTGAGGTCAGCTCTGCCATGCTATGCAATTTAGTATCACAGTGCTTGCATTGGTAGACAGCATTATGAGAGTGGGTGCCACTTCCCACTATGGTAAAGTCTCTCTTCAAATCCCTGTTGTGGTGATCAGCATAATGCATGCACAGCAGGTCTGCTGTACTGAAGAATAGCTTGAAACATTTTATGCATCTGAAGGGAAGCCACTCGGTTTCCTGAGCCTTGTTCTCCACCTCAGGCTTTTCAAAGTAATTCCTTTCCTCAGTTGGAGTTAACTTTTCATGCTCATCAGCATACACGGCAGTGAAGTAACCCCCCAGCTTGCTAGCATGCTGCTTCTTCGGGAAAACACCAGGGTGACGCTTCATGTAGTGGGATACAATACCTTTTTTGCTAAAAGACTGAAAGGAACAAAGTGAGCATTTCTTCTTTTCCACAGCTTTCCTCAGCTCCTCACTTAACTGAGTAGTGTCATCTTTGGGAGGAGATGGAATGATCAGTTTATTGGGTTTGTCGCTTACTGTCCTGGAGGCTGCTAAACAATGAGTGTAGTAAGCATCAATGTCATGCCTTTTCTGGTAGTGTGCTGCAAGCCCTTTACGGATAGGGTTGGTGTAGGAACACAAAGCACACTTGAAGAGGTTGCTCTTGCCTTCTGGTTGTGCCCGAACATTATTATGTTTGATGCGGTAGTGCCTGGCTATCCCCTTCCGGGTAGAACAGAAGTATTTGCAGAGCTGACACCGGAACACTGTGTGAGACACTAAGTGAGAACTGGAGAAATGAGGTGCTGAGATAGAGACTTCTCCAACACCATCAGCAGCAATTTCTGGGGAGGCCTTGATTTCAGTTACCATGTCTGGCTCCATTGAGGCAGACACCTTTGGTGGTGACTGAGCAAAAACATCAAATTCAGGCTGATTATGGTATTTCTCATAGTGAATTTTGAGCTTCTCCAGTGTGCCATGGGTGTAAGGGCATAGTTTGCACCGGTATGCACCATAGCCTTGCTTGAAAATCCTACTCGTCTCTTCTATGTCATTCTGGGCGATGTCATTCGACTGTTCCACATCATGCACAAAGTCTTCAGCAGTGACCTTTACTGATGGGTGCCGTTTCTGGTAATGTGTGAGGACACCATGAATGCGTGTGTTAATGTATGGACAATGTCTGCACTTGTACACAGCCCCTGGGTTAATGTCTATGTCCTGTGCAAAGTCAGCAGCTTTCACTTTCATGCCAGGATGCTTTTTGCCATAATGTGTCAGGAGGCCATGCAAGTTATTGTACTCAGACTGGCAAACTGTACATTGATATGAAGTGGAGGAGATGACAGGGTTTGCAGAAGCCAGATGAATAGTTTTTTCCTGGGAAGGGCTGGGGTCCTCCACATCCTGGTCCATCTGTGATGTTACCTGGTTTTCAGAATTAATCCTGGCCCTAACTTCATCAAGCTGTGTGACAATTTTCTCATCAGCATCTTTCTCCTTAATGATATCTAACAATACAGATTCATCCTCATTCATAGCCCAAGGGTGCAAAGCCTGGTAGTGATTAGTAATATCCAAAATGGAAGATGCTTCAAAAATGCAGTCTCTGCATTTATAGGTCTTTGCCTCTGTTGGCATCACTAGGGTAGGAGGGGAAGGATCCGGACCTGCCCAAAGTTTAGTTGCCATATATATATAATCAACATAATGTTCAGGATGCCTCCTTTGGTAATGCACAAGCAAACCACTTGGTTCTGTATGTGAATAAATGCACCATTCACAGTGATAACCAGCTTCTATCAAGCCATCCAAAAACGCCCATCTCAGAATGGACGTGACCGTGGCCTTCAGATTCGGGTGGTCTTTCTTAATATGCTTCCTCAATGCATAGAAGTAAGGTGATGTGTAGCTACACTGCCTGCATTTGAGGGCTCTCAGCTTTGTCTTGTCCTGTTCAGTGCTGGAGGTGTGAGTAGGTAGGCTGCCAGATGATTTCTTCTGGTTACAATCACAAAGGCTTCTGATGGGGGCTGTATGCTGCCTAATAACATCTGCATTGGCTTTGAAATCATGATGCTTCTTTTGATAATGAATGAGCACACCTTTCACGGTCTGATTTCCATAATCACAGTGTTGGCAGAAGAACATTTGATTCTCAAGGGGAATCACAGAGCTCTCAGAACTGCCCTGGCTCAACTGCTGCACTGACACTGAGAGTTTCTGAATCCCAGGTGGCAGCTCACCAGGCATCATCATTGCCGCAGTAGGGGGTGCCTGCCTGATGTACTTGGCAGTGACCTTTATTTCTGGATGCCTTTTCTGGTAGTGGACAAGTACTCCCACAACTGAACGGTTGCTGTATGAACAGTGTTTGCAATAGTAGAGTTCAGGAGCAAGGTCTGGGGGCAGTGGTGGGGGAGGTGGACTTTGAGAAGCCAAGTTGGACAGCTTTGAGGAGACAGACACCCCCATCTCAAAAGACATTTGAGCCAGAGCAGAGCCCCTGTCAACAGAAGCTATATGCATGGTCTTCTGAATTCTGAAATATGATGCTTTTTCTTCAGGGTGTTTTTTCTGATAATGCACCAGAACTGAATGCATGTTAGGGCTTGCAAATGAGCACAAATCACAGTCATAAACAATCATGGAATTGACCGAAGGTGCCTTCTGATTTTCACATTCAGGACTAAAATTTTTTGTGGCACTTTTGTTAAAAATAGCTGGCACAGTAATCTTATGAGCCATGGGGGTGGAGGTTGCCATAGTTTTTGGAGCAGAATTCAAGATCTCTCTCAGTGTCTGAGACGCTGTATTTAGTCCTTCTTGCTGCTCAACAACATAGCTTGAAAATATCATTGCATTGTTAATTTTCACTGTTGGATGCATTCTTTGGTAATGAGGCATCAGGCTTCTAACATTTGGGCTAGTGTAAGAACAGAAGCGACAGTGGTAGATCAGATCAGAGTGATCAGAGTTCAATACATTCATAGCTTCAGGGTGATGCTCTCCATAGTGTTGCTGCAGGTCTTCAAAGTTCGTATAGTCAATATAACACTCAAGGCACCTGTATACTGCACTGTGATCATTTGGATCCAAGATATATCTAAAGCTGAATTTTATGTAGGGGTGCATCCGTTGGTAGTGGGTGCTAACACTCCTAGCAGATTTGTTGCTAAAATCACAGTGTTTACAACAGTAAAGCTTTCCAGAGTCATTAATCTCCACATTTTTATTGTTCTGATCAGGGCCGTACATATTTGGCTGGCTTCCCAGAACAGCGGCATTAGGGCTCTGCTGATCTTTCATGTTAATGGAAGAAAAATAATCTTCCTCATCTTCAGATAAAGTAAGCTCAATCTCTGCTCCATTGGTTGAATTATAATCATGATGCATATTTCTGAAGTTTACATCCTTCTGGGAATCATTAGTCTCTCTCCCCCACATTTGCTGGGGCGCATAAGAACTAGAAACCTCCACCATTGGTTCTGTTTGTTCTTCTTCTCTGTCTAATTCCACTTCTATCTCCACCTCGTCTTCCTCTTCTTCCTCATCATCCTCTACATTAATCACAGCATCTTCTTGCTGTTTGTTTTGGTTGATTTTGCTCTGCAGGTTGCTTGCTATTTCATCAATTCTAGTTTTTTTCTTCACTGGTGAGAGATCCAAAGGGCAGTCATTTGATACCTTCCGAGCGACCTTAGCAAAAAAGTTATTTTTAGATGAGAGACCAAGAATTGACGTCTGGCTTTTCTTCACTGTGCTGACAGAGGTGAGAGCATCTGCCTCACTCTCTTGTGGCATGTTGGATGGCTGTCCATCATATTTTGGTAAGTTGTCACAAAATGAGTGCTTGTGCTGCTGATGAACTCTGAGGCCTTTCAAAGTAGTGGTAGAATAGTTACACATTGTGCACTTATAAGGATGTTGTGAATGGGGTTGAGACAACTGCTGCTGTTGCTGCTGCACTGTTTCTGTCATCCCAGCTGACTTCCTTCCATTTATATTTCCACTTTCATAAGAAAACATGTTGTCATTCAAAGAGGAGACAATGTTTTCACTCTGAGAATTCACAGTGTCCCAGTCTGCTGTTGTACCTGCATGACATTGCCTATGAGCTCCAAGCTTTAACGAACTCTTACAGGTGAAAGGGCATTCATTGCATTTGTATACAGTTGCCTTTCCAGACAGGTGGATATTCTCAATGTGACGAGAGATGCTTCGGCGGTGCATTGTGAGAAAAGGGCAAAAAGGACATTGGAACCTGTTCATGTATCTTCTAAAGGGAATTCCTTTTGTTTCCAACAGTTTGTTGCCATCAGATCCCATCAGTTCCTCTGCAGATATTCCTGAAGTCTGGTGGTCCACAGAGTTCAAGTCATTTTCACTGTCCACTTCATTTAGCTCTTCATCTGAGCTGGAGTCATTTAGCATTCTATTTGTTTCCAACTCAACAGAAGAATTTGTCATGTCAGCAACTCCATAGCAGGATCTGTCAGGCAAATCAACTATGCCCAAGTTGTAAGGTAATTTAGACTTAATTTGAGGATAAGACACAGAAGAAAACTTAGAGGATATAGAAGAGTTGAGCCTGATAAAGGAATTACCCATAGAGCTTCTGAAGTTTGAGATATCAGCATTCAACATATCATGTCCTGTCATATTCATAGAGATATAATTAGAGTTTGGGGAGGCATTCTGGGCACTCTTACTCTGCACACTCGTTCTGTCTTGTTCCTGCCTCAAACTTGATAGCATTTTTACCATGCTCCGGTGCTTCTTCAACATATGGTCACAGCAGCGCTCCCTTCGAGGTGTCTGGTAACTGCACCATTCACAGCAAAAGTTGCCTCTGGACTTTGTTAGAGGCTTGACCATGGACTCCAAAATGCTCCGTTCTACCACCTCTGCAGGCAATTCCTTGCAAGGTTCCTGCACTGGCACAGAGGCAGATGTCAATTCAGATACAGCAGAGGTAGCAGTAGGGGTTAAACTCTCCTTCAGATTGTTTTTGTGATACATTTTCTGGTGCTTAATAATCCTTGCACGCCTTGGTGATTTGTAGGTGCAGAACTGGCAAGAGAAAACTTTGCCAAACCCCTCGTGCATCATGATGTTGTAATTTAAGTATCCAGCAGTGTGTGACCCTACTGAGCTCCCACCAACTTGTGCTCCATGAACCTTGCGAGTGTGCTCTATGAGGAGATTTTTAGATCGGAAGTAACGCACACAGAATTTACACTGGAAAAACTTGTTTGGTTTAGGATTTGGAGGCATATGTTGACCATAAAAACTTTGGCTCTTGCTATAATAACTTCCAGTCCCCATCTGAGTTGTATTTTGCCCTAAAATAAGAATTAAAAAGTAAATATGTAAATAAGCAAAATTAAACAGCTTCCCCCCATCTACCCTGTATGCATATGATACACACATCTTGGATATGTTAATCACACCAGGATTCCCTCATTTATGATTAGACCTGTGCATACAAGAATGATCAGAAAACTAACAGATGGTACATAATTTGGGATAGACAATTTCCAAAATAAGTTTCTTGAAATAAAAAGGTACACTAGTAGAGTTCAAAACTCTTCTAGAGCTCATGGTGGTGTAAAGAAAGGAAAAGAAGCAATATGAAGAAGCATGTGAAAAATAGCAAGACAACAAATCCACAGATTTGCATTTACAGAAAAAATATGTCTGTAACCAAACATCATTCACTTCACTACCATAGTGATAGAGATAACAGTTTTTTTTAAAATTACACTGGAACATAACAATTAAAATGCACTGAAATAAGTCACATGTGAGATAGTGGCTTAGGGTTGAGGTTTACCTGCTATTTCATCTGCAATTGTAAATTCATTCTTTACAGAAGAAAATTCAATCTCAGTCTGGTTGTTAGCATTCATGGAGTCAGACTTTGGCTGGCTAGGGTTTTCATCAGAGACATCTGTTGGCTGCAGAAAAGCAGTATGAACATCCTGAATATGAGCTTTTAGGTCTTCATAGGATGTAGCTCGGAAATCACAGCCATCACACTGTAGCACCTCCATGGTTCAGGAATGATCTTTAGCAGCAGAAAATTCTGCAAGAAAAACAAGGAAAGGAGAAGGAAAGAGGCAGGGGTTTGTTTTGGTTTGGGTTTTCCCTGTTTGGTTGGTTGGGGGAGATTTTTTGCACAAATGCCATTCAGTGAATTCTGAAAATATGTTAACACCAAGCTTCCTATCACATGACTTAATCATTTCCAGAAATTCCATAATCACTGTATCCTAAAGCTCAATATTAAAGAGGCATCAAGGTAACTGTGATTCAAAGAAAGCCCTATATTGAAGAGAAGCTGCCAAATTCAAATATGCTGTGATTAAGTTACAAAAGACGTACCCATCATTAACCAATTGACATGAGATAAATGCTTTCTGACCACCTGCAAAATGAGGGGATATTTTTCAAGTTTTATATCCTTCTGCATGACAAGAAGATTAAGTGATACATTGTTTAGAAGCAGAGTGCTTAGTTTATATTTAACTAATAATTAATAGATGTATCGTAATTCAGAAACTAAACAATTGTAACTAACATCATCAATTATTTCTTAGTATAGATGTATTGTACGTCGAATTTTTCAAAAATTGTAATGCATGTGTAATAATTATGTGAATATAAGCAATGCAAAAGCATCCAGTCATCGGAGCACTTATGGAGGATGATCCCCAGTGTTCCCCAGCACTGATAAAATAAAGAATGCCACTTAACAGTATAACTGACTCTGCTGTTAAGTTTATTTCTTCGTTTCAATATAGGTAACTTGCAAGTTGCTGTTTTCAGTGCTACAGTCAGCCTTCTGACAAATGACTACTGTTTCAATGGACTTTGTCCTCTAGGCTTTTCTGTTACTCAGGAGAGCTGTTATTAGAAATTTTGACTCATTCAGAGCTATATGCTAGAACAACCAAATTACTCCCAAACATTCATGCACTGAAACTTACAAGAGATGACAGCGGTTTCTGCTTCTATAAGACCCACTCTAACATTCTTGAAGGCTGAGAAAGCCCTGCCAGTTTTATTACCAGTAATTAAAAAAACCCTTAAAATGAAAACACTTGTCTTTCTTTTCAAAATCCTATAATTCCTGACTTCAGAGGAAAAAATAAGCATAACCGCAAAGTGAGATCAAATATGTGTATCCAGAATAGAATGCTGTGCATTGGAATAAATTCCATCAAACTCTGAGAACATCTCTACTCTTTGCCAGATGTCAATTGGGAATATCATCCAGCTGGCACCAACAGGTCCAGAAGATTCCTAAAGCATCTCGACAATAACTTCGTGGTACAGGTACTAAGGGAACTGACCAGGAAAGGTGCCTTCCTAGATTTGATTCTCACTAATAGAGAGGGTCCCATGGGTGAAGTGGCCATTGGTGGCTCCATTAGCCACAGCAACCATGAAGCAGTCAGGTTTAAAATATATGCTAATGGGAGGAAAACTGACACCAAGACCTCAGCTCTGGATATAAGGAGAGCAGACTTCAGGTTGCTCAGAGAACTACTTAGTAAGGTCCCCGGAGGTATGGAGTGAGACTGATGATGGGGTGGTGATTACCCCCCAGGTAATTGAAGAGCCTATGCTAAAGTTTCCATGGAAAGCCGCATCGACGACTTCTCGCAAATTAGTGGGGAGATTGGGATGGTTATTTATTACCAGTCTTAGAGCTCTTGATCATGAAGTTGTTGCATTGCAGAGTAAAATAAGAGAATTGGAAAAGGACGTTGAGATTTTACAGGATGCAAAGGTGATCGCGCAAAAAGTAATTACTGTTCAAGCAGAGCTGTGCTATGAGCTGCAAAATAATGTAGACCGGTTGGTAGCCTATATTGCTAAGAAACAAAGGGATAAATATGCCAAAAGTGAGTTTTTGAGTTCTCAGGTTTATGCTCTCACCACAAAATGATCTTGGAATCCCAAGGAATGGGATGGAAATATTTGGAGTGAATCCTCAGACTCCAATACTGAGTTTCAGTTTGATCCTGACTTAAACAGCAGGGAGGTGGTGGAAGCACAACCCCCCATACAAATGATGCGGCAGCAGGAACAAGCAGATGAGGGGGGGGCAGATTGCGCGTACTCACTCTCCGAAGGAGTTAACAGCATTTTCAGAGATTTCTCAGCAGGAGAATGGGGAAGGAATACCGGCACAGA
>VWYH01009549.1:220900-274534 GCA_013399365.1 Pampusana beccarii | reverse complement strand
CCTGCCCCTTAATTCTCACCCAACTGTATTAACTACAATATTTGAGACGGCAAAGTGATATAGCCTGAAAGCCAAAGAACTAACAATAATGCATCTCTAGAATTGCGAGTAAAATTGTCCGTTGTACTTAGTATCTACACATGAAGATAGTTAAGCACATCTAGTTTTAGCCAAAGTCACAGAGCTGGTGGTTCCTCACAAATCTAACACACCAAAAAAGGGTGCTAAAGATAACCTGAAGGATTAATGGCTGACAGTGGGAATCAATGTACCTGTTTCAGTTTAACTTAAGTATGTATTTTTGAAGGCCAGTGGCATAAGTCACTCTTTTACCACGGCAGATTTCAGTACAACAGGATTGCTGTTTTAACTCATTATTTTTGAAATACAATTCTTACACAGAATGACAGTAGTGCAATGCAAAGCACCAAACATTGTATACCTGACATGGTAAGTCCACTAAAATGGAAAAGCTACAGTTCACTGTACAGCAATGCAAAATGTTTACTTCATGAAAAAAAAAGGAGAAATTATCCTTCTTAACTGACTAAAGCCTCTCAAAACAACATGACTGATTGGAACCCCATTGCTGTGGTTTGGTTTGTTGGGTTTTTCTTGACCACTTGAAATATTACGCAAGTATATTTTTTGAGGTCTTGCCACCACGAGCAGTAAGTTTGAACCTATGTTATCTCTTAGCTGTCTTCTAGAAGTGGAACTCCATTCTCTCACTTCTACGTGAATTATTTCCTCCATGCAGCAAAACATTAGTGAGTTGTAATTCACACTGAGCCTTAACTAGACTATTGTGCTAATTTTCACAACTTCTACTGGTTCTCCTTCCCTCCTCCTCCTCCCTGTACTGGTCAGACTGCTGACTACTCTTTCTGGAGGAGTTTTAACTTCAATATTCAATATTCAATATTCCTCTTCAATATTCAAAGATCTCTGTGTATGCCACCTGATTCATGGATTGAAAATAATTGCGTTTCTTGACTGGAAAACCCAAGATCTGAAACTAGCAGCAAATTCCTATGAAGAATTACAAGCACTTGCTCTAAGCAGTTCTCTTTAGGGAACTGTTTCCTTTTAGAAACATACAATACTAACACAGCTTATAGCAACAAGGTTTCAATAATCTAATATACATCTATCACAGGAATAACCTAATATATATATATATCACACAGAACTTTCAGAGTCACTTCCTTGTTGATTGTCTTCCCATAGGAAAAGACTCACTCCAACTACTACTAAGAATACTAAAAGAAAAATCCTGAACTTACCCAACTAATAGCACTCATGTAAAAGAATCAAATGCTCATTTCTGTTTGACGTGGGCTAAAGCATTTGTTCGCTGAGACAACTGTTAAAAAGCAACCTAACCACAACTGGCAGTATAGGTCTATGCTGCCTGTTTCAGAGATATCACCTCTACCATCATGACCAGACTAGAGTTTTAGTCCTTTAAAATGGTTAACTAATACACGCTATCTTGAAATATGAATCTGATTTAATAAAATCTGATTCGGGCTCTAAATTATCCGTGAACAACCTCGTGTCCTCAGTGTCTGCTTGTTGGATCTGATGCTTTTATTCTTCAACTTTATGGGACTTCATTCAACTTTCAAGAAAAGAAGTCAGGATCTCCTAAATGTATCTTAGAAAACTATAACTCATTTCCGCTTCACCTGTTCAAGATAATCTTGGTGGAAGTAAGAGAACATAAGAAAAGCATAAAATAGCATTTGTGCTCAAATGCAGTTACATGAGTGACACTTCAGCGGTGAACTCCACTAAAATGCAATGGATAAGGCTGAAGTACAATCTCCGTGAAGTGTCACCGCTAATCCCATTTTAGTGAAGTGTTGGCTATGAATATTTTTTTTGGAATAATTTCATATTTGAAAAGACATCCTAGGTGCAGTAAGTACAGCTATTTCCTATGCCCATACGATCCACAGCCTGACTGTGCAACTTTACTTCTATGCAAATCGCAATTTTTTGTGACATGATGCAACATCAACCAACAACAGAAAACTGCTTCTACAGTCAAAGTCCTCAAAATAACTGCAAAGACTAATAGAATAGGGTTTATGCTGAAGTAACAAGGAAACAATCAAGGTAAATCAAAACTGAAGATAAATGTTAAATACATTTATAATACAATACAATAGATAAATGCTAATACAATTAGATCACTTGCAAAAGGCCAGAATACATGGACTTAACCCCAGACTTGTCTGCTATTTGACAAGACACACCGTTCAGGCCCATATGCTAAAATATGTTATTGTGAATCCAATCATATAAATTGCAGGTTTTAGCACAAGAATGCTCTGGCCTATGGCAACTATAGTCCAGGGTGATTTTCCACATGTAATGTGACTAGCTTGAGTAGCCACAGCACTTCTGCCTGTTTATTCCATACACATACCACTTGTATTTTTTCCATAACTACAGTCTACTGATCAGTGATGGAAACAAAACAGTAGGTCAGATAGACCCTTGGTCTGGTTCAGGCCGGTCATTCTTAAGTTTTAACTGAGGACACTGGATTTCTCAAAGTTTTGTTTTAATATATGTGCATATTGAAACTGCCACATACTTCTCAGGCTATAATAATTCACAATTATATGCAGCAACACAGTATGAGCAGGAAGAACATCACTGCAGATAGACAAGGCCTGAAACTGAAGTATAACTAATTCAGATCCTCCTGTGTCTCTCTGATTCACTGCAGAGCATTTCACAGTAAAACTGCTGGCTACTGTGAGCCATCAATATCAGTGCTAGGACTCCACTTCCACNCCTCAGCTGCTCCTCATCAGACTTGTGCTCCAGGCCCCTCACCAGGTTCACTGTCCTTCTCTGAACTCCATTACCTCGATGCCTTTGCTATCCCTGGAGGTGTTTAAAAGGTGTGTAGATGAGGTTCTTAGGGACATGCCTTAGTGCTAGAGTCTGGTTATGCTTGGACTCAACGATCCTGAGGGTCTTTTCCAACCCAAATGATTCTATGATTCGTACCTCCCCCAAAATTTCCATGGAAAAAGCTTTGGCAACAAAAAGAAAACACAGACATTATCAGCTGTGTGTTTGTGAAAACAATTATGAAAACCGTGAATGCAGCAGCAGATGTGCCTGATTACAGAAATTTCTACCAGAAGGGTGTCCTGCGGGGCTGACCTGCGAGCAGCCGAGAGCGCGTTGCCGGCATCTGGTCGAGAGCCTCAGAACATCACCGCTTTGCAGCGTCTTTGGACCCGCTTGGGGGAACAATACACTTTCTTTGAGAGCCATGTGAAGCAAACTTACTGCTCTTTTATGCAAAATATGGCAAGGGCCTAGAAGGAATACTGACATAGGATTCCCAGTGCACTGGTCAAGAAAACCAAGCTAGGTAGCCAGAGAGTACAGGGCTCAGTGGGTTATGCTAAAGTTCTGTTCCTGTGCTGAGTCAGCAGTTGTATCTGATACTGGTTTGATTCTTCTTTTCATCTTTAACAAAGAAGATACGTAACCTTTGAGGTAAACCCATGTTCTGGAATGTGCTGAACAAATATTTCATAAAAGGGGAAAAGTTTATCTTAGAGTCATTTTGCTGTCAAATGGTTTATTAGAATTTAGAGCCAAACCAGGTAAAAGCCCTAAGGAAGTGCTGAATCTTCCAAAGAATTCAACTCTAAGAGGAGTTAAACTCTACACGAACAGGAGGGTTGGAGTTTGGGAGGAAGCTGAGGAGCAGAGTTTTGCCGCTCAAATAAAGATTCCCCACACATACATCAACGCGATTCTCTGCATCAATACCTGAAAAAGGAGCAGGCATTAACGACATGCAGACTTAATGAGGCTCCTAATGACTTTACTTCTGTATCACAAAGTCTGGACGAGCCAATGAACCTTTCAAACTATCTTAACTTGAAAAATAGCACTTGGCGAAGTCCACTGACATCTGCCAGAACTTTATTTAGCCTTCTGCATTCCCTGGAGGTGCCGCGTTCGAGCTGCTCTGCAGCACCGCACTAGAGCAACTGCAGACAGAAGGGAATGTAGACAGACACGCAAAGTGTTTAAAATAGGAAACACAGGCTCTGCGCTGGGGGCTACTCTAACAGGTGTATGTATACTGGGAGCTGATATTAATGAGGCTTCTGTTACACATGCACAAGGCTGCCGGCAGCCTTTTCAGAAGTAGATGGTTATTTTGGTTAAAGTCAGACAGAGTAACCTCGTAGTAACCTCTAGTCTGGCTCACAGCCACTAGGGAGGACTCTGAGGGACTGTCCCTTGGTGCTGCATTGATTAGATTTCTTCCCATAATACATCCAGTGTTTTTGCTCAGTAAACCTTACTGACAATTGAATCAAGAATAAAGAGTGAGAGGGGAAATAAAAGCTGATCTCCATGTGAAAATGGGCCATAAAATTAACAAGGTTCTCAACATCAAGTAATTCTGTCTGCTCTACTGTAGCCAGAAAATCAGAGCCTGTAAAATACATAAGCAAGCAAGAAGAAAAAAATAAAACAAAACAAAATAAAACAAAACAAAATAAAACAAAAAAATTTCCAGAATTAATCCAAAATTGAATATTTAAACACGCAATACTTAAGAAGTTTAAAAGCTTAACTTTCCCTACTAACATTTAAATATTTCCTTGTCCATATATTGTACATACGCCATTTGCGGACACTAGTTATGTTGGCAAATCCACATTTTCCACAATCTTTTATGGTGCTGTGAAAATGTTAATATACAAGTCTCCTAATTTCCAAGTCTTTCAGCAGCAACAGTGCACAGAAAAAACCTTTACAAAAACAAAAGAAAAAGCCACACACTCTTAAATAAAATGTGGATGATAAACTGTGACGTAACAAGTCTACAGTGGAGTAATTTTTCTTCTAGGAACATCAGCATCAACGTACTGGGCTACTATGATCCTCCCACCACCCAGAACACACTCTTGTCTAGTTGCTGGATACTGAAAAAGCAGCGTTATCAGCTGGACTGTGTGGCTGATCCATTTCAGGGAAGGCAGACGGGGTCTGTCCAGTAGGAGATGTTTTGAATGCACAACACTGCGATTAAAATAGTAAATAAACTTTCACAGAAAATTTTGACGTGAATGAGAATTTGCAAGTGCCAAGATTCAGCACAAAAGTCTCTCAGATCTCTCAGACTCGCCGAATTCTTGAATGACATTTCAGTCTTCTGCCTTCAGCAGGATACTAATCTGTCTCCTCCAAAGGCAGCTGATATTGTCTATACAACAGGTTGGGCTGGTAGAAATCCAGGAACCCGCAAAGTTTGGTGGTGGGTTAGCAATGTTTTTTGCTAGAACGATCCTTAGTTGCTCAAAAAGAAATCAAATCCCAAATCACCGTCATTGGAAAGACAATGGTAACATTGAACGTTCCAAACAAACAGCCCATTCATTTAAGAAAGGAACAGCACTTTCTATCACTAATGAATCATCTAAGCTCTGAATAACAATTATAACACTCACCTACTTGGTAATTCATGTAAGAAAAACTATGATCTTTCTAACATAAACATAACCTACTACCAAGTATTAAAGTAGAAATGATGGATAGGATTGTCATGACTTCAACTATCCACACTGCATGATAAATGATGAAGTAAGTAACCTAAGTATTTTACAATATCTACAGTAAGATGGGAACATAATACACAGGATCGCTTTAATATGGCATATGAGAATACACAAATAATTCATTTATATCTTCTCTAATAACACCAGTGCTCTCAAAATGGTCAGTTACCCAAAAATTGTCAATATAGATAGGAAGACCGGCATAGCATGCAATGTAATTTTTAAAGGTTTATAGCTGTCTCTGGATACCAGAACAGATCTTAAGTATATCTACTCACGCTACACGTAAACATAACTGGGACCTGACAAACTAGAAGCAAAAAAAGCTTCTTGCTACATAAAAACATGTGTTTAATATCAAAGGGAAACAATGGTAACGACCTTTACATACTGGCATTTGATTGAGGTGTTCTCCTGGAGATCTTTCTTTTAAATGAATGACTCTGGTAAGGCAATGTCAAGAAGCAATAATCAGACAAAAAGCATCCAAGTAAAAACTCATGAGCACAAGAAGTCTAACACAGGTGATGCTGAATGTCGGCAACCACACAATCAACACGTGGAACTGTGGGATGAATTCCAAAGCATATACTGACAACACACCCTACTAAGAGACCTGTTCAGACTTCCATTTATGCCACAGCTATTTAGGTATGATGAACTAAAAACATATGTACTTATAAATTCATCTGACACGCAGATGTTCAATAACTTGCAAAAGCATGATGAGCACCAACACCACTAAAATCAAGCTGCTGCTGCAAACCTCCGAGAAAGGCAGTTTTGCACAAAAACAGACTGCAGAATTTTGCAGGGAACCCACAGAGTTTCTCATCCTCTCCACTGCCCCAGCATTTATGGAAACTCTAGGCCTTTCCCTTGCTTTGGGCAGAACAACAGTCAACAGCCTTTCTTAGAATTATTGGAAAGCTGCAGATCCCCACCTCAGCCAGGGGATCCAAAAAGAGAGTTATTCATCTATTCAGCTGTGGGATGCATCATTGGTGGTGTGGAGCACACCATGTCTGCTGGTTTAGAACTGAAGTATTCTGGCCAGCGTTGTCCTTCGAAGTTCATTAGATGCTCCCTTTCATTAGATGCTTTCCTTTCGGTTTCTTTGTCAACTCTGAATACAGTTCGTGACATTGTACTAATGAGATGGGGGCAGGTCATGGAAGGTACATGCGGATAACACCCCCGTGCACTTTAGCTACCACACAGTCTTCCGTGCTTCCTGGGAGTGTCTGTCCATAAACCACACTCCTGAGGCTCACACACTGTAATCTGATGTACGAGAGTTCAACTAAAAATAGATGGCAATAAAGTTCTGCCAAAAGAGGTGTCTGTTCTGGATCGTTCCACCAGCAAATGGTGTTTCCAAAAAACCGTGCGTGGAACCCCGCGTGGCTGCTTTCCAGATGTCAGCAATGCAGATGCATCTCAAGGAAACAGCGGAATATGTTTGCTGTCTGTTAAAATGAAACATGCAATGGGAAGCAACCTAGCAGACCGGGCAAACATAAAATATAAGCCTTCATTACTGCTACTTTAAAAAAAAAATAAAACCTTTGAGATACTGCCTAAGACATGGCTTATCAAAGTGGTAAAAATTTTAAAGAAGTCTGGGCATGAACGTTCATGTTCTGCTTACTGAGGCAGCTGTCCCTAGGAAGGATGTATTTATACACAAAAATATGCTGTTAAACTCATGAATGCATAAGGCTAGGAAGTACAATCATGAGCTGCCTTGTAGTTCCAGGGGAGTTATTCTGAATTAATGGAAAAACACTTATTAAACCCCCAAGGAATCTAGATTTCAGAAACGGAGTAAAAAATGCTCTTCTGTGAGAGGAAAACAAACCTTCCCAACTCCTAGTTACACCTTCAGAGAATTGACTGGAAATCCAGATGTCTTATCACTGTAACCTATGATCTGAGCCCACATCATTTGCACCTTTGTCTCCAATTTCACCTCAACTAAACTTGCTTTTCATTGAGTTATTTTTTGTTACATAAATACCTATTTGTGGAGGCTACCATTCAACCGAAATAGAAAATCTCTTTCAGAACTTCCACTTTTATTTATTGTTGAGGCAAAAAAAATGTTTGAAATTAATTCATGATTCACGTGAGATGATTTTCAGCATTTTTGATCCAATGCGATGGTCCTACCAGTCTGATGACTGAAAACATCACTGTTTCTTGCTGACTCTTTAAAAAAATGAAAGCCTTTGATCAATACAACAGACGAGGGTCAGTCTCAGAAAATAAGTCACCCAAGAAAAAGCTCACTCATGAGAAAATCCACATGGAAGTGAAAATACAGGTAATATACTTACAGAGGTATGCTCTCACTGTAGTTGGTTATTTGTTGGAACATGGTGCTGATACTTTTATATTAAAGTTATGTTAAAAATCCTCCCAGTTAATTCACCGCTAGCATGACTGAGTCATGCAGTTCACATTTTTATCACTAACAACAGCGATAGGTATATTTGCAGCATATTGGAAGAACTTCAAAGTGATTTACAAGCACTAATGGTAAGGAAGCATGAATCCTTATTTTGCAGGTGAAGAACATATGTCCAAGACACTTCCGTGCTTTTGTGTGAATCACTGCAGCAGAGGCAGAAACTGAACTTGAATTACCTACAACCTCCATTACATCTATACGAACAGCTTTCCGAAAGAGCACGGTAAACATAGGAACCTGTCCTGAGAAGAAAACAGAAAGAAGCAATTTTCAGTGTAAACCTCTTAACAGAAAGTCCAGCATCTGCGTGCAACTCCCACCTCAAAAGCTAAAACAAAAACCCAACAAAATCCAAGAACAAACCAGCACGTGCTGTATTTCTAGAGAGAACTTTAGTCAGGTGGGGCAACTTCTCTGTCCCTTCTTGGCTCGGCCCATGACAGCAATCCCTACCTGGCAATCAGTCTTGTTTGGAGGATTTACTTCCTGTTACGTAATTCTAGATTTTTCTTGCAGCTTTGAGATTCTACTTTACATGTATGGGTGAGAAAGAAAGGAAGAACGGCTCCACAGAAGAAGTTTCAGATGCTTTATTTTTACTGCCGTACACACCGTTTTCTGAGGTGTTTGGCACTAAGGGTGCAATGTATTAAAATGATTGATTGATTGCATTTTAAAAATAGAAGCACTGTTCTGATACGGGGATGAACTATTATCATTAAGATATGGCAGAATTTCAAACAGCTTTGAAACTGCACCCTACCGTGAATGTAAAGCACCCTTCCCCATCCCCCCTTGCCCACGCTATACACACAAAACAGTCTTTCATAAAGGAACCGAGTAAATCCCACTACCTTCGCCCCTCACGCAGTCAGTACCACGTCCACAGGACCACAGTAACAACTCCGTAGTGTCCTTTCAGTTCCCTTTGTGCGTTTTTCATCTGCTTTCAGTGAACTTGTAGCACCCCCCCGCCTCTTTTTTGTGAACAACATTCTGTGTTGCTCTCTGGGAGAAGCTTAATCACAGCTATTCTGAAGGTTCTTATGTTTAAATATCCTATATATTCTAGATCAAACCTTGGCTATTGAAGGGGCTGCGAACAACATTGGGAATAAATAGCGTGATTTGGTGGCCTAGCACAGCGTAAGCACGTTCTGAGTCAGAGCTGGGTGAACGGCTCAGCTACAGGGAGACCCTGCCAGCAGCACGTTCGTGCCAATAGAAAAGAACAGTTGATGGCATCTACCCAAGGTCAGCTCCTCGAATTCGGGAGCTGGTTTTCTTCCAGGCACTGTAAAGTTGCTTGTTTAAATGCAGCCAGTCGGCAACAATTAAGCGTCTAAATAAAACATGCAGATTTTGTACTCCTTTTGAAACCTCCTCCATGCCACGCTGTTTATTTTCTGTTTCTCACAGTCTTCATTATCCAACAATCAGGCTACAAAATGGCGGTCAGAGGCAGGCAGACATTTTGTAACTGTCTCATTAAAAGCCTAACAGAACAATGAAAACGCGCCGAGTGAAAAGAAGCAATCCGAGGAGCCAAAAGGAGCATGTAGCACTATGACGACCGAGCTTTTAAGCAAACCCTTTATCTTATTTTGTAGCAAAGTTAAAACAAAGCCGCGCCAAGAAGCAACCTGACGGTATTTTACCTCCGTGCAGGCAAAATATAGTCTAGGGCGGCCCTTTTCAAACACTTTCACTTCGGCGAGTGCAGCTCGTCGCCCATCAGAGCAAAGGCTCTTCTGTGCCTCTGTCTACTGTGTGTGCCATATGGACTCAAGACCACCCATTGACAGTGACTCAGTCACTATAATCTCAACCACATTCTTCCCTTGAAAGTCCAGACACTAATGTTTTCTATTACAGCTACAGGAACTTTACGGTCTTCGGCAAAGCTTTCAAAGCACTTGCAACAAAATCGGCGAACGAACGCTTAAAGAACGGAGCCTACCTCCACCTCTGCAGATAACTTTTCATTCAAATTTGACTATCTAACGTGTCCTAGGCTAAGCACAGCAGAAGTAGAACAAAGTAATACCCTAGCTGCTAAAAGCAAAAAGCCCCAAGAATAAAGGAGCGTGTTCCTTTATTTTTAAATTGTGTGCCCACCAGGCTGCTCAGAGAGGAATTAGCAACTGATGTATCCTAAGACGCAAATACGCAAATCTTCAGGAAAAACTGCAAAGCACATGCTACTCATTAAAGATTTAGGCACCTGCCAAATTTCTGGTTTAGAGATTCAGACATTTTTACACTGTTTGCTGCGGAAAACAAACAAAAAAAAAGCAAAATAACCAACCACACACACAAAAACGCCAAACAACAACAAAAACAACAAACAAACAAAAGCCCCACAAACCTTCAACAACTTTTAACTATGTTTTTGTCACCTTCCTATAAATAAAAAATGGCTGAGGGGATTTTGCTTACATTTTCAATGATACAAAATGAGCGAAGTGGTTGGTCTAATGTATTTGAAAAGGGGGATATAGGTTTAAAAGAAATGTCCTGGAATTACATAATGAAAAAACCATCATTATTAATTTTAATGCAGCTTTGTTTTTTCAAGGACTTCTAATACAGAACTTAAACAAAAAAAAGCCAGGTAAGGAATAATTACATAGGCCTGCTGAAAGCACAGGCATTACCCAGCTACATTGACACTAGAAGAGATTAGGCTAAAGCAACGTATCTCTGTTCCTGCTTCTCTTTTCTCACCAAGACTCACACCCCAGTGCGATGCTGCTGCTTGACAGTCAATGAACCAGGTAACGAAACGGGCAACTGAATGGGCAGAAATGGCTGGCCCCCAAAAGCCAAAGTGATGGAACCCTTCCCAGAGCGTAGGTGGCAGAGCGAGCCAGCTACCTGCAAAAATGGTCTGGAGAAGCTTATTTTGAAATTGTATCTCTTGGTAGTAAACGGAAGAACGCTGGCATGCCTGACTGCATTGAAATAAAACTACTCCAAGCCCCCAGAGAGAGCAGGGTAAAACATTCTCAGGAAAGGGAAGAATTCAGCTTCCAGTTTACATAATGACTGTGGTGCATTTGCCAGTAATGCCTGTATCTCTCTGTGCCTTCACGTGTGAGAAATTTCCAAGCTACACACTGAACTTTCCCTTACAAGCCAGTACAAAATACATCCGGCGAAAGGCCGTTTGTTTGGGCCACCTAGATCTGCAGTATGTATGTATGTATGTATGTATGTATGTATCTAAAGGTACAGGAGAATTATCACCACAGCCTGTACTCTCGGCGGAACCAGAGCTGCCCGGCACAGGCACACGTGTGATGCTGTTAACATATGGTGGAGGTCCCGCTCCAGACCGCGCCGCAACAAGGCCTGGGAGACGCGTCTGAAGGGCCCAGCTGCTCCGCGACCCCCTCCGGCGCTGGCCCGGAGGCTGCCTCCCACAGCACAATGCAGCCCTCTGTGTTTGACGGGAGATGTTGTTTCTTCCGAGCCACAGTGCGCAGCGCCCCGTGTCTGCGTGGCGGGGCTAGCAATCTGCCGCGCTGCCGCGACAACAGGTGGGACAGCTCTTTCAGAACTCGAGCAAACCCCGCCAAAACGCGGATGCCTGCCGAGCCCGCGACACAGGCGTCACGCTCAAAGGTTACGACCCATCTCTAAACCGACTGGTTTAAAAGCAATGTCGATTTACAGTCGTCCTTCTCTTCTGTTACAAAACCCCGAAATCGCGGAAAGAATTCTGAGTTTTGTTATGAACTTGAAAACGGGCCGAAGCTCATGAAGAAGTTCGCTAAGGGTCACGATCCTTCAGAGTTAAGCTAACTTCAGTCCAAGCTGGGAACTAAAAGCTCTGAGTTAACACAAGGTTTCGCACGGGAAGTGTGGGAAACCCGTGGTTTGACAAGATTTCCTTGCAAAGCCAGGTGAAGTTCTGTGGTTTCTGTGATATTTCACAAAGAGTGCCTGGGTGCCTTTGAACTTGAAACTCAAAGCAGAATCCAGCAGCTGCAAACTTAAACACAGCAAGACAAAGATTAAGAAAAAAAACGCTCGCATGAGCTCTTGGGAAGAATGTACTGAGTTTCACCTGCTGACACTCAAAAAAGCAAAAGTCTACGCACCCTACTGTTCAACTTTAATCTAAATAAAAACATATAGGGAGGTATGTTAGTGGCACAGTTGCATTCCACTTTCGACTTACTTAAGTGAGGTACCTGTGGGTAGAGTGCAGAGTCCCTGTTAACGTTGCTGCCCACTGCTGCTCTTGCAAACACTCACAGTGATTTCTAGAAGTTATGCACCGCCATCCCCATGGGCTGGATCACAGACCCTTTCCCAGAACCACCCAAGCTACCAAGGCTCACTTTCAACTATCAGGAGGGAATGAAAGAGAGTTCTAGAAATGAATGAAAGAGTTAGAATGAAACGAAATGAATGAAATGAAATGAATGAAAGAGTTCTAGCCCTTACATTTGGAGAACTGGAATTAAAAAGAGAAAACAATCACAGGGATTTAAGGTTTGAAGTGGCATTTTTCTTCAAATAGCTCTTTCCAACAATCTCCTCTACAACTGCAAGCTTTCATGGCTGATGAAACAAATGGCTTGCAGTCACTTCCATGAGGAGTATTGCATTAGTTCATTACAGGGTAAATCTCTGTGCTATTTGGCATTTGTTAGGTAGCTGACATAGTCTTCTGGTCACAATAAAGAGCATCTTGTAAGCACGACAGGGAAACCAGTGTGGTAGAATACCATTTGCACGAGCACCGGTGGTCTACACCCATATATTAATAACTTAACAGCTTTGGTCTGCTGCATGTTAGAATAGAAATGAGCATATCCCGTAGGAAATTTGTAATATTGTATATTTTGAAAAGGCTTTTCTTAATAGCACAGAAAACAGAAGAATATACATGCACCACAATCAGTTGTAAGGGATAAAGCGAAAATTAATTTAGGCATGAAGGAAACAAAGAAGAGCAAAGGACTGTAACCAGAGAAAAGAAAAAGGTAAAATAGGAAAGGAAAAATGAGATGATTACAGACAGATGGGAATAAAGATGAAAAAACAACTGGCAAAAATTGGGAGAAAGGTTTAGAAATCATACTGAAAATAAGGTAACAGAGATAAAAAGACCAACCATGATAATTATGGCACATCTCTTTGACACGTTTTTTCCTTAAGTGTAGTAAACTTTTTGAGCGGTGGAGAAATACTAGTACTATTTCATTTTGATTCCACTGTTTAATCACTAGAGAAAGAGAAAAAAATCCTACATTTTGTCAGCACATATTTGGTCTTTGGGGTTCTACTTCTTTGGTGACTTTGGTGAACTATTCCTTAATCACTTTTAAATGCTGGAAATTACATATGCTGATCCTAGAATAACACCACCACCCCCCAACCTCCAATTACCCTTTAACACAGCAAAGTTTTAAGAGAATTAACCATTTGTACAGAAAGTTCACCTCAGAGTCACTGGAGCATCTTCCCTAACACTGTACTTGCTGTCTATCTGACTGAGAGAAGTTTTGGAAAAAAAGGTCAGAAAAATATCTTGTGGAGAATCACAAAGTATCACATCTGGCTTTTTAGTGATGTTCTACATAGTTCTGTGTCAAACATTTTGACAAATCTATTTCCTAATGGAGGAGCTTAATAGTTGTATAGACAAGAGAGAGTCAAATTGATACAGTTGTGAGCATACGAGTGCTGTGGGTTTTGATTGTGAACCTGGATAATACTGAAGTTGTAAAAAATCATCTGGAATAACATGAACTACAGCAACAACAGACCCAAGAGTGCTTTCTTGTTAGTTTAAAAAGTACTGGATTTACCATTATGACCTAATGTATCTCTTTATATACATTCCTTTTCTCTTCATCATTTATGTAAGACCAGTTGCCATGACAACTAAAAGAATTGTTTTAATAAGGCCATGTCCCCCTATACTTTAAATACCGCAGGTTCCCAAGACAAAGAAATCCACTCCCCAACTCCAAAGATACGAAATAATACAACATAAAAAGAAGCTGAGAAAAAAGGAAAGCAGAACCCTGCACACCAAACGAATTTTGCATGGAAGTAGCATTTCTGGTCCACAACCCCAAGCGCAAGCTTACTGCTTATTATAGGAATTATTACCGATACCTCCTACATCCATAACTTCCCTCTGCGTCCCCACGGCAAACCGATCAAAATCTGTCTCTCTTAATTGGACTCCAATAAAATAAGCATAACACAATGCAAGTATTGCGAGGATACACTCTTAAACGCTAGAGCTCTATACCTACTGAGAGCAAGGCATCAGTTAAAATCTGATGTGAGGTAGAGATGAAAGGCTCGGGAAGTGCCAAGGGAGAGCAGATCCTGTACATCTGAGCAAAGTCTTCAAACAAGACTACACAGATGGCCCAAAGGAGGCATGTCTTTGAAGGATCAGGTCCTTGTAGTGTAAGTAGCAATCCCAAAGTTTACTCTTAATTACAGAGGCACGGAGGTGTACTGGTCAGCACAAATAACCAGAGCCTGGTGGGAAATGCTGGCAAGGCAAATGTGAACATCTTGGTTCGCTGGAGTGAAATGATAACTCTCCGAATTCCCCCTGCACGTTGGCACTCTTCAGACAGGGACTCCTCTGTGCTTTGCGCTGGCCTGGCGTGACTTCTACCTATTCTGCACAGCTATCCAGACCACTAATAGTTAACAGAAAATGTACAAAAGAGAACAATCACACATTGTCAAGGGAGATGAAATTAAATATCCCAGCAGACATTCCTGTTCATACGACATTCTGGCCAACAGGCTTCCTCAGATACTTCGGTGATAACACCACAATTAGTTTCATTATTAATGCTAATTCAATGAGAATTTAATGGAATAAATAGTTCAGATTAGCAACTTCTTTTAGGAATTTCGGGCTGGCGACACCAACGTCTATCTCCCCGTAAAGCAACGACAGACAGCTTAAACTTCAGATCTGCCTCCTCTGCAACATTAGGCATCACATTACTAACCCAGAGAGAGGTAATCATTCTCCTGCCAACCTTAATGAGTTTTCAGCTACCTAAGCGGTCTTCAAACTAACAGGCACAGCCAGTATCAGCAGCAGCACAGCCGCTGCAGCGTGGTGTTCCCAAGGGACTGATTTATCCGCCTTAGAAACTGATCTCTTGTACTGTCGCATCTAGACAGTGTCTGGGACCCAGACCAGCCAGCCAGCAGCTGGTTTGGGTACGTCCTGCTAAGATACGGTTCTAGCACGGGCTTCAACGTAGTTCTTACTTATACGACAGCGACTACAGCGAATAACAGCACTCGGACTAGCAGGATGATTTGATTAGAGGCACAGCATGACTGGATTAGCAGCTGATGCACTGCGTTAACTCAAGTTTGAAGTCTCTCGCCACTTCTCTATTGCATTACCAATTTAAACATCAGTAGCACTTGTTCTTCAAAACAGGCTCCCAAAGGGACTGGCTGACTCAAGTGAAAAGCACCGCTCCACAAAAACAGAGGGTTTTGTGGGTGAATAAAGTTAAGGCCCCAGTAACGCTTGAGTTGGGCCTGTAGCTAACACTTCAGTGAAGACAGATCTTTATTTTACACATGCAAACTCCAAGTTTAGAAGATTTTTATGCTCTTTTTTTCCCCCATAAAGTGTTTATTTTTCTCAAATACTTTTAGAACTGTGTAATTAACACCATGTTTCTGATTTTACATGGGGGCTGCTTTTTACAGATATTTTGAAGCATAAATCCAGCACAAACTATTCCATATCTATATTTTTTTTACTTTTAAAAGCTTCCCTCTGACACATTACATATTTCTGAATCACATACAGATTACCTGGTTTAGAATCATTGTTTACAGGACTTTTACGTTCAAAGTTTCCATCTTTTATTCCTTCACAACTGTGAAAGAGTTAATCTCACATCTTAATGGGAGTTTGCCCTTAATAAGAAAGCATTAAAGCAAGCCAACAATAACAACCTAAATGAAGGCCATTCTTTTGCCTTTTGTCAATATTTTCATAGCGGCAAATAGATCAAACACAAGATATTTTGTAAGGCTTTTATTTTTTCCCTCTTTGTAAATCATAAACGCTTTGGTATATTTAATTTCAAAATGAGTTCCCCGCGGATTAGGCTAACATGACAGACTAAAAAAACCTTCCCAAACCCTGCAATATCTTAGATGGAAAATTACACAAAACGTTCTTTTGCTCTTACCTGCCGCTCATTTTCTAACTGTTCCTCTTTCCCCTACACCTAAAGACCAAACTGTCTGCGTTAATAAAAAAAGTTCCATGTCCTATTCTCCTAAAAACACTATAACACATACTTTCTAAATAAATTAAGGACTTCAGATGATATTCGGAGGAAAATACTCAAGTGCCTAAATATTTGCTGCACCACACAAATATAGATGGCATATTCACGTGGGAGGAGGTAGAAAATTCCTCCCTGCAATATGAACTCAGCCTTTGAAAAGCAGAGGGAATAACCACATTTTGAGACAGTCTGCACAGGCGCTACTCGGTGTCTGTTTGTGGGACAAGGGTTTGAAATGCGTTCGAAGACGCAATGGGCTGTTACTCTTGAATCCGCACCAGTTTTAAACCTGCCTAAGCAAGGTCAGAAGACACTTCTGCCCAGCAAGAGGTATTTGCAAGACCGACTTTTCCGCGCAAGGGTCCTGGCCAGACTCTGAAAACATTCCCCTGCAATACCTGCTTGTCTGAGGACTTGAATGTCCTTCCTCCTGTCCTTTTGTCCCTACTGGTTATATACGACCAAGGGCTCCTCAACGAAACGCATCTGTTTGATGGTAAGTCCTTTTCCTGGAAACAGCTTTTGTAACAAACTCTGAACTCCGGTCCAGTTGCGGACGGGAGCGACGAGACAGCTTATGGAGGGGTTTATTCCATGGCCTCAAGCCAGAGGGGAGGTCCAGGCTGGACCGCCTTCCCCTTCACGCAGCTCAGACAGAGAATGGAGTCTCAAAACTAGAAGCAAAAGTGACAGAACAAGCTTTCTGTTCGACAAACCATCAACTCCTCCAGCTGGCCCCAGGCAGCTGTCACGTCTACCAGCACAAAAAGAGCCCATCAGGAGAGCGCCACGAAAGCACCTGGGACCGCCACATCCTCAGGTGCTCAGTGCCCCACCTGGCCCTCGGCCAAAGCGAAAGCGTCCCCTCCAGAAATTTCGCAAGACCGGTAAAAGCGGTGACAAATCACTTACAAACGGCACCCTAAGTTATAGCAAATTTACTTGGAGCGAGAGGCGGGCACGCAGCGTGAACACGTAATAATGAACGCCGGCTCGCAGAGAACAAAAGTCCCAGTTGCAGCTTCAAAAGCTTACGAAGCTCAGCTTTAGCATGGACGCAGTTTTGGTTACTTACCACGAATCTGAAACAATTGAAGTGGGGTTTTTTTCTGTGTTTATTTTGGAGCTGGCTATTTTTAAGGTCACAGTCCCTGCTAAGGGAGGAAACTGTGTCTCTAGGGTATTAAGAATTAAACAGAGGAAAGAAAAAGAAAAAGGCACAGAGAAAGTAGCTGCCTTACAGCAAGAACTCAAATGTTTTGTTTCCTTCCTTGTTCCGTCTGGAGTCAAAAAAGAACTTTACAGTAAACATTAACTCATTTTGGTTGGGGTTTTTTTGTTTGTTTGTTTTTGTTTGTTTGTTTGTTTTTAATGTAATTCTGAATTTCACATGAATTATTTTTTTGCTTTTTCCCTCACGGAATCTCTTCTGATAAACTGCAATATAAAGGGACATAATCATTTATCAGCTTTTTTTTTTTTAGAGCTTCAGAGGTTAGGCTCACCGCTTTCCTGTCTGTGGTGGCTTATATAAGGGCACCTACGCCAAGCCAAGTATTTTATGCAGGTAGTGTTCCTGCTTGGAGAAACGAATGAGGAGGTGCGGGGAAGGCAGCAAATGTTCGAGAGCCTTGGAAAAGCCAATTGAGACAGAAATCCGCTACTGCAGAGGGCACATATTGTGCTGAGACCACGGACTTTTGTGCCAGGAACCAGAGGAAACCAGTGCTGAAGGAACGGTGTGGGAAATGATCAGAGCGAGTGAAGAGAGAGACAACCATGGCAATTCCACTGCAGGGAAATGCAGCACCTACTTCTATCAGCCCTCAGTCTGCTCTGTCCCTTCTCGAGTCACGCAAGATGTTATCACAGCAAAGCTGCCCCCCATAACTGACAAAAGGAATTCAGTCTGGAGTCTTAGGTGTTAAATAATGCAAAGAAGGATCAAAGACAGCAGCTATATGAAAAGAAGCTTCTTTCAGAACTTAATTGCTCATTTGCAAAATATCAATGTTATTTATTTAACCAACTATGACCTTTCTTGATGCACTGGTAATGTAAATGCTCATGTGTGGGTGTCAGAAGAACATCATGATAATAAAATACTAATGCTTTAGATCAGGAGTTTCCCAATTTATTTTGCTGGGATAGCATCCCTAAAGAAATAGAGCTGTATTGTAACTCACTGAGGCAGGGATTAGAGCTGGTTCCAGTTCTGTCTCAGGCTCTGCATTTGCAGAAGAGAAATGCATTTGGATGCATTTTTCATGTGTCTTTCTCATGCACACACCATGAGAAATACACCCAAGATTTTTGAAACCCCTCCTTTTAGCCAGCCTCTGCTCTTCTTGTCTCATCCCAGATTATGGTAGATGTCAGGTATGTTCCTCCAACTGTGGCACTAAGAGGCAGTATTTTGAGGGGCACAAGATGTCTTCCATGGCCCTAATTAAGCAGATAAAGCATATTCAGGCAGGGAACGGCATGTGTTCACCAGTCCAGATGACATGTAACGTCAGCTAGAATTGCTTAGGGAACACCGTCACTGGAACAATATCAAGAAGGCTAGAAAGCGAAGGAAGACATTCCCATGCTTTAACAGTGGTGCAACGCCAGCCATAATCTGTTCCTTACTTAGAAAGATGTCAGCAGTAAGATATAGTGATTAAGGGAAAGGCTCTAGTCTCTACTTATAACTTGGGCCCAAGTGGGAAGGAACACAAGAAACTGCAGCAATTCCTGAAACAGCAGATCATAAGAAACTCTGGGGAAAAAAAAAAGGTTCTACAGAGTGGAAAAATAAGGAAGAATTTATCCAAATGATTCTTAGACAGTGTTATTTTGCTTCGGAAAGGGCGCTCTCTGTCTCACGCCGAAGTATTATAGTAACAACCTATCTTCTGTTTCAGTTAGGCTTCTCAAATTTGGGACATTAATAAAAATGGGACAGGAACCCAGATGATATAAAATAATTTTCTCTTCAGAAATTGTCTTGTAGATGTATACACAATCTATCTTTAGGCGATATCTATGTGTCCACATGCAGCCTGACCTGAGTAAGGTACCTACCTGTACCCTACTTTCCAGGGATACAGAAGAGCTACACAGCTTTTTCTTTTAAACACCTGCGTAGACATTGTGCAACGTATGTTAATGTAAGCATGCAAAAATACAGATCAGAAGTGACTGCTACTGGTGTGAAGGGAAACTCTGTGACCTCTCAATTCCATTTAAACACACTAGTAGGCTTTAATAAAGTCAAACAATATTGTTAGCTATATTAACACAACTAACCAGTCCTTGAGGTATAAGAGTACTCTGCATACTAGAATGAGAGTATCACTAAATTTAAGAACTAATAGTATTAAAGCCATATGGTTATCAAATTAAAAAACACGCTTTTAAGAGTTCGGAAAGGAGATTAAAAGCCTGTAAAGCATATTTAGACAGCAACTACACAAGAATTAGGTGTGTGTTTCGGGACTTGCTTTATCTAAATTGTGCTGTAATCAGTACATATTTTGGAAGGCAATGAGAAACTCTTCAAGCAGACGATGTTATTCAGTGGAGTCTGAATATGAGAATATTCCTTCTGACATGCTGAGGGAATGTAGGCTCACTGAGAAAGATGTTCTAACTGAAACGTGTGAATAATTAACTCTGAAAGAATGTGGAAGCTGCATAGATAAGAAGAGCCGTGTGCTACACTTGACCAAAACCAGAATGCAACACTGAGGGACTGCAAAGTTTTCAAGAATTTTAGGCTGTGGCAGGATGTTCTAGCTAAGCATAACTTGCAGGAAGGTACTGCTTTTCATTTGGTAGCCTTCTGAAAGAATAAGCACTTCCCAAAATTTGAACAGCCTACTGTGTTTTTAGCAATGTTTCTTTAAAGTATTCTGTAACTACAAAGGAGCAGAAAAAAAAAAAGCTGTTCAAGTGAAAGATCACTTTCTCAACTTCTTAATGCACATTAGACGACTTACCAAAATGCTGCTTCTTTTTTTGAGTCACACTACTTCTAAGTCTCCCTTGCTTGCTTTGACATCATATCTGGAACACACAATGATAAACAGCCACTGGTTTGCATGTTATCAGTGAATCTGGAATAAATGAAATAATTTTGTTCAGAATTACTTTTATTCTCCACGCCACAAGGAACACAAGCACTATCAAACTTCAGTACTGACACACCCGAAAATCCCACTGAGCTGTCAAAGACAACATCCCAACTCATCAGAAGCCAGTACCAAATGAGTCCATACAAGATGGGTCTAAGTGAAGGCAATTTTAAAATAAGGTCTTCATTCACAAAAACTTCTTACCCATAACACTTATTGCTTCCTGATGTCCAGGAAGACCACTTAATTTTTTCTTGTTAGGCCTGTTTGCATTGGCATGCTGTTCAAAATACGACCATTGCTTAAACAAAGTGCTACATGTTCTGAGTCTCAAATTTTCACTGCAACCATTTCAAAAACTCCCTTTCAAAAGAATGCCACATTTGTATTTATGAACAGGATGGCCCATGCACTTTCATACTGATCGGAATACTTTAATAAAAGCAAAAAGCTTCAGCTTTTTGGAGCTCAATCTGGTGAGCATGCAAGGCAGCAACTTGACGTATCAATCTAATTAATCTCCATGGTCTTGATTTTATACATTAATAATGTGATAGCTATTTTTATCAAAATCAAGAAAGAGTTAATATGACTTGGTAATGGAATAATGAATCTCCATTGCTGCACAACAACATCATGCTGTATAGAAAGAATACAGTATTCTGACGATCTCTGCAACAATAACATAACTTCTACCTTCTGGTTTTTATCATCAACTGTTTCTCAGTTGCCATAAGATCCCGTAAAAGTATGTGAAGCAAAGAAATCCTGTTGCATAAAACACAAGAAACTAACTGGGGGGGAAAATTCATCTACCTTTTACACTATGCTTTTTTATCTAGGGATTATCCCAAATCGACCTTTTGGATTGTTGAAGGGTTCCACCACAACTGTTCAGTGTGTTTAACATTACACCACTGAGCTGCAAAATCCAATCACAGAGAGAATGTTTGCTATGTTTCTAATTACTCCAAGCATCCTGGTACCAAAAGTAAAAAGACACCATATTCCTCTGTTATAAAGTTGTTGAGAAGGTAGTTTTAGCTTGAGGAAACAAGGACCACTCTTATCAAGTAGCATGCATTGTAGTAATGGTCTTTTCTCTCATCCTCAGGTCTGTAAACTTGTTAGGAAAAAAAACCTCACAAACCTTGCTTTAAGGAAGACCTGGTGCCGAAACCTACACTGAAAAATTCTAACCATCTTTTGTACTGATTAAGTTATACTCAGGATATGATACTTTCCTTTTTTAGTGGCTGAACTCTCACATTATACCTCTTCAGAACGTTACACAGAAATAAGTTTCCCCATTCTTCCAGTGCAAGGGCCGTGCAAAAATCTGCTGACACAAGCAGCAGCATATCCAACAGTGAAAAAGCCTGTAAATGTCACTGGCAAAATATATTTTAATTAAGAAGCAAAGCACACCCATGGTGGAATCTGATTCGTGTTTTACTGCTTTTAAAACTCCACGACTTTCTAATTCCAAGTAACAATTTGCCTACCATTTTGGTATGGAAGCGCAGCTTTTTAACACAACACCAGCTATTATCAGCTTCTTTACTATTCACTTTACTATTCACGTATTCTTTCACCTTTCCCCAAATATGGCTCGTTAAAAAGGAGTTTTGATGGGGCTTGCTATCTTGAAGAAAAAGGTTTAAGTAACGCTACAGCAACAAAATATAACTTCTCTCATATTTCTGTTTCTCAGATTTCTGCATTTCTAAAGACGTAAAGCAGTATTAATAAAATACTCCAAATAGCAGCTGCTGTAATAATTAATTCAACAGAAAAAAAAAATACGTTCTGCTACAGCGCAGAGTGTATTAAATCCATTCACAATTAGCCTGCTTGTATCCTTCAAGTTAAAGGGAGTAAAGCAGAAAGCTGAGCTCTAAAGTATAGTTCATGATAAAGTTTTCACTAAGCACCTGCTGCCACAGGTACTGAATAGGCCCCAAATCCCTTATTCCTCAAAAGGCTGCACCAAAAACGCAGCTATGAATTAAAGAATCATGCCAAGTTGTGTCTGTGCCTAACTTGGGTTGCCCTCACGCAGAGACGAGCATGTTCATTGCCTGGGCTCTGACAGTTGCCTGTGCGCACTTATGGTTTGGCTACAAAGAGCAAAACTCTCTGCAGGGTGCTACAACGCAATTTGATTTTCAATGCAGGAGTAGTATTTAGTCTTGTGGATGACATTTTCCAGAAACTGGATACATTCTTTCCCTTCCCGAAATGATTTTTATGATCATCGGTACAAATTAGGTTCCCAAGAATAGATTGTTTTGTTATACATACAATGTCAAACTGAACAAATTAAATCTAACCTATTTTATCTTCTTCACAGATTTTTTTCTAGAATGGGTATACACGTATTTGCATATATCTGTACTGCAAATGCTACTCTATTATTTTAAATAATGTTGTTAAAATATGGTGTAAAATAAAACAAATAATAATATCTTTCTAAATTATAAATAATAAATTAAAAAGGAAACCGACGCTCAGCTTTCACCATCAAACCTATCACTTCAAACTGCTCCGCTTCTGGAAGGAAAATTAAAATTTTATGCCGCCAATACTGAGAATCCAACATGAGCCTGATCCTTTGCACACGAAATGCCTTGCTTTTGCTCCAAACCAGCTAAGTTCTGGTTATCTTCTTCACACGCCATGTGTCCTACAGCACATGAAGCACCAGCACTTTGTGCCTCCCCTAGAAAAGACGGTGCCAGCGCTCACAGTGTATTTTGCATGCCTACAAACAGCAAGTGCTAATTTCACGGGTTAAACAAGTTTCCTCTAACCGTAAGCACAATCTATGTATTGCAATGCCACTAGGGATTACTTCCTGCTTTACTCGATCCAGAGCTTTACTGTATCACTATCCATTATAACTGATGTGTATTTACCTATGCATATACATATCCATAAAATAAGAGTATATGTTCTATATTTTTAACCTCCGAAATATCAATTAAAGAATTGTCTTTGGTGACAGTCTGCTCTTTTGTCTGTGCATTACCAGCAATGGAATAACAACGCTCAATGGATTTCAATCACGAATTAACACGAGGAATTAAAATATTTTATGTAGTTCCCTTTCTTCATATGCACAACTAAATCAGGTGCGTCTTCCCAGTATTCATGAAGATAGACACTGTTTTCATAGTTATAAATAATCACTGAGATCATCCTCACAGAAAGCGGGGAACAAACACACACAAAAACTTTCTGTTTGGTTTATTTATACACCGTATTTCACAGCACTTTTTCCTATCAGAAGTCAACCAGTTACACATTGCTGAAAAAAACCTTGTCCAACAACAGCAGGAAAAGAAAAGAAGCCTTGGAATTATTCTCTCAAAGAAACTAAAAGCAAACCAAACCAGGACACAATATTCAAACGACATAATATTAGAAAAGATATATCAAATTTTACCAGCTGGGGAAAAAACGGCAAGCTAGGCATATCCCTTTAGCTCTCCTATTTTGTTAATTCTTCACTAGTGCACATGCCTACAAAACACTTCAGCTGAATTCCAGTTTAATCTCTCCCTAGACTACCCTGGAGACATTCCATTTAAATATGTTCTCATTTTCTTCATGTCATGTTATGTGTTTCCTCTCTGGAAGTGCAGAGTGTTGTCCTGAGAGGGTAATACAGGTAACATTTAATATATAATTGTAAAATAATAGTAGCATTTATCAACTCTGAATTCCACCGGCTCTATTAATTCTCACAGAACAGACCCACACAACTGAGGCCACCAGCTCTGGGACTCCAAAACGCTGTAAACCATTTTTAGTTCCAGCAGCAGGGAAGGAGGGAAGACAAGAGAAGTCAATTTGCACGAAGACCAGTGACTAAAGCAAGTCTCCATCCTGTTTTGGAGGCTTGCCCTTAGAATTTTATCCTGCTTTCCCCAAAATACAGTGTTTGTGCAATCACAAGGAAGCAAGGAGAACTAACTACCCATAAAACGTATTTGAGTTTCCCTTCCAATGGCATGTAAGTTTTCAGCTGCAGTTTTGCACTCTTTAGTTCAGCAGCAAAACAATGGAAGAATTGCAAAGTCTAAGCCAGGGGTGTCAAACTCATTTTCACCGGGGGCCCGTAACTACTATGTTTATACAGTCCCGAAATTACATTCGGCCCTTTGAAGGCCAATGCAAGGCTGATGTGGCCCCCGGTGAAAATGAGTTGGACACCCCTGGTCTAAGAGGAAGTCTTTAATTTCAATTTTCTTGTCTAACTGTCGATAAAAATATCCTCAGAGTAGACACTAGACACTATCAGACCCGTGTCTAGCTCCAAGGATGTAGATGGAATATGTAAACTAAATGATGTACCAACCAACATGTATAGCTAAAGTGGGTATAACCTTCAGAAACACAAATTCTGTCTATAATCCAGGAAAAGACAGTTTACAAAAAGATCACTATCTCTGCTATTTACTAGCTAATGGTATATGCTGGTTTCACCTGCAATATTGTTGTATTTTCCAGAATCCTACATTGAATTAAGTGGCTGCTTTACCACATGCACCCTAACTCTTATTTCAGCGTCACTGGAGTAGCAATGTGAACAGAACTTGTCTTCTCATCTCTACTTCTAAATTGTACTCCTGCCCTGAAAAAGTAGAATGCTTGTGGCAAAATTCAGTGCACTTTGTACTTTTCATCAGTAACACAATGCACGTGAGTGGATCTCCTCATCTCAGAGAAGCCTACGGTGACCACCAAAAAAACATGTGGAGAGCAAGTTCATACATGCTGGACAGAAACCCAATCTTTCCAAAGATCTAAGAGGATCTAACTATCCACTCTTCTTTTTTGGAATTTGTCTAGCAGCCACAAGCCTAAACAAAAGCTAATCCACCAGCACATGCAAGAGGATGCTCACCTTCATACTCCCAGGCTAAACAGCTTACTTGAGCCCTGGTACCCAACAAAAAGATTCAACAAAGCCTTCATATAGCTGGATGCTTATTTCCTTCCGATATTAATATGTTAATCCAGACCAATGCAACAGGGATGAATATCTGAAAACAGCACGGCTATGTGAAAACGGTACGCCTGCATTTTACACACTTTTATTAATTATGAAAGCAGAAAGAAGTTTAAGTATCAAAGGTTGTGTTTAAGTTCATTAAACTCATAAGTTTATCTAAACAGAGAAAAATGAGCACACTGAAAAATAGTTTCAGTAACCAAAATGAACTAACATCAGGTAGGGAAGGGAAATTTGTATTTTGTTCTAATATGCAATTTTAATATAACACCTACTTAGGATGGTATTTGAGAGTTCACATAAATATTTTAACATTCTAAATTGCATCTTTACTGAACTGTACATAATCACCCTCATTATTATCATTTTCACTGAAACAGAAACGTAGTAAACATACATTTAATTTCAGTACCTTAAAGCAATAACAGAGCTGTACCTTTGTGTTCACTCTACGCCCATCTTTGCTGTGCCCAGGACTATTTTCAACTGCAAATGACTCCTTAAGCTATAAATGTGCAGTAAGACACATAACTGGCTGCACGACCGAACCGGCCTCCGGAAGGAGGATGCAAAATCTGAACTGTCACCTCCAACTCTGTTTCTCAGTGACAGGGAGGCAGAGTTCCACAAATAGCCGGGAAGTTATATTAAGAGGTTGTGTGATGTCCTGCCAGGGGCTTTACTAGGCTTCTAGAGTACAAAGGTCATATATTATTTATTTATAGACAAGGAGGATACTGTACAAACCATAGGAGGTTTTAAGAAGCTTCTACCTCTAACCTAAATGATTCCGCGAAATAATGCAGCGTACACCACGTTTTGAGAAATGGCATTAAAGTACACCTATAACTGAAAGGTGTCCTCTTTAACGATCACATGGTCTTGATCCAAGAAGAAAATCAAGACACGTGCTTAAATCTTGCTCAGCTGGGAAAGAGCTTACCTTGTTTTGTGGTTTAAAAGAAATTTACAGGAGACTTCTATCTCTTTTAGGTAGTTAGACTGAGCAGTGCTGAGATGAGGATTTCTCTTATTAAGTGTTCGTAGAGCATTCAGCACAGCTGTATCTTTTTTCTCTACACATAAAATTACTTTCTCCCGTGCGTTTGTGTACCATGTTCCACCAGATGCCATAAATACAACCACTAGGAGTCCACCCTCCTCAGCCATAACATACATCACTTTATGATAAAAGGGGTGGTTAAGATTCGATTCTCACCCCAGTTCTGCCATCTAGTAAGTGCAGTCGCTTGGCCAAATCGCTCCTACGTTGCCTCTGCTCCCCTGGGACCAGGTAGTGGAGCACTAATGTTTGCCAGACAGCTGCTGCGTGGCTTAATTATCCCCACAAAGGAAAACAGAATTGCGGCAAACTGTTGTTCAGCGACTTGAAATGCGTGCCATGTCTGTCAATAGGATCAGCAAATCAATCAGTATTTTGAGTACACACAAATACAGGCTGCTCTCTAAAAAAAGAAACACCTTTTCCCCCTTTTCAGTTAAAGAAGGGACTAAAGTAGCCTTCAATCCTGTGGTGAACGCTGCCTTCCCTCCCACTCTTCACTTATTATCAGGCTGGAAAACTAAAACATATTGTGCCTCCCTCTCTAGACACTGTTTTTATTTTAACGTTACTGATTTTCAAACTTGACAGAGCCTTTAATAAGACATAATAGGAAAGCTGAATGTCAGTCCCAAGAGTCAGAAAAACACTCAATTTTAACCTGTCTGAAATGCAGCAAACAGCTTCAAGAAAGAAAATGAACAGACAATTACTTAAGTATTCTGTCTTAAGATACTTCCATTGTATCAGTACGAACCTTGAGTATACACGAGACATATATGCCCTCTGGAAGATGTAGAAAGCCATTGATTTTAGAAATTTATATTTGAGATTTTTTGCTTAGGATGCATTTATTTTGATTATAAACAGTATTCTGCCAATTCAATTTAGAAATAAACTGTTTTCTTACCCTGTCTGAAAAAATACAGCTATTAGTGATCTTCTTAATTCCACAAAGCTGGCGCACACCAATCCCCTAATGCTGGGCTTTATGGTGTCATTTTACAATGTCTTGATGGGCAGTACCATTTTCTGAATGCATTGACCCTCCCAGTTTTCTTCCAACTTCTGCTCAACAGGAACACATGGCAGGAATAATAATTCCCATTTTTTACCTCTTCTGGCATCTCAAGCTACTTTTGACATTTCTTTCGATGGGTTCCATCTTTCACTGCCAGCAATATACTGTCCATGGCATTTCCTTACATCTTCTCACCTGTTGTCTTTATTCCTCTCCATTGCTATGACGGCTTTTTATTTTTTCTGTTTCCTTCCCCTTTACTGTCTGCTTCTTAAAAAAAAATAAATTACCAAACCTCAGAAACTTGTTTTATTTAAAACACTGGATTACGTTTGAGCATCCAAGTTTATTTCCTGCACTGAAGATTTTCAAAACAGCTTCTCTACTCTCCAGTGCTAAAAGCCCACCACTGAGACCAGATTTACAAGTGAGCTCAGCATAAACTAACTCAGGGCCAACAGAGCTGAACATTTTTGAAAGTCCAGCCCTTCTGTTCTGCTGTCTAAATAAGACCTCGCAATTTTTTTGACATTCTGGCCCCAATTTTTCTGTGCCCCAGTACGTCATATGAAAAAGAAAAGGTATTTGTCTTATCCCAAGCTTTATCTTTGCGTAAAAGGCATTTAGGGTATACACGATCAAATATTGTACTATACCCAGCTTGTATTGAATCTTAACCTGGAACTCTACTGTCAGACTCATTTAAGAACCCCACAGTTACGTAATAGTAATGTCATACATTATATTTACAATAATAATTTCCTAAGAAGAAGATTTGACATTTAAAACAGCTCAGTTTCAGTGGACTGAAATGTGCAGTCTGTTCGCATTAAGCAACATTCTCAAAATGAAAGGATGTAAGGAAAAACTGCCACAGGCAGAAAGACTCTATGGTGACTTAGTCAAAATCAGTCTCTCAATAGCATGATTTTGCACGTTTGTTCGGCTGGTTGTTTGGTTTTGCAGGAGTAATATTAGCAGTCTGCAAAACTTAGTGAGTAAATAGTAATTTTAATACTTTGCTTTTTTTCCATTGCTTCCCATTTGAAGCTCTTAATGTGTTTTACAGACACAGCAAAGAACTCTTTATTAACGGAAAATGCTACAAAGGGGCGACTGCATCTGAGGACAAAGAGCAGCTCGGGCAGCTGCAACTCGCTCCTTTCCAGCTCTGCCCACTGTGCCCATTCGGAAGGACAGCTAAATCTGCTCATTCTTTTCATCCCACAACCTGGGGGTTCGGTGATGGGCAGAGGCTACGTGGAACCTGCCGTACATTGTATGTGTTCTACTGTTATGCCCGAAAGAGTTTAAAAACAGCCTAACCTTAAATGCACCTTGTGACTTCTGGCAACGTTGAACTCATTAACCGCTGGTGTGTTTATAAAACACTGGTTCTACCAGCAAAGAAAAGGTACCATCAAACCCTTACAGGGTGGAAAATCTGACAATTTCACTCTTAAAGTCTTTCTGATCTCCTTTGTCTTTTTAGGTAGTATTTAAGCATTTATTAGCCCATTCCAAGGAGATCCTGTGTCTCAGTATGTAACAGGGTGATGATTCCTGTTCTTCCTGTCTTCTTTAAATGGTAGAGCTCATCACGCACCTTTCCCCTCCCCAATTCACTCTACCATTCATTTCTCTTATCACTGGAAAGCTGGATATCGCTGAACACGTTTATCTCAATGAGATCCCAATTAGGATCAGTGCTCTACAGAAAATGAAGGATATCCAACACACATAAAATGATAGCAAAGCCAAAAGCATATGGGTATTATCAAGCAAACATTAAAAAAAAAAAAAAATATATATATATGTTTCAGCAGCATTAAATTTTAGAAACAGCGGTTTGTCTTAAGAATAATACCCAGACTCAGTAAAGTACCCTAGCATACACTTAGTCTGAAACACGGCAGTGGATTTAAACATATGCTTAAATGCTTCCTTTACCTGGAACCTATCAGGAGTTTTTCTGCTGTTACAAAATATGCCTATGCTTATAACTGATATGGCTGCTAAGATGTAATTTCTCTTGAAGTACAGACCTTTTAGGTCAGTAGTTATTTCATTTACAAGCCTAGCCTGCCCTGGATTATTTAACTGTGTTCTATGTACCACTCTAACTTCAAAAATGAATCATATTTCAAAAATATAATCTCCGTAATCCTCTACCAGCTTTGCTGTCAGATTCCACAAAGTATCCTTCCATCATGAACTAGCAGGAGGTGGTTTCAAAACAAACAAAAAGTGGCTCTTCATAACACACATGTTAAGCTGTGGGTCTCCTTGTTACAGAATAACGTGGCTGCTCGGAGGCTGCAGGCCTCAAAGGGAGACGGCACAAGTTTACAGAACAGAAATCCACTGTGGTTACTAAACAGAAAGGAACTATGCCTGGCTGTGTATATCTCTGGGACGGCTGAACACCAAGGGATTACTTAGTAGAAATACGATATACAATTTCCTTGTTCTTACACACTTCCTTAGGCATTCGGTTTTGGCCAGCGCTGAGGACAGGTGACAGTCCGAGCGCTGCTGGGTGAGTCCTGGGACTAAGCTCACGTGTTCATTCCTAAGCTCAGACGTTCCAGCCCATCCTAAAGGGAACTCCTACCCCTTGGACACTGATGTTGAGCGAATGATCAGCAACAGTTAAACAAAATGTAAAACATTACAGGCTGAGGGTTAACCAAACCCTGTTTCAGCCTACTGGCTCAAATAGAGCAGAGGTGGCTCAGCATTTGTAAATTTTGTTATTTTAAGGAAAAAAAACTATCCAGCTTGTTCCACCCAAAACCAAATAGCTCCAGATACAGTTTTAGAATAATAGCGGTTTCATAATTTTTTAATGTAGTCCACTTTTATACTCAAAATCAAACTCCAAACAAAAAGGTAACGGCATTTAACAAAATCAAAACTGCTTTATTGGTTACATCAAGTTCTACCCATCAGTTACCAAGTTTAACGACTTTTAATTCTATCTGACCAGCAGCACAACTGCCCCCAGTATTCTTACCTGAGACACAGTGCAATAATGATTGAATCTGTGAGAAACGCTCTTTTGCCTCTTCCCAGTTCCTATCTATTCCCATCAGGATCAGGCATACGAAGAAATTCTACCAGAAAAGTTTTACTCGTGAGGCTGCCAACTGATTCTGCAGATTCAGCTAAATAATAGGCTTCTGTGCACTTCTCTGAACAGATCCTCCTAATCACTCTTTACAGGATACGAGAAGAAAACTAGAAAAGGGGCAGGGGATGCAACTGAAGTAGCACAGAAACTTCACAGATCTGTATGTGCCATTTAATACTTTGGGAGCAGCCACGTACTTGTTTTCATCTTTTAGGTGGAAATTTTAAGATGCAGAATCTTGAAATGGATTATAATTGTGCCAACTGACATTTCATTCAAATAGACTTGGCAATCAATTCCACCACTTATAATCCATAAGAAATGCTTTGGCTGCAGTGTAGCACAATGGACGTAGTTACTTGGAAACACGCTTTCAGTTTCAGGAATGAAAGGCAAATTTTAAGGTTTTAAGAAAACTACTGCATTGTTTAGATTGAAGGCGAGAATTTTGCTTCCTGTCTTTACTCTAAGCAATCCAGTAACATCCTTAAAACACTGAAAATTGACTTGAATTACCAAAATTGAAAGCATGTTGATGTGATTTTAGCTAGGTGGGGTTACCATCAAGGTGCATGGTCTCCACATACCGTTGGAGACTTGGGATCATCCTAATTTTCATTTCTTTGTTTTTTGAAGTGTAATGAGAGAAAAAACAAGCCCTTCTGAGGTTTGGGATATAACCCATCTCCATATAATTTTTAAGGCTAATTTTCTTGCGGCTTAAATCAATCCTCCTACAAACCTGCAAGAGGCTACTGGGATCTGTCCTGTGAACCGCCTCCTTTTCCCCTAGCAGACTCTCCATGATGATCTCATCCTCCACTCATATATCTTCACATTCCATCTGGAGGCCGATAACTCATAAATCTGCCCCTTCTTTCATGGCTCGTCTCATTCCAACTCATCCTGTCTCATGTCTCCTCTTGGGTGTTTCGCTGTCAGCTATGAGTCATTATAAGTCAGGCTTAATTCACATCTGAAACACTTTTCCCTCCCCACATTGCTGTTTAATATATACAATATATACTAAATAAAACCAATTAATGTTTTTGCACATTATCAAGGAAACCTAACTTTTAATCCACTAAGTTCAGGAACTGCCAACATGAAGGCTGTCAACTAAATCATCATTACATCTTACTTATTTATTTTCTTCCTCCCCAGTGTCTCCATTGCATTTAGATTTTAGAGCTGACGTTCAACTAACCACTGCTGTCTGGTCTTCATTTTGCAGTAGGAGCTGCTCAGGCCTGGGCTGCATAATAGGCACAAACATCACCATCAACTTACCAGCACCCAGGCACCATTCAACGCAGAATCAATGTTCAAAAAAGTGATCGATACTCCTGCACTTTCTGAAACCATTGCCTTGGTTACAAGACGCAGCAAACAGGAATGAAAGAAGCAGTTAACACAATTAACTGGAATAATCCTGCGTCACATCTTCTATTAGTATTTTGACACTAATTCTTCCTATACTCTGAGTAGAGTGATGAGAAGGATAAGGGCTCTAAGAGCAGAGCAAAGTCTTCCAGTTAGGAGAAGTTCCTTTTGAAACACTATCATCTTCTAGAAATACTGTGATAATATACCGAGTTCAAGTTTTTCAGGTCCCAAAATTACAGAAAATTTGTGAAACGGAATTCCTCCTTCTATGAAAATCTACATCTCTTGAATACAACAACACTTGTAAGTAGCTTTTTTATATTATAATTACAACTTATTTAGAAAATAGTGTATCATGTTACTGTTAGAAATACGAAAGGTTTCCAATGAGTATTAAGTATAATTCTTTTCCCCAAAGAAGGAAAAAAAAAAATCTTCCTTTCTAAAGTAGCTTATTACTCATAGTTATTCAAATTATATCTAGTATGAGATTTCTAAGAGGAAAATCTGACTTTTAGATTTTTCTTATTTTGAGGAAATTAGCAGTACTGAACGATTGCAACATGAAATTTGAAGTTAAGCTTATTTTACCCATAACTATGAGGTTTTAGAATGTTAAGTAAAGTCAGTAATTCACATCTAAAATACTGGGGTTTTTTATTTGACCATCACCTTTGGGTGCAGAATTAGTGCTTAATTTCACATTATAGAACATTCTCAGGCACTACTGTTCCTATCTATTGTCAATAAAATTTGTATAAGGCTCATTTCTCCTGTCTTAAGAGTGTCAATTCTTCTGAAGGAACTGCATAACTGAGTAGTTAAACACTTTTTAATCTCCAGTGTACTTATTTTCAAAAGGCTTAAAAGTTAAAATTATTTAGATACAATTAACCTTCTTACAGGAAAATAGCATCACTCTTCAAAGTTGAAGAGAAATCTTTCCTAAAGGTTCCTCTTGTTAGGAGATTCTGACAGCAGTTTCCTGTTCTTACAGTGAAAACTGTAGCTCCAAGGAGAGAATGAGCATGTTTCTGAAGGCAAATGGTCTGATTCAAGGTTCAAAAACACCTGGAAGAAAACTGAGAGTTTCCACCTCTGACTTTACATTTTGCGATGCTGCTGCTAGCAACTACTCGCATCAAAAGACCAATGTTGCCAAAAAATCAGCCAATGAAGACAGAACAGTGAAATGAAAAGTACTACTAATGCCACACCATCATTCACCGGTCCCATGTGTTACATCTGCATTATGTGTAGAAAAACCTGGTGCTCTGGGATTTAATATCAATTTAGTGTACGAGTTTTCTGAGACTCACTTAGATGAAGCAAATGGCAGAAAGTCAAAGAAGCAGTTCGGTAGCAAAATCTGAAAAAGTACATTAATACTGTCTACGGACACACTGCCAAAACCACAAGAATGTACACGTAATAAAATACGAACTTGAATAAATATCTGGAAGATGATACAGTCTGTAGTTCAGGAATTAAAAAATATTGAGTGACTTTGCTGTTTACTCATATTTGCGCTTCACACAGTCACATATGGTATAACAGCTAACGAGAGTGATTTTTCACATATTAGTGACATAACTGTTAAATATATACCCATAGGAGGTACCTCTGCTTTTATGCTTTTGTTTGAAATATTTAATTATGAACAATAGTTTGCAACGTTAATTATAACAACTTAATGACTGTAATGAGATACCTTAAGATTGTAATGACTATACAAGTGAAATGTTTTCTCTGAATGCACTTTGTATTGATGCATTCTGCACACACCACTCTTACCTTGATGCCTGTTAGCAATCTCATTTGCTTCACTGAATTAATCAGCTATGAAGTGATCTAGCTGTGTACAGTCAATATTTCTACACTACTATCATAATACAAAAATGTACGTAATTACTTGTTGCTATTTAGTTATCAGTTTGCACATCTATAGCGTCTGTCATCACCTGCTCACAAGGAGCTTCCAAAAGTCATCACGCAACTGTTCTCCTTGCTTCAGAGACACATAACATAGACTAAAGAGACCTGTACTACTTTTCCCTGTATGTACTCATAAAACACAAATCTCTTTTCTTATCATCTGGAAATTCACAATGTTTCTCTAGATTGCCCTCTCTATCCAACTAGAAAGTCTCATTTGTGCACTGGGAAGAACTGCAAATGCCTCATTTCCTTTCAGCTGTATACAGGACATACACACTATTTAAATCTCACTAAAATCCTCGAGGTCTGGCAAGAGGTTCACAGGACCTTCTGTCACCTCTGAGAACCAAAATGAATTTCACCCTCACTGTAGGCCTAACCCAGGGCTTACATAGTTCCCAGGATGTAATTCCTGAGGTCCCAGGGAGTTTTATAGTGCTTTACCCCATTAGTAAAGGAGAGTCCCGTTTGCTTTGCTCCAGTGAACACCAGAAAAGAATCTGCTTTCTCCACTGTTCCTCAGATGGCCATCAGTGCTCTGGGTAATAATAGATGGTAAAATCTGACCTCGCTAACAGATAGGATGGAACATCCAGAAGCATCAATGTGTGTTGAACTTGGAGCTGCAACTCTGACACACGACCTTGGCAACCCTAGCTTCATCTTTAAGCTGTGTGGTGGCATTCGTTAATATTTCTTGTAACTTTTTATTTTATGTCATTTTATCACCACCTTGCGTGAGTTGACAAGAATGTTTTCCTTCAAGTGCATAAAATGCAGAGTACCCCACATCATGCACCAATTACAGGTATGCATAAAAAAAGTGCAAATACCTGAACACCTTGCAGATTAGTCTCCAGCGTCTTCCCTTTTGTGTGTCTGGAGTTCATTTCACCAGATTACTACTTTGTCTTTTTAGGAGCAGCCTGAGAAGGATATGCTGTAAAGGCAAAAGAAAAAGCTATCTTAGTATGAACTCAGTCAAAAAACACAGAATAAACACAGCAAAAGCCAAAACATCATAAAATAAACATTTAAGTACTGTTACCCCCTACGGTATGTTTTACCAATAAATGTGACATATGCTGTAGAGCAGATAAACAAGAAACAGTAAACAAACCATGTCATTTCATAGAAAAGAATGGAAAATATTTGCACTGTTCCTTTAAGCAGTGGTTTTCAACTTCTTGAACTGAGCTGCACTCAAGACTATTGGCAATGCTTGATGTTCTGTTGGATTTAGTGGCTTATTTGCCAATCCCTCTCCTTCTCCCCTTCTTCAGATGAACCAGAAAAAGCATATTAGCTCAAGTACATCGTCTCTTTTATGATACACAGACACCTCACTGGCTTGGGACTACTCACCCAGAGTATACACATCATGGCAAGACTACATTGAAAAACTAATGAAAACCTTCACTCTATTGGTTACTCAGGAATTCGGAAAAAGAGAAGCAAACTGTTGTAAACTGAGGCCAAATCATCTGCCACATGAACTGGCATAAGCTTGCATTGAGTAGAGTGATGCTGTGCCAGTTCATACAAGCAGAGAATTTGGTCACTGCATGTGTGAAAATATCTGTGAAATATCTTTAAATTTATCAGAATAAACACCAGAAAAGCCTTTTCTCTCTAGGCCAGTAAGAAAATGTTTGTTCCATTTTTGTGCAAGAGTCAGTTCACTGACATTAACGTAAAGATAAATCAACACACACAAATATTGCAACTTCACGTAGATCTAGATGAGAATGAAAATATTACAGAATGTCCAAAGTATACCTCAGTTCTTCTGTATGTTCCTCATCTTTCAAAAACCCAAACAAAAGCCTGTCTTCTCCTCTAACACCCTTAGACCTCAGGCCGCTGTAAGCCTTTCCCTGGCTCAGGCGACTTGGATACCGCCTTCCGAAAACAAAATTTTGAACATCTAATAAAATGCTTTCTTCTTCTCACTGCTTCTTCCCAATCCTGCTAGCCTGTGGTACAGAGTACACAACAGACGTACCTGGTGCAGGACTGGAACATTCTCTCACTGAAGGCCACCTGGCTAGTCCAGTCATCACGTATGCATCATAACCGCTTCTAGACACCTCACGTTAATTTACCTACCCCAGCTGTCATTGCTGACATGCTGTCCCAATTTAAGGTTCATGTTTAACTTCAAAAATAGCAATTGGTATAATCTGAGCTTTAACACTCTTTACTCTCGTATCTACTGCAAGCGAATGCATGTTTAGAACCACATATTCTAAATTACAATTAGTAGTTGTTGTACAATACTTAGCTGCTTCTGCCTTCAACAACCAGCTGGACGAAAGTCAGTGGTCATCAAAGATAAGCAGCTCCACCAGCCACACACTCACTATCATGGGCCTGTAACACTCACAAGTCCAAATCTCCGCTATCCCCTGCTTCTTCAGGTCTCTACCTCTCCTCATCATTAGATACTGGTGACAGGACACAGTAGACTGATGTGTTACATGGCCAAAGGTCACACAGCAGCATATAGCTTGAATTCCAATACAGTTCCAGTAGCAGAAGACTGACACATTAGTTCTTAGTTTCAAATGCTTCTGTTTGCTGAGTTCTGCCTTTCTGGTAACATCAGAATCTACACATACATTTCAAATGGGTTCTAAAATGCGTCTACTGTGCATGTAAAGTGCATTCCATAAAGGCATTCTTTCATTAAATATCACTGAGCTCAGATCTCTCATGAATATTGATGCAAGCCTGAAATTCTCAAAACTTTGGGCAATGTGATTTTAGAAGATGCAATCTTCCCTAACAGCAATTTTCTGAAGATGCTGGGTCCCTTTGAAGATTCCTGAAGTTGACCACCCAAAATCACTTGTTATTTTCCAATCTTAAGGCAAGGCATATTGTGAAAAGTGATGGAGTGACCACTATACAGAAAAGAACAGAAAGATTTACACACCATTAACATCCCAAGAAGTTCAAAACCACATCCTTTCCTGGTAGCCAAATTCTGTCATTAGCAGCAAGTATATATTCTCACTAAAGTAAACATAAGGCTAGAGTGGAAAAGCATAGATAAAGATGAATCTGTGCACTGAGTTAACTGCAGGGAGTCTAAAGCTGGGGATCTAATAATTAGTCTTATCTCTATCAAGGTGCACCAGAATAAGCTGAGAAGTGCAAGAATGCCTGACAACGCCCTGGGGCTCTTCACAGCTGCAGAGAAGCCTCATTGTTCTGGAGAATTTTAAGGCCGATCTCACATGGCGAGAACATGAGAAATCTCCTTTTTCCTGCCATGCTGCGGATGTGGGTATCTGGAAGGCACATTCATCTACACACTTTTCCCTTCACACAATCCACAGCAATGCTGAAGGTTCGCTGTTGGGCTCCCCTTTACAGAGGTGCTCATGCACAGTGAGGTGCACAAAGAACAGCCCCTGGGGCAGCCCAACATCTTCTGGCGGGGATGCCCAAGGGAAAACTCACTTTAAAGAGAGAGATGTCCTCCTTGAAGTTTGTGCATTTAAATCTCTGCTTTGCATAAGGCTTATTCAGGATACTGAATGTAAGTCCATTAATGCAAATATTTAGATTTAGAGATTTATTGGTCACTATTACACATTCAGACAGTAGCTGACACTTCACATACCAAATTGAAGGAAACATCTAGGAAAAGGTGGTGGTCCTTCCTTCCCTATGCTCTAATACAAACTCAAAATACTGACAGGTTGGAATGCAGTCACGGACTTCATGTCTTTCTCTGGATAAGATTAACAGGTTTATAGGACTCCTCCAAAACCAGAGCAGTTTCTCCCTGAAATGTGCAAAATTTTATGGCGCCAAGTTGATAGGGACCATATATCTCTACACGTAAAATTTAAGTTCCATTGTCCTTCTATTGTAAGACATGGCGGTAACTAGAATAGACACGATGTGATCGCTTCTTCCTAATGTTCACACTTGCTCTCCTTTTGCATAAATGTCTTGCTGAACAGGCAGGGCAATGCTTTAACGGTGAGTCCTGACTGCAATGTCCTATGCAGATATCAGGCTACTTTTCTACAGACAGCAAACTCTTGTTTCATGGGCCATCCCTTCAACTGTCTGGAGGAACAGGGGTGTTTCAGCAATCCTCGTTACAGCTGTTTTCTGTGACCAACCACTTCTCCGTCCTCTGAAGAAACTAATCAAAGAATTAGTTATACTAAAACCAAAAGGGAATGTATGCATTTTACATTTGCATGGTACTAGGGACTCACAGCTTTCTTCTGCTCTGACAGAAATTGCACCATGGGTGTTCTGCAAATTCCCCCTGAAAGCAAACAGAATTTTGCCACTGGCTTCAAGGAGAGTTGGAATGGCTTTTGTACTGTTTTAAAGTGCAGCAAACAATATCCTTTTCCTTGGGCAACATAAAATAGTGCACTTGGGATATAAAAATTTGTTTGACTGTGAAAAAGGGCCCAAAGCTTCTATTTTTAATGCCCGAGCCCTTTCAATGCCTACAGCCTGCCAGCCAGCTGCACGACTTTAACAGAACGGCGGTGGAAGAGCAACTGGAAAAAACACCGTAACTGAAATATAAGCAAATGACCTAATCTACAACATGGATCTGTAGCGAGCCTGACTCCACTGCTAGTGAAGTCCAAGACAAGTTCCATCTTCAAAGAAAGCAGCAGAAGGTCTTTACTCGGTATAATAAAGTGTGAGCAGTTTGCAATTTCGTATAGTTAAAACATGTTGACCACAGTTGGGTCAAGCGAGTGTTTATGCCACATGACTTTTTTTCCAAGTTTCCTGGTGCTCTCGCAGGGTACAGAGCCTTCTTTTTGCATTTTCTGAGAGAGACAAAAAACAAAAGGGGCCAGAGGGGAAGTGAATGGGAGGTCTGGGTTACCTTATACCATCAAGCAGATGACAAATTTTATCATTCTTAGTTCATTATGAAATTTTACTACCTGAGATATTGTTGAAGCTTTCAAGTCTAGCTTAATTCACTCCAACATCAACTGACAAAGCAAAATCAGACCTTTATTTACATAGCTTGCAAAACAGCATTACTAGCAGGCTGAAGCACACAGACAGAAGCGAATACCTTTATTTGCTTCATGATTTGTTCAAACACACGCTTTGCAGCCTCTAGTGCACACCTAGCAATTCTGAAAATCTAACAGCTGCACGGTGCCACTGATATTTATACTAGCCTGGGGGGTGAAATCCACAAGGAATGCCACATAAACAGAAATTCTGACCCATAAAGTGACTATATCACGCTCCATAGATCGGTCCTCTGCCAAACGCAACTAGTTCAAGTCTGCCATCATGCGTCCCATCTGCCTTTCCAGTCATCCTCTACTGGCAACCTCACGCAGATAAATCACCTGAGGAGCTTGTTCCAGGAAGGGCCTCCCACGCTGCACGCAGAGAGGGCAGATGGGATTTGCAGCAAGCCACAGCTTGATCACCCTGAGAAAACACCACCCCTCACCATTTGTCTCCAGTCCATAAAGCGGAATAACAGCGCTGCTCTACCTCACAGGTACTTTCAGTGGTTGAAACAAGTAAGGCTTCAAAGGCTGCGAAAAACTCAAATGCTACATGAATAACATCCAAGAGCCACAGGCACAGTCTTTATTAATCCTGACTGCAATGATGATGATGACTTGAAAAAGCCAAACTTAACATTTACAATCTGACCAAAGGGATTCGAACCTGACTGGAGAGTTTAAGTTAGAAGATGTACCTTATAATAACCCAATCTAGTTCAATGGGACTGCCGATATCAAATCCGTATTGCTATTTTTATTTCCACGGTGGAACTGCGCTACCAAAAATACTGACTTGAGATGGCCACAAAGAAAACAGGCTAGCAAAAACGACTCAGAAATAATTTTAGCCACATAAAGTGCCTATACTGCTCTGGCATGTTCCAGTCAAGAAATAGTTCACAAGATTTTGCCTTGAAGGTTCCACTTATTACTCACATGTACAGAAAACAGGACTTAGGACAAACCGCCTGTAGTTTAAACGCAGGGGACTGAGACATGGAAGAAGAAGAAGAATGTTCATTCTCTCCTAAGAAATAGTGCAAAACACTTAGCAAACTAACTAAATAATTTGTGAACTATTACACATAGCATAGTTTTTTCAGGTAAACATTTCTCTCTTAATCCTTTTAGGATTGGAATATCATCAGTCTAATTCAAGACTATGCGCCTTATATCCTCCTTCCCCCTCAAAACGAGGCCATACCAATCAGCGCGCGTTAATCTTGCAAATCAGTTTCTCGGAACAGCTTGCTTTCCTCAGCAGCTGGATGCTGGCTTCATCCTGAAGTCAGCTGCTCTGGCACTTGCCACTAAAACGCAGAATGTCAATCACACTACTCAAGAGAATTAGCACAACGCAAGTCTAATTAGAAACTAAACACTGTGTTATCTGCAGCGATCCGGAGATGGAGTAAGTTGATGCATGTTTTAGGAGCCTTTCTTGCTGCACAGTAGTTCATGATAACACCCACCTCACAGCTCATTAGCAAATCAAAATATTATACTGCATAAATACTACTTTTGCTCTTTCACATTTTACAGAAGCCCCAGGTCTCAGAAGCCTCCATTACGGCGTCTATGTGATTTAGTTATATTGGAACATTGTAGGAAATGGAAAGCAGCCCTGACTGTCCAAAACCAGCAAAATGGAAGCCAATATGCTGTATACTTTGGTCCCCTCTCTATAGAAATAGCCCCAACCAGCCTCAAGACATTTTAAACCGAAATACATACTGGCAGAACACAAAGAAACTATATACTGTATGACGCTGTACATGAATTCTCAGTACTTCTGCGCTGGATTTATTTCTTTATTCCACTCTCTTCTGCAGAAAACAATGTAACCTACTATAAATCTAGACGGCACCACTGCAAGCTTCAACCAGAAATCCAAACGCAAGGAGGGAGAAACCTGGCAAAGAACTAAAATCAAAGATGTAAATGTTTAACAGCAGAGAAGGACATGAAAGGATACGCAGCTGTTTTGCTGCACAGTTTCTCAAAATGGGAATTGGAGAGCACAAACGTAGACCGCGTTCTCACTTCTAGTTGAGATAAACATTTACAAGCTATTCATTTTAAACAGGAAGACATAACATTCGGACACGACCTTTAATTTTACCAAGTCTGTGAAGGCAAACCACCACAGCCCTGCTGCAATGCACTCAAACATCCAGGAAGAGATGCAATACTATTCCAGTGCTTTGTTTTTACAGGTGTACTTGATTTTATATTCAGCGAGGAAGGTGCAATTTTATGGCCGTGTGGAAAAATCTTTAAAATGCTTGCGGGTGGATGTCTAATGATGCCAGACTGGTGTGGCAAAATGTAATATGAAGATAAAGCGTCAAAGAAATTGTCTACGAGCCAATGAACGAGCATTTAGGTAAATAATACTAAAGCATACATGCACAGATTTGGTGTCATTACACTGTTATTACAGATGTGTACCCTGCTTTTTGTTCTTTTAAAAGGGTGAAATTCTGATGCCTTATCATTAGCTCTCTAGCTGGAAGCCAATAGAATTTGAAAGACACCAACAAAAGATAGTGGGAGATTAATTTACAGAGAAAATCTGCAGATTTTGAAAAAGCCATAATCTACTTGTAGCTTGAAAGACGAAACACATTTTTTGTTTGTATAACATTCCCCACATTTCCCTTATAGAAATACGTGCAGACAATTTTTTTACTGTGGGAAACTATTATGAATAGAAGACATCACTTCGTATTAAGGGACAAGTGCATGTTTACCACATTTTCTTATAAAAATTAAAGTAGGTCAAATGCTGAAATATGACAAGTTTGGACTTTTGTATCCCAACCTGAGACACATTACAGGTGTATCTCCTGCACAGAGATGAACGCCTTGAAACTTTTGGAAGGGGTATTGGCAAGGTCTCCAGTTTGGTTCCTCAATGTTGACATTTCTAGAATTACCAGTAATTTTTAAAACTTGGCTCACAATCTTAAAAAAAAAATAAAATTGTGTAATATCCATGCAATCCATAATAGAACCTGGTAATTCTGTAGGGGAAAAATATTGTACACATATATTAAGGGCAAAATTCTTCTCCATTGTGTAACTGGCTTTAAAGGCCTTAAATAGACCCTCTGCTTTAGCTTACTATTACTTTCCATCAAAAGAAGACTGTCCCTTCAAGAGGTTTATTTAAGGCTTAGAAAACAGTTCCAACACAGGCTGCAACAAAGCACCAAAGCTCTGGAACAGGCAATCCTGAAAGCTTGAGAAATTTCTTTTTAAAGAAGCCCTAAACACAACCATGACTTGGAAACACAAACCAACTGTACCAAACCAGAAAAAGTATTTTCCATTGTTTAATAACCTGGCAATATGCTAATGCTGTTTTATTTTTTAAAATTATAAATACTAGTTATTGAAAGGCAGGTGTACTATTTTCTAAGAGACAAATATACAGCACTTTGTGAGGTTCTATAAGTTTCGGATAGGTCACTTTTACAAACGTGATTTTTGCTAGGAAATTCTTTTTCTATTCTAGAATACTTTTATTGCTATTTGGTATTTCTCAATAACAACATGTGCAAAACAAATACAGCAACTGCTTTGGGCATCGAGACCAAAATTGCAATCCACATCCACAACACACTGGACTGAAATCTCAGATCCTAAAGCATACATTAATCCAATGAAAATCAAAACTAGTGCTCCTATCTCATTAGATAAAATGCAAACGTCCACCTTGCACGTGATTTCTCAATGCACTGCGGGCACCAAAGAACACGTAGGAATGATATTTTATATTTCTATCGTCTTCCACCACCTGAAACGCTTGCGTGCCCAACGAACACGAACAAAGAGACCTTTCAGGAGGCAGCGGTGTGTTACGTGACGGTGACAGGAAGGTACAGAGCGACTGAGCGAGGCTGCCCAGAGAGGCCGCGTCCCAGCGCAGAGCCCAGGCCAAGCCCTCTACTTTAGGCCCGAGGTCAGCTTCCCTGGCTGGAGAAGCACGTAGGAGCTATGGCAAGGTCTTCTTACCCCACCTTCTAGGAGGACAACTGAAATCCTATGAAGAGAAAAACACGTCCGACTGTTACCAGGTTTGGTTGCCCATCTCAAACCTGACAAGCCGGTTGAGAATTCAGGAACGGGTTTTAGAGAACCTGGATGGCACCTCATCAGAAGTAGGAGCGCAGGAGTACGGGTTTCTAACTTCAACTAAAAACGGGTTTTATGCAATTCTAAGCAGGCACAGGAATTACCTGAAAGCTTCTGCTATTTTTCAGCTGACTTCCAACTGAGAACACATGACAGCTGAAATTGCCTGGCTTGCCATATCCTACCTATAAACATTTGAAGAGAATATGTTTCTTTGACCTGAGTCTACTAAGAGACAAAAAGGAAAACAAGAATCCTAATTTACATCAACACTTAAATGCTGGGAACCTATTCATAAGCATTATGACATCAAATACATCAGCATTAATTTATTATTAAAAATTCAGGAAAAAGGCAAAAGGAAGGAAAAAAAATGACTTTGGGAAACACATAAATGTCACCAGGCAGGCTTACTCTAATTAAAGAATGGTCCTGGTCGGTATTTCCAGGCTCTGTAATGGCACCGGCGTGTCTGATTTTGCTGTAAAATTCTGATTTTATTTTTGTTTCATGAAATTGACTGTCCTTGGTCAAAAGTTGTTTTGGTTGGTTTTTCATAAGGGATCCACCTTCTATTTATATACAGATAAAAATGATCTAACTTGAGATTGGATTAGTCTTATGAAGAGGGCCCAGGGACATCAAAAAAAGAAGGGCCTGTTTTGTGCAGAAAAACTCGTACAGTCCATTTGCAATTTAACAAAACACTAGGATCTTGTTGCAAGGTGTATAAAGCTAAATGTTCCTTCTTTTAGACTGCTTTTAGGTTATAAACATTATGAGCTGCTTTTTCTGAAAAGTAATTGCTATGGATCCAGGCCAGTGTGGTCAGCTGCAAAGCAGCACAGGGCAAGACTGAGTAATGAGAATTTCAGTTAAGCCTCAAAACAACATTAATAAAGGCAACATCTTAAAACATACGTACATACATATATAATGTATATATGTATGTTTTAGACAGTTCTATATTTCTGGTAATAACAGTGGTTACCGCACAGAGAACAGTAATTTGTCCAAACCAAACCATAAATAATTAAGGCCAGGATTTTGAAATCGGATCTGTGTGGGTGGATTTTTGCACCCCCGCGGATTCAATGGCAGGATCAAAGATTAGGAAAGCCAGAAATACACTCAGAATCTGAATATTGCTGAAGTGCAGCACCTGGCATTTCCAGCGCAGGGAAGGATCTGTTTTCACTGCTACCCTCCCACCCAAATGCCTGACAAACAAACACTTCCAAAGCAGCAAACAACCATATTCTTGTCCTCCCCTCCCCACAGTAGCCAATTCCCACTGCATCCATTTCTTTGAGTTATGAGTTAGGGCTAAGGAAACAACTGAGCTGGCATTTTGAGCTTGACTTCTCCTTACTATTCCAATTAAAATAAGTTAAGCTTAAGCCCCTCTCCCCAAGCTATATATCAAGTGTTGATTTTTTTTTTTTAAACTTTCTAAAAGATAAAAGTGTTTATTTTTATTTCAGCTGTTCTGAAAGAAAGCTTTTTCTGAAAGAAAAACTACACCCATTACTAGTGGCGATAGTACAGAGCAGGGGCAGATCTGCTGACTCCTGCCGAATAAGTTGTTGACAGCTGTCACACAACAAGTCACTTGATGCTGACAACTGGACATAACTGCCCACAGACTGAACTTCCACTTTTAGACAAAATTACTGAGAATGCTGTCGGGTTCAAGTATCTGAAGAGAGCAGTTCTATTCGCCCCAAGCTGATCAAAGCAGAGACCTGGGGAGATCACAGCAATCTGTTATGATTACCCTGGTATCCTCCTGAGAACTTGTGACGGTCAGGTGTTATGTGATTGCAGCACATCTATCAGCTTTTACATACTGGTCATCAGGAGACACTGCAGACACTTTCTTGTCCTCTAGCTATCTTAGAGTTGCTGACTTGCTTTTTCTCTTTTAGAAATCCAGAAAAGAAAATACATCTGCTATTCCCCTTAACAAGTATCCGTCACATTCTGCTTTTTCTTCTTCTCAGAATGTTTGGAAGGTAACAAGGAAGGTTTATGTCCAGCGGGCATTTATGTAGATAACACCTAGTCACTTTCAACTCAAACATGCCTGTCAAATACCCTGGCAGTACCTGGAAGAGAAACAAGCTATAAATGAAAGTTATACAACTGCAACTCAATCTCACTAAAAATGAGGCGGCTTGGTTGTAGAAACTGAAAAGGTAATTGTGACAACGACCGCAGCTACCCCTGTGGGTTTTTTGAGCATATGTTGCCAGGGTGCCAAGCACATGTGCACATGTCACGCGATTTTTTTTTTTCCCCCCATTTTTGGTAAATTTCTCTTGATACAAGAAAATTTGTTACAGTTACACGTGGGATTCTTGACTGAAATAATCACCGTCATACAGCTCCCATTCACGTAAGATAAAATAGAAAATACTACGGCCAACATTATGGACAGAATCAGCCTGGATGGTGTCCCTCAGTTGCCTTAATTTGTGGGAGAAGTTCAAAGCTGATCAACAATTTAGCTGATTTCCATGGAAACAGGATTTCAACTCATGAATCAAAGTCGCATGAGGGCCAAAAATGCCAAACAGATTGTAAAAATATTTTTCCACATTGGGATATCAAAATAAAAAGCAAATAGTAAGCAGAATAGGGATAATAATTCACCAAGGACTCATTTTTCATCATCCACTCTCTTTGATTTGTATAGTGCATATCTACCTCGTATCTACACACCTACATTCTTTGAAGATTTCATTAAACGCCCTAAATATCAACACATTTTCACGGTTTCAATATCTCTAAAAACTTAAAAGCTGAAAGCACCTGCATGTGGAGAATATGCATCAATGTTAGGTCTAGTTCAGCACCTCACCACAGGCCACCTCAAGATCTAGACTTAAACTTTTTGCTGGTTTAGGGGAATGGGTAAATACATTTAACTGTGTTTCCCAGTAGACCCATTATCAATAGCATTCCCTGCTTCAGAATTATCACTTCTCCTGAATACCCACAAAAAATACATTATTATTGCTCTGGAATACATTTGGAGTATATGATTTCTCTAAGCCAACAGGGCTCACTGTTATACTTTCGTCCCAGTAGTAACCAAGGCTCTTGCAATAAATACTTGTAGTCATATTTAACATCGGCAGTGACAAAGCTGTGTAAGAATTAGGTTATATCATAGCTTTCAGTATTTCAGTGAAGCAGGTTTTACAGTTCTCTTCCAGTCTACAGCATTTCTCATAATCTACAGAATAACACCAAATCTGCAATTATCCAGTTCAGCTCCAAGGACACAGAACAGCACATAGCACTCTGCATTATACCAAAACTGCTTAATTTGTTAACATTTTACTGTCTAGGAAGAGCTTTTTCATATCACATAACTTGGAGAAATTTTACAATTGCTATAAATATTGTGGAGAGTTAAGGACACAACATAGCTCAGATTTTAAATATATGAAAATAAATAAAAAGTTTAGCAACTTTGTTTTTCAGCTCTTAAAATCATGAATAGATTTGCTTCCAAACCAAAGAGTAGCCATTAAAAAAAAATTAATTCAACAGCTTTAACTGAAATTATTGGGAGTCTTACCATTCCACTCAATGAAAATTTGATCTGGCTCATAGCTGGTGGTTTGTTCATTTGTTTCTTCTTGCAAATACCTTTAATATTTGGCCAGGTCTTTAAGATGGTTGAACATTTTGCCATTGACTTTCCAGGTTTACGCTCAATTTTCTTTTTGAATAAACCACATGTATGGCAGATATATAATGAAACCTAGCAGAATACTTCAGAACTGTGTATTTATTCTGCTACGGTTTATTTATCCTTTTTACATATTCCTGGGTTTAAGAAACCTTTAAAGCACTACCCAAAATAAAATTGCAATGTTACGTGAAACTTTTTAACTCAAGGAATCGGGGTTTCCTAAAGATGGTTTCTAATGACAGTCAGGGTTTGGTTTGGTTTGGGTTGGGTTTTTTTGCTGTTGTTTTGGGTTTTTTTGGTTTTTTTTTACATTACTTTTACTGATGCAATTCTGTTTAATCACTGCTAACTGGCAAGACTTTTATAAGCTAGATGAAGTACACTGTATTAGCTTAACAACCATACCTTTCTCAGACTTTTTAAAATGTGTTTTTCTTTTCTATTGGAGCAGAGAGCTAGGGGATTGGAAACTTCCAGTGATGCTTTTGTAGACTGAAGAGGTTTAACTGTGTCTGCTCATGTAAGAAGGCAACTCTAATTCCCAGAAGTCAAGAAAGAGAACAAGCAAAAACTACATTACCTTTCTACGTTAGCCAGAAGCACATATTCTCAGAAAGGAAACTGGACAGAAAATGTTAGCTGCTGTATCAAAAATATACAGGCATAAAATAAAATAATTCAGGAAATTTGAGACCCAAGCCTCTTCAAAGTTTTATGAAAAAAGAAAGCCCATGCATTTAGAGCTAAACTGCATGAATCCATCACTTGACTCAATACCCCAAAGAAAATGTGACGCATAGTATATTAAGTTAATAAAAAACAAACAAATGTACAGCTAATAAGTCTGAAAATTCAAACCTTAAGTTCCTCATTATAAAAGCCACAAGCGACTTTCTAAGCAGAACTACCCAAACCACTGTGCTGTGTCCCTTGGGACAATCAGTTTTCCTTCTCATCTTCTTTGCCGCTTTTGTACTGATGTATAAAAGTTTAGTTGTCTGGGGCCCAACCATTTCCAGGCAGCTTTGAGCAGTCACCAGTCTAGTGATGAGATGTTCCTACGTGATGAAAGGACAAGGTTAACTCACAATTTCTGAGTTACTGTTAGTGTTTCATGTACCACATGATGAATAACAACATGAGAGGCCCCTATTCTTCTAAAATATAATTGGCTTTTCTTTAGAGAACCGTGTACAGAAACACACAAAAAAATGGGGGTAACATTCAGGTCACGCTCAGATGGATTAACTTCCTGGTGCCTCTTTCAAACATTATCTTCCTAATTCTCCTCTCTGAACCGCAGGCGGGCCACCACAACTCTCCTTTCGACAGCTGTTGTTGTGCTTTTCATGCAAACCTTTGGTGACTAACTAGAAGTCACTAACCCACAGGCACCTAAAGGCTGGCCTTCACCCCCAGCCCACTCGGACCAGTTGGATTTCATATTCCTTCACACGTGTCGCACTCCAGAACAGCCTTTTGCTTCCCGTTCTGCTGAAACAGGCCTTGCTCTCCCCCTGCCAAAGCCCCGCCGCGCTGCCTTTTGGTTTCCTTCTGCCTCCCCTACCTCTGGAGGAGGCCGGGAGAGCCCACGTGGCATCAGCCACACGCATGCTGCACCACCTTGCTGCTCGCTGCTGAATTATGCTCCCGCGACTCTCTTTCTACCAGCTCCTAAACGCTACTTCGCTTTCACACGTTGCCCACAGCCTTCATTCCACTGCCGTCCCCACAACCCGGTCGCGTGTGTCCTGCCCTCTCTTTCCCATCGCTGCTGGCCGGCTCCACGTTCCCACCGCAGCGAGCGGAGTGCACGGACGGCTCTTAAAATCGGTAGCTGAAAACATACGTAGCGAGCACCTTCTGCAGCGGACACGTGCTACAAGAGATTGAATTTGCTCAAGCCTTGCTGTAAATTTCCTCACACACCTTGGAAATTTCTCAGTAACTTTAAGTATGGCTGCTTTTTCACAAAAGAAGCCGCATGCAGCACTGAGACCTCAGTAACGATGATTTCCACGCTCCTTCCAGTATGCGTTCAGGAGAGCGCACCAGTACCAGCACACTGCCGCAGCGGCATCCTTCCATAAGCCCTGCTTCCTGGATTCATGTTAAGCACAGCTTATGTACTGCAAGTGCGGCCGTCGTCGTGCTCCTTTCCCTGGACAGTTCAGCTGCTTTCATTCTTTGATTCATTCCTTTAGGGTTAGACGTCTTTTTCTCAGTAATTCCTGCTATAAACTGAAATCACATGTCCCACAAATGATCCTGTGTCTAATTAGCAGATCTTTTATGTCTCTGAAGCACATGTGCATGCCAGAATTCTCAGCAACACGATGCAAGCATCTATCCTCTTCCTTGCTTCTTGCTTTTGGGATTTAGAGAGAAGTACCCCTCTGATACCTTCTGTGTATTTTCCTCAAATATCTTCCTCAGCTGTTCCAGAGTTTCTGTATTCATTCCTGGCGCTATTACTTCACTCTTTGATTTTGTCCTGTGAAGATGTAAAAAAGTTATACCTACATTTTGTCATTTTTATTCCCTTTGTCAGACTCGTATACAGACACAATTCTTCCACATATGCACGAAATCTTCTTGTCCTGGAAGTTTTGCATTCCTAGTGGTCTAGTTCCTTGCAGGTGATTCATCTCCCCATTTCTAGGTGCTGTTAATCAGATTTTTTTTCTTCTCTCTGTGTATGTCTCTCAACCCACCTGATGCTGTGTTTCCATGCACAGTATACTAGGTAAATAACACGAAGGCTCCACATTTTTGCAGCCACCTTTAATACAGGTATTTGGACAGCTTTACTACATATAATATGTGGATATTTCAGCCAGGTACAATGAGAACGAAATACCTAGTTTTCCAAACTGGCAAAACTAGGGGCTTCTTTCTAACTTCTAGTTGGGTTACCACAGCCACAGGGACAGGGACAGGAGGTAGTTCTGATAAGCTTTGCAGACACCTCCAAATCTTCCGAAGTATTCTTCCTCACCTCGCTCCTCCCCAAGTAAAATATTATGTTTCTTTTCCTAGACTTCTAATGACTATGTTTAAGAAAATACAACATTTCTAATTGAGAGTTTTTTAAGAAGCAGCAGCGGTGTCAGTCAGTCCCAACTGCAGATAAACATTCTTGCTTGAAAACTTCTGGAAGCATCGCGTAAATCTAACAAATCACCTAGCAGAACGATTTTTCTCTTCCGCAGCACAGCTCCTCCACTTCGCAGCAGACACAACCTGTCTCCCCATTAATTCGTGCCTCTAAGAGCTTCTCAGCTCCACGAGCTGAAGGGAAATCATGTTTTAATCAAGTACGTGAGCATTGCGAAGCAGTCAGAGGCTCTGCTCTGGGAAGATGCTAAAATCCGCAGGAACAGAGCTCCCCTGCAGTCCTTTCCGCTGGGCTGAGTCGCTCCACAGGTGCAGAGCGTCTCGCTGCCTCGGGGTTGAGAAGCTCCGCAGAGTCCCCACCACAGGTGCTCCTGCCTGAGGCACGGCATCAAAGTCCTCTCCGACCATCCGCCCCTGCTCTCCTAGGTGGAGGTGCCCGTAAAGCCTCACATGACAGCCAGCACTTCAAAATGGGTCACACGCAGCCACCCCCCGGAGGGACTGGGACTGTAAAACAGACACAGCACCCTCGGGGTCAGGTACAGGAGCCAAATAATGCCACACTTCAAAGAAGGAAAAACGTTGTTGAATGTACTTCAGGAGGGTAAGTGAAAATACTGCAAACAAAGACGGTGAGAAGGGAAAGAGTATTGTGAGGTTACCACACGCTTAATTCAACTTAGCCATAGAGAAATATCAAGCCGCACCACCAAACAACGCCTCACATCCAACTGCTCTTCTCTCAGGAGAGAAAGGTGCTGGAATTCAATCCTCCAGTGCCTCTCTTGAAAGCGTGACAGCAAATTTTAAAGGCTAAAATAAGGGACTGGTGCAGGCCTTCCTTTTTGCAAATACGGTTTTAAGGCTCAATGCAATTGTTGCTAAAAATAAGGTAACAGAAGGGTTCCGGTCTTGCACTATAATGAACTGCAGGCTCAATTGTTTGAAGAAGTAAAATTGCATTGATGAGACTGGATCAAAGACAAATGAAAAATCACATATTTCCTCTTGAGGGTACAAAATTTAGGAGGGTCATGCTTGAAAAATCAAGCAGCCCTCACTGTGGTTTAAAGGCAGAGAGATCTTCTAGTCAGATTTATTATCAAAACAACAACTAAAAAAAAGAAAAAAAAAAAAAGAGGGCACATGAAAACGCCACTGTCAGAAAACGCTCAAAGAAAACCAAATGCAGCAGTTCCTTTTACCAAGTGGAATGTGTGACCAGTCTTGCTTTGTTTTAGAAATTAGCTGCAACATAGATGACAGAATGGCATTAGTAACAGCTACAACTGTCTACCATCCCCAGGCAGTAAACCTCCTGTAAAACTTCAGAGACATCACCATTTTTAATTCCTTGCCAACATATACACTTGTCGTGATCGTTGGGATGCCAACCATTTCATGAGAGAATCCAAACAGCAAGAATTTTTACTCCAGGGAATACACAGAGCAACTTACATCAGTACCAGTGCCTCATTCCAGAATCTGAGAATAATACATCACACAGCTGTTACAATTAAATCTAATATGCACTTAAAATTATTTCTTCTTTCATGCTTTTATTTATAAACAATTATTTATTGTGGACAGTTTACTAAATCCCAATTTTGCGGACACACTATTTCATTGTCTAATAATACTCAAGAGAACCAAAATTAAAGAAAAAAAAGAGCAGAAAGGCCAGATAATTGCTTGAACCCAGGTTGTGCAAAACCAGTTTTATAGACGTACATTCTGATTATGTCAACCATCTTAGTAGCCCTAGACTCACTCGTGATTTGTGAAGCTCTTCCACAAGAGCTGAGTGGTCAAATGGCATTGATTAATTTCATTTCTAGCTGCTAAACCGTATCTAAAATTGGGAAAAGGCCACATTGCACTTCCTTTATACTGTTATCCTATAATCAGTATTTGTAGTCAGAGCAGTAGTACAGCAGGAGCCCATGAATTTAGAGCAGTTTGTTCACCCGTGACCACAGCAGTTCTACATTTACATAAGAAATAACATGCCCTTAAATTTACTTTTTACCAACAGTGTGGACTCTGGAGCCTTCATATAGCAGAAGCAGTTCTCTCCCATTAAAAAAAAAAACACCCAAAACAACACCCTATTTTTAAAAAAAAAAAAACAAACTAAAATATAATAATCATATTCTGTATATCATATGTTTAGATTTTATCAAAGAATATGAGATAGCAGGGCCCCAATATCTTCAACATACCACCTTCTGCTATCAGTCTCAAGAGCTGCTACAGTCCCCTGATAGGCAGCACATGGAGCTGTGTGAAGTCTTCAAGAACACAAGACAGGAGAGATAATGACCTCAAAATCCGTAGGGGTTTTACCCACCATCTAAACCTGGTTTCTTAAGAGCACACCCCAAACATCCCTCCTCTCAGGTCACATGAAAATAAAAGATTCTTCTTCATTCAAGGTTCAATGTAAAGGAAAAATTAAAGACTAGCCTCTGAGCAGTTATTATGGGCCAGATTGTCAGAAGCAAGCGTCAGTGCCGAGCACCAACTGGTACACGAGGGCGAAGCTGAGGTTCCTTATCACACGTTCCCATGTCTGCGTTACAGGCCGTGTGGGTGCTACAGCCATGCTGCCCAGCCCGGGGGGGCGCTGAGAGAGCTATTTCAGACCTCTAGGAAGCACTGAAATTCAACAGCGAGTTTTAAACCAGCTTTTACAGCTCACCTGATCTGCCTCCTGCAGCAGCAACACCAAAGCTGGGATTCGGTTTCATACCTGTGACTCGTTCACGGAAAAGAAAACTCGCCGTGTCACCCAAGCCGTTATCGCTGACCGTGCCTCCAAACTACTGCGGGCAAGGGCGGAGGAAACCTTGGGAGCCGTAAGAATCGTTAGGTGAGAGACTGCACTGTTAAGGGAAGCTGTGCAGTCCATTCAAGCGGATGTGCCCAGTTTAGCACCAGTACAATGCTGCGCCTCAAGCACACCGAGGCAGAGCAGAAGTCACTGTGAGATACAGGCCGGCAGAGCCCGCAGCGTGGCAAGTACCTAACAGGCCTTCCTCAACACAGACCTAAATCCAGAATTACCGTATTGAAAAGTGTGGCTGCTTCTCAGGGGAGAAGACAGCAGGCACCTCTAAGATCCATTTATTGATTCTCTGAGGTGCATTTAATTCACTAAAAAAAGGCATGCTTCTCAAACCCGTTTCTCTGAAAGTATCAAAACCACACGGAAGCCCAAAGATTAAGTAACATAACGTCTGATACAATAAAAAGAATTGTATTAACAGATTTGTCTGTCGCTGATGAACAGCAACGTCATACTAACATTTCAAATGAAATACCGGTATTTTTTTCACGTCCTCCTTTGACCACTCTCTATAAAGAAATAAATTTACAAACACATACACATTAAAAACCATGATGTTAATTAATTGTGATACCTGCCAGAAAGAGACAACTGACTTCCAGTTTTTAATTAGCCTTTTTAGCAGAGGTAATTTAAAAAATAATTTTAAAAATTAATTTAAAAAAATAATTTTAAAAATAATTTTAAAAAATAATTTTAAAA